>JAFMSR010000005.1:46575656-46843156 GCA_022818135.1 Saxidomus purpurata
TCAACTGAATTAAATGCAATGGTCCCTTTCATAACCAGTAACACCTACACTTTTTACAAATGTACTTCATACATCTACAAAGACAGTTGGATTTTTTTTTAATCACAGTAACAGTTGAACACCGTCACAAAGCACATTTAACATTGCACAGTAAACAAGCACTTTGAAGAAAATAGCTGTTACAAAGAAATCTAATTATAAAAAATGAAAACTAGAACATCTTCATCTAATATAAAATTCGAATGTTTTACAATTTCAAAGTAATATTGAGCATGATGTAAATAATGGTAATATTTAAGGGTGAAAGAACATAAATCTAGATGATACAGTCTTCATATTATTGCTTCACTTGCTACATCACTTCCTACTCTCAATCCACTCTATTTTATCTTGTTTCACACTCTCACACATTAACTCGTATTTAAGACCATTTAAGCCCACTACTGATGAACAATGTCATAAGCTCAAAAATGTAATTTTAAAAAACATTTCAGCTTTCACAATGACTAAAGAATCTCCATGACAATCAATCACAGAACCCTTACACACTGGAGGATTAAACGTCTGTGTTTGCAACAAGTGTAGACAATAGTCTACCTGAACATTTGTTATATTTCCTATAAGTCTACACTGCTTCCATAAAGCCTTTCCAATACCAATATATGCAGTGGTATTAAACGAAGAGATCTCATTATAATATCATTTTAACTTTGACCACATGAAAAGAACCTGAGAAACCTTAGAAATAGAAAAAACAGCTTCATACTCACACAACCTAAATACATATGACTTACAAAATAAATTCAGCATATTAAAATGCACATCCACTATATGTTCGAAAGTATAATTTCATTTGGCAAATTTACCTCTTGTAATTATTTTAAAGCTGTTTTTGTCTCACAACTACTGTCAGATCTTTTCTTGTTTGAACTTGTATCTCTGATTATCCTGCTTAATCACAGACTTTTACTAATTAGAAAATAATTTTCAAAACATTCTTAAAAGCTCATATAGAGAGACAGACTAATCGGCATGAGTACCACAGTTATATAAATTACAATTTTACCATTTGTTATGATTAGAGATGGCGATAAGTACTAGGTTAACTAGTTATTAGATCGAACATTCTAGTATTTGGTTAGCAAAAATTTAATCGAGTACTCGGAAAAAAACAAATTCTCAAATTCATTTTACCTCATACATAAAGTCATAAATTTGATCCCTCCAATTAATAGTCTTAACCTGTCATTATTTAAACCCAGGGTCATTATCCAAACACATCAGATGATGTGCGAAAACTGCTACTGTTTAATCCGCTAAGTACATGCAATAAACAAACTGAAAGTTTGACAGCTGTTGCTATGATTCCATGCCGCTTATTACTTTTAACAAAATAAAATAGACATATGATTCATCAAATAGGTTTTCACTGTTTGTTTAGAATCATTTACATGTAAATAAAGGGAATGATAGCAATGACAGTATTTGATAAATTCTGATCAAATACCGTACTTTCGTATTGTAGAGTAATCTCCCTTAGTATTGATTTTCCAGTAAACTTAATATTAATTAGGACAAAACAAAAAACACTTTAAAATGGAGGTTTGTCTGCAGTTTTACTGACCTTATTTTAATTCGATGTCAATATGTTTTATAAACTTTATCACATACACCTGTATTGGGACATTGTTGCAAGGTAAAATAGAGTGACTACCTGAAATCAAAACAATTATACCTATTCTATATTTTCATATCTTGATCAAGCGAATGATCATTTTGGTACTCTAGTATCAAATTTGGTACTCATTGCCATCCCTAGCTATGATAAAATGTAAAGTAAATACTTTCTACTGAACTGTATACCACATCAGTATTTCGAGGATCTTCACCAATATAAAATGACCATTTTGACAGGATATAAATAATACTGAAAATTTTATCTTTTCACAGTGGATCTTCATCTATGCAATTTCACAATGGATCGGCTATGGATTTTCATATGAATGTGATCAAAAAGGTGTTCCGTAAATCTTGTAACTGTACATAAAAACAATGATCTTTTATTCTTCTATAGTATTTTCACTATAAATAAAATCATAGACTCTTGACATTAGTTCTCACTTTGCTTTATGTCGAGTAAGTTTAACTAAGTTATTTTGTCATTGATATTATCTCTTTTATACAAACTGTGAATCAGAGTATTACAGCATAATATGATCTACATTGTGAAGAAAGTATCATCTAGTTCTATGAATACATGTATTTCAATCTGGAATTATAACTCATCGTGTACATCTTCTCCTGTTTTTGTAGGTGGTGGGGAACATCGAGTTGGAGTCTCAAAATCAAAAGCATATTCACATCTACTTGGTTCTGAGGCACCTGTAACTTTATGTTCTGTGCCACATTTAAATATTACCTGAAATCAAAAGAAACATGTAGCAGTATTGTTTGGGACATTGTTCTTATGAATCAAAAACGTTTTAATCAAGCCTTATAGTAAATTCAAGCATTGCTAGTGAATGTATAAAACATTGTTCCCAAAGTCTTACTAAAGCTGCCCACTAGCAGTAAATTAGAGAGCCTAACATAGAGAGCCTAACTTAGAGCATAACTTAGATTGCTCGACTTAGAGAGCCAAACTTAGAGAGCCTGACTTAGAGAGCCTGACTTAGAGAGCCTAACTTAGAGAGCCTGACTTAGAGCCTAACTTAGAGAGCCTGACTTTGAGAGCCTGACTTAGAGAGCCTGACTTAGAGAGCCTGACTTTAAGAGCCTGACTTAGACAGCCTGACTTAGAGCCTAACACACTGCTTATTTCATGTCTTAATTGTTTGTATGTTTTACATACCGTATATTTCCATGCTTCATGTATAATTTCAAACACATTCAGTTTCTTTGCACTGTAGATCAATATGTGATAGTCATGTTTAAGTAAACATAACCTTTCTTACAGCCACTGGACTTGGCTAAAATTCTTAAACAGACTGGGTTATCTTTTAGCTTAGAACACTACCTACATCTAGGAAGGTTAGTAACATTTTGATAAATTCTGATAACAGCAACATCAGTTAGTTAACATCATCTGGTTCTTATTGGTCACCCCTTCAGATCATATTAACAAAACTCTATGTCCAATCTCATCTCATGTATGTTATACCATTCTATAAATTGTTCTGCTCTTTTTCATTGGTCAATTCAGTTGTTCATTAAGTTTAAGTATATCTGAACACCTGCTTACAGCCTTCCAAGCTTTTTGCTCCATCGTCTTCAACATGTGTCCTTGTTTTTGTAAATATTTGGAAAGAATTAAATGGCTTTACTGCAAATATGCAAATTACATATGGCATTAACTGGCTGAAAAAGTAAGTATATGTTTAAAAGTTACCCTAACAGATCTGTTTGGTCCATTCCAACATGACTGCCCATTTTCATATTTCTGAGCAGAATATTTATCATCAGGTGACCCATCCCATTTTCCCCAGTTCCTGTCAACATAAAGGAATACTGTGTCAACATTATATATACACAATACATCTCAAAGCTTCCATTTTATATGCATTCAGTGACCTTTCAGTCAAAAGTGTAACAAACTACTAATGAAAAGTCTGTTCTTAGCATGTGTCTGAAACTTCTGACCAATGAAACAGTCTCTTACTGAAAACTTTTCAATAAAACCAGGCTGGAATCTCTGGCTTATGACTGGTCAGTTTGAAAACAAAAATAATCAGAGACAGCAATTTAAGACTGTTCTAACTGAAGTTTCTCTTGTTTGACCACTGTCTTCTGACAAATTCAAATAGAGCATATAACTGCTCTTGGGATTACATTCCTCATCCATGAGTTTCAAGGAACATCCTAACTGAGTGAGCTAAATAGAAGATTTTATTCATGGTTTATATGCTCCTTTATAACTGTAAGATATTCTGGAAGATGACAGAATTTACATACCCTAAAGTAGTTTCATGACCGCCTGATTTTGGCCGCTGTGTGGCCTTATCAAATGCACACATTTTGTATGTATATTCTCTATCTGTATACTCATAACAGTTGCCTTTCAAAACACCAAATTCCTCATTGGGCCCGTAGTCTATCCCTAAATAAGACTGTAAATCTCTGAAACAGATAAACCAATATTACTTCTTTACAATTAAAATATTCATACACATATGTGAAGACCTGTGTTATCTTGTTTCTGGAAACTTTTGACCAAGCACAGGAACAAGCTATAACTACATTTTGTAAGCATTCACTGCATTAAAGTTGTCAGATACACCAGTATGTCCTTCATTTCCTATGTGTATCTCTAGTCAACAAACCTGCTGATAAATTACTTACACTAAAATGGTTGAAGAGTGTCTTCCTTATAACAGCCATGATATTTCTTTTACCTGTATTAAAAATTCTTACAAGACGGTACAATCTAACAATCTTGATTTGCAAAAGATCCAGTTTAAAATTCAACCTGCTGTGTTTTAACAGCTGCAAGGTTGATGGCAAATGTCATAAGCTTTCATATAAGCACAATATTGCCCTGTATAAAATACCTTATTTTATTTTCTGTTTCTCTCAATTTTGCATCAGCATCATCAAATTGTTTTCTTGCTTCATCAGCCGCTGCAAACACAAACAGATAGTTATTTAAGTTCCATTTAAAGTCCTTTAACTATAGTACTTTAATGTTCTTACAGGAAACAATTATATAATAATGGATAACATTTTCAAGTATTTTATTTTTGATGACTATTTATAGGTTATTCTGCAACTTTCTTAGTGTCCCATAAGAATAAAAAAAAATGTAAGCAAAGTAAAGTAATTGAAACACTAATATCATTAATTCAAAACATCCTTTAATGCCTGACATGAAATAAAAAGTACAATGGACACATCCAATGAGCATAGACGTGTTCTGATGTCATACAGATACAGACATTTTCATTTTTTTTTTTAATTTATAAATCTTATAGCGAAGAGAAATCTAACAGTTTCATGGATCACTGAGAAAAAGCTTGGAGCATTTTCATAGAGACCTGTTCAGATAAAAACATTATGTAACAATAAAATCCTAATATTTCTATCTAGGTGAGCTCAGAGATTTTCTATTCAAACTTACCTGCTATAAGTGCTTTAGTGTCTTCATCATAATCTGGCATTTTTTCTTCCTCATCTTGTTGTTGTGTAGAGTCACCTCCCTTGTTCTCTTCCTGCAATTTACACGTAAATGCTGCAAATCTCAACAGAGTGAACAAAACCAATGAAAAAGAACAAGAGCCATGTTGTCAGGGCCAATCCCCCTGCCATGGAAAGGATTTTGTGTGAAAGGTGGCCATATGAAAGGGCATTAATCCAATGAAAAATCAATGAACAAGAACATGCTAGTAATAATGTGCATCTCCTCTTGCTAATGAAGCTTCCCATATTTATTGAATTCCAGTCTAAGGTTGCTGAGAAACAGACACAGGAATATGAACAAGAGCGTCACATGACAGCACGCTCGACTATTCGAAAGCTTTTGGTAAAATGGGGTCTAAACAGGAGTATGCGTAACGTCTATATGAAAGGAAGATATAACTTGTCAAAGACCTTTGTAAATGTACATTGAAAGGCCTTACTCTGGATTCTGAAGCCAACTGAGGGAGGATGGGGGATTTCAGAAATACATGACCTTGTATATTTGATCATGAATAATTTGGTAACTTTCAAAATTGATAATGTATAACAAGTGACCGCTTAGCAGTATTTTTTATGATTTAAAAGAAATAGTATTTCCAAGTAAGACACTCAGGCAGATATAAAAGGCATAATCTTTCAAAAATAAAAAATTGGTAAGTGTTGACAGTAAATACGGTTCAATAGTATTCTATCTTTAAAGAATATCAAATAAAAAGGTTCACACTATAAGTCCGAGTTATGGGGATTGTTTCCTCGGGTTAATTTGATGGTAAACATATATTCAGTTTCAAGATACCTTAGTAATGTATTCAAGATATTTAAATTTACATCCAAAACTTCTAAGTTAAAAAGGGGCAAAGTCTGTCAAAAATCAAAACAGAGTTATGGGAATT
The DNA here is from genome assembly GCA_022818135.1 of Saxidomus purpurata. NCBI lineage: Eukaryota > Metazoa > Mollusca > Bivalvia > Venerida > Veneridae > Saxidomus > Saxidomus purpurata. Next base: position 46,581,722 of record JAFMSR010000005.1, read on the forward strand.
GTTAGGTTATATGTATGGTAGTATTTGATTTCAAGTAATACCTTATATGGAATTCAATTTTGAATTTACAAAAAAAATCCAAAATCTAAGTTAAAAAGGGGCATATTGTAAATATAAAAATATTCCTATGGGAACTGTTTCCTCAGGTGTATATTTCATGGTAGACATGTGTTTCAAGTCAATACCTTTGATATCAATGAATTTAAATTTAAAAAAACTTAAACCAAAAAATATGTTAAAAAGATCAATCTGTCAAAAATCAAAACAGAGTTATGGGGATTGTTCCTCAGGTGTAGATGTGATGGTAGACACATACTTTGAGTTTCAAGTCTACCTTTGAGCTAGTATTCAAGTATTTGAATTTATAAAGACTTTTAACTAAAAATCAAGGTAACAAGGGATCAATGCTGTCAAAAATAAAACAAGATGGGAATGTTTCCTCAGGTGAAGATGTTTAATGACACATACTTTGAGTTACAAGTCAATACCTTTGATAGTATTCTAAGTTTGACTTTATGAATAACTTAACCAAGTGGCACATGTAGCTCACGCTTATTCTTAACAATGTCGAGTTAACAAAGTAGTCAAATTGAAATTGTAATGGTAACAACTATATGCCTATTGAAAGGATATACATGTACACTGTAGTTAATGAAATAACAATTGAAAAATTTACCGTTATGGGCTGAATACCTTAAGTTTGCTTTTCAACATATTATACTTGATATCAGATCTACTCCGGGTACTACGTATATGCTTAAGATTCAAGTTAAGCAACTGATTGTAAATGCAGATTGACAAAATATGGTAATAACAAACCAGACAGAAGAATTTGGATAATTATATTGAAAGTATAAGCATTCTAGATAAATAAAAAGCCCCATTTCACCAAAGATAAACTTTCATTCTTTATACATACATGACGTATATAGTTTTGTGGCCTTTTGTCTACATAAGAAACTGCTAGATAAAGATATCCTTCCATTCCCTTAACACTGATATGGCAACTTTATCAACTCTACTCCCCCTTCCAGGATAAAGTGGTTCAATCCTGTTAGGTCTTATGGAGTTTGTATGTTATGAATAGAGTATTATAAATGAAGGGGATGAAACTCTTCCAAGTACAAGTTTTTGTTATCAATCCTACTTAGTTTGGATAATATGGAATAGAGATCTTGTACATGTGTCAGTGGCTATAAATATGTTCTTACTCAGTGAAGATAGAAAACAGAACTTCCTGAATGTTGTTAAGTTCTACTTGTGTAATGTCTTCTGCCTGTAATTCAAAACAGCTGACCCTGAGTAAGTGGTCACCTAAACAAGGCAGCTATCTGTCCTGCGCAGCCAGTGTTGCAGTATCTCACTTAATTTTATGGCAACTGCAGCTTTACCAAGCTTTACATAACCAGATGTGATGCTGGCTGGCTGGTTTGACTGATTTGACTGTATATTTGAACTGCACATGGTATTACTTTATCATCAAGTTTTAATGAAATCAATTCTTATAAGTAGTTCCTGACATATTAGATGAAACACTTTTAACAATACTCATTTTCATGTCACAAACATGACAGAGAAAAAAGGCCTGCAAATTTACTGGTACATACTGAATAAACCTTTAAAAAGCAGTCTACTTGGTGGGAAAAAACAACAAAAAAACTTTTCTTAAAATGGATTGAGATACGTAGTTCAACCATTTGTACGAAAGTTAGATATTCTACCTTGTGGACAATGATTGATTATATACATTGAACCCATTAACCAAAAACTGATACACAGAATATTAACAACTGAAAAAATAACCATAAAACCAAAATGAAGGGGCTACAGGTTAAACCCCCCCCCAAAACAAAACCCCCGTCATCTTGACTACCCCTATTTTATTAACAGTGCCCTTGACCTTGACCCTTGTGACCTTGACCCCCAATTATTTTTTGCTACAATTAAAAAACTAAAAAAAAATACATTTTAGTAACAGTGACCTTGACCCTAGTGACCTTGACCCCCCACCAATATTTTTATCTGCTTAAAACAATCTAAAAACTAAAAATAAATAAAAATCTATTTTTAGTAACACTGACCCCTCCCCCCCTGACCTTGACCCTCCCTTACGTCCCCGAACCCCCCCCCCTCCCTTGTCCCCGTATTTTTTTTGCTTAAAACAATCTAAAAACTAAAATTAAATAAAAATTATTTTAAATAACAGTGACCTTGACCTTGACCCTAGTGACCTTGACCCCCAAAATTTTCTTTTGCTTAAAACAATCTAAAAACTGAAATTAAATAAAAATCTATTTTAAGTAACACTGACCTTGACCTTGACCCTAGTGACCTTGACCCCAAAAAATTTTTTTGGGCTTAAAACTACCTACAAAACTAAAATAAATAAAATCTATTTTTAGTAACAGTGACCTTGACCTTGACCCTAGTGACCTTGACCCTAGACCCAAAGCTCCCTCTCCACACAAGCTACCTACACACCAAGTTTCATTACAATTGGTCCCCCCTAACTCAAGTTAATGAGCGGAAACCATTTTTCTATTTTTAGTAACAGTGCCCTTGACCTTGAACCTAGTGACCCCTAATGCAATCCCAAGCTTCCTCTCTACAAAGCTACCTACACACTGAGTTTGATTGCATTAGTCACTCCTAACTTGAGTTATTGAGCGAAACCATTTTTCTATTTTTAGTAAGTGACCTTGAGCCTAGTGACCCCAAATGCAATCCCAAGCGGCGCCCCCCCCCTAACACCCCCCTACAGACCAAGTTTCATTGTATTTATTGGTCACTCCTCACTTGAGTATTGAGCGGAAACCATTTTTCTATTTTTAGTAACTGTGACCTTGACCCTAATGACCCCAAATGCAATCCCAACCCCTCCAACCACCCCCCCAAGCTACCTACAGACCCCAAGTTTCATTGTATTGGTCACTCCTAACTCCCGAGTTTTGGCGGAAACCATTTTTCTATTTTTAGTAACTGTGACTTTGACCCTAATGACCCCAAATGCAATCCCCACCAAGCACTGCAAGCTATCCCTAGACCAAGTTTATTGTATTTGGTCACTCCTAGCTTGAGTTTTGAACAGAAACCGCTTTCCCCTTTTTTTCACCCCCCCCCCCCCCCCCCCGCCCCCCCCCCCCCCCCCTGTTTTCTTATTTTTATAAAAAGTACCCCCGCCCCCAGCCCCCCCAAAACACCCCCCCCCCCCCCCCCCCCCAACCAACCAAACACACCAGTTTATCAATTGCCACGTCACCCCTAACTAAAGTTATCCAACGGAAACCATGTTTGACGCCCCCCCCCCCCCCCCACGTACCACATCGCCATTCTAATAAGTAGGTTTTTTTCAAAAAACCTGCTTAATGAATACATTTTGCTTTCTACATATTTGTAACTACTGGGAATGTTTAGCTACCTTCTTTGGTACATATAAAGCAGGTTCACCTACATGGACTGTGCCCAAGACAGGCTTCTGAAGCATATAACAAATAATTCATACTCTAGTTCATATTTTATCATGCTCTTATGCCAGTAACAGTCAGTATCCAATCACAGACAAGGCGGCAGGCAAATAATAGATCATTCATGTTGGACACAGCAGCTGGATTGTTAACCAGTCTTAATTCCACGCTGATAGGCAAGCTGATTAACTCCAATTTAAATGCGTTCAGACTCCCTCCTACTCATAAATTTTTTTATGATCTGTATACTTATTTTAAAAAGTTAAAAGAATTAATTTATTTTTCAACAGCAGTTAGCCTATTACAAAAAATTACTGGAAATCACTTTGGAGACAGCAATCAACAAACAGCCATTTTGGACAAATGCCACATTACATCAAAAGGTTAGCATCAAATGGTTACATAGAGCAAAAAGAACATCATATGTGTTGCACTTACAAATCTTTCCCGTAATCTTTCTCATAATCTTCATACTCATCATCATCGTCATCATTATCATCATCTTCATCATCATCTTCTTTATCAACATCTTGAGGTTTAGGGGTATCTGGTAAACTTGCCTGTAAATGAAATTACACACAATAAGATCTTATATACTTCATGATATTTATTATCTTTTTCCTTTTTTTTTATTTTTAAAAATTTTTTTTTTTTTTTTTTTTTTTTAAAAAAAAAATAAAAAAAAAAAAAAAAATTAAGCAGGATAACAGCAACAATTTATAATGCAGCACCAAACAATGACCTTGGTGAAGTAATAAGTTTCTTCCTGGGGCAACTCAGTATGTCAAATTATTATTTTCAGTAATTTTTCAATATGACTTCTCATTCTAAAATGATGTTATTTCACAGTTTATTAACAATCAACATGACACCAATGATGCAATAACCTTGCCCCTTTGTTGATGTTGGAGTATATGTGACAAAGAATCTATTCAAACATGTTCCATGTGCAGTTATTTAGCATAGGTGAAGTCCATTTTTTAGTCCAGTTTTAAATAGTATTGAAATCACTTGACTGACACCTGGCATCACATTAATTCAAGTTACAAAGTTCGACAAGAGGGTCATCACTCACCTGAGAAACATTGCTCAAATTATTCATCAACTAGTGACATAGCTTTTGACCTCAGAGAAGCCATATTTATTGTAAATATGATTATGATTAGTGAAGAAGTGGAGGTGCTAGAATGCATACATACTTAAATATTCAATTTTTTTAATGAGGGCCCATAACTGTCTTTAAGTATTACTTTGTCAAGCCCATAATCAAACTTATCTGAGATTCTATGGTTAAACACATAATGACATTCTGTGCAGAAATGATTAAGATAGTGTGGAAATGAAGGTGCCAGAGAGTAAACATAGGTAAATATTGCAATTTTTGTTAAATCAGGGGCCAAAGATCTCCAAGTATTAATTCAATCAAAGCCAAAGTCAAACTCATCCCAGATCTTAGTCAATAAATATTTCAATTTTGTTTAATCAGGAGCCGTTACACTGAAGTATTGATCCAATCCATCAAATTTTCAAACTCATCTGAGATCTTATAATCATACACATTCTAGGATAAGTGAAAAATGTAGGTACTAGAGTGTTTACAAACCAAATGTTAATGAACATCAGTAGGTAACAACAGCTCAAGTTGAGCACAGGTGAGTAAGAAATGAAACATGTATTTAAAAACAAAGTTCTAAATGAAATGTTTCTTTCTTTAAGTTTATCTTCACATAAGTCATAAATGTTTTAGTTTATGTACAACCAAGACCCTATACGCAGGTAGATTTTTACATGTAAAAGTTATCCATGAACTCAACTACCGTAATGAATAAGAATAGCTACATGCAGCAGACCACTGTGTGACTGTGAGGGAGATAAACTAACAGCTGATATCATACCAGTACATGTACATACACAACAACACAATGATAACAAAGGCGCCTCATACCACCCTCCCCATCCACCCCAATATCATCACACTGCTTTAGCTCAAGAGCATAACCAAGTCAATTATGAAAGTCCTCCTTCAGTACAATTCTTATCAATACATCTGTAAGCATCAAAGAATCTATAAATCCAAGACATACAGATATTTCCAATTGATTATTTTTGAAAGGGAAATGTGCAGTGTGCAAAGTAAATCCAATCCCATTTCAGGGAGGAACATTCTCAACAAAATGATGTTAAACATCATCTCTGATTGTAAAAAACAACTTCATACATGGGGATATTTGTTATTATTTGACATTCTCCATGTATCTTACAGGCAAAATTTTGAGTCAATCTGATTTCGCTAAAAGTACAATGAAACGTGCAAATAAAGCTGAAATAGGATTTTTATACAACTTAAAGCAGAGACTAAGCTGAGCAACACCTTCAATATCATGTATTTATACTACTTTAGTTATTAAATAAAGCATTTTATAGTTCACATTCATTTTACATTTACTTTTTTAAAAAAAAATTCTACTACTAATAATAATTATGGAAAAAAAATCCAGAAAGATGAAATAGCAATGTAAAAAAGATAGAGTAAATGTAAGAATAGTAACGCAGACAATATACAAATATACAGGCAAAACAAAATGTACTATACAACAAATTTCTGATACCCTTTGTAGAAATAACTGTCTCTCTTTTTCAACAGCAGGGTTTTTATGTCGTGGGAAACCACGTCTCAATGGTGGAGGCAACGTCTCAAAATATTTTAATATCAAAATGTTATTATTGTATGTAACAATATGGGTATACATGTACTAAGATAGCTGAGCTTAAAGTCTGTAAGTTGTAATAATTAAATCATTAGGTTAGTCAGTACTACATGTATAAACTCTCTTTCTGCACATCTGTTAACTACTTTTGGTGTTCTATGTCAAATGAAATTGATGTGACATTACATTGATACCAAAAATTTTTCTGTTTATTTTACATTTCAAACTCTACTTTTGTTGAGTCACTAGAAGAAATAGCACACAGTCATGTCGTCATTTTAAAAACTTCATCATTGTATGGTTTCCAGCATTCATTACACTTGATATACTTTTGGAGGTTAATCCAGGTAGAAAAATATGATAATTTCACTGAGTGAACAGTGATTTTATTGGGATATAGTCAACCAAAAAACATAAAATAAATATGTTTATTATATACAATGTTCATTTTTCACTGGGCATCAAATTTGTCATGTAAAATCCTACCTCTGGAGGTTCTGTTGTGACTTCTTCATTATCTCCCTTGGCTGGCTCTTCACTTTCTGGAGACTTGTAAAACTGTTTGATATTAGGCCAAACTTTCAAGGTAAAATGATCCATGTCAACTTCCTCCTCACCTTCTAAATGTTCCTGATACAAACAGAATCATCCTCAATCATTTGTAGTTTGTATACACAGCATACATGTACATAAAGGCTACATGTACTTTCATAAAATTACCAACTTCAAAATATGAACTGTTGGAAAACACTTGGGTAATTTACAAATGTCAAAACAGTTTTATGTGATTTACCCTAAAAGTAAATGGATTTGTACCAATTCTAAAACAGAGGAGGTTCTTTTTACAAAAAAAACAAAGAACAGAATAAATTTCTCTGCAGAATTACTGTTTAGCATCTATGTAGGAAAATAGCAGTAAACATGGCTTTATTGAGAAGAATGTATGTACTAACCTTAGCCTCATCATCACTGACTTCACCATTAGAATCCACATCAAACATTAACAACCCTTTAATTTCTGATACATCTATCCTACAATAAGAAGTACCAAATAGAATCTTGAAAATACAAGAGGGCCAAGATGGCCCTATATCGCTCACCTTGGTACAAGTCAACTTGCCTGGTGGAAGATCACTAGATAATGTTATACACCAAATAGGTTTTCCTATATACGCCTTTGTAAAACAAATGATCCCCCCATGGGCAAGGTCAACTTTGACCCCAGGGGCATAATTTGAACAAACTTTGAAGAGGTCTACTAGGCAATGCTACATGCCAAATATCTAAGCTCTAGGCCTTGTGGTTTCAGAGAAGAAGATTTTTAAAGTTTTTCCTATATAGCCTATGTAAAACTAAGTGACCCCCGGGGGGTCAATTTTGATCCGAGGCTCATAATTTGAACAAATTGGTGGGGTCCACTAGCCAATGCTCATGCCAAATATCTAAGCTCTAGGCCTTGTGGTTTCAAAGAAGAAGATTTTTAAAGTTTTTACTATATAAGTCTATGTAAAACTAGGTGACCCCCGTGCGGGGTCAATTTTGATCCGGGGTCTAATTTGAACAATCTTGGTAGAGGTCCACTAGCCAATGCTACTGCCAAAAAGCTCTAGGCCTTGTGGTTTCAGAGAAGAAGATTTTTAAAGTTTTTCCTATATATTCCTTTGCAAAACTAAGTGACCACCCCCGCAGGGTCAATTTTGACCCGGGGGTCATAATTTGAACAATCTTGGTAGAGGTCCACTAGACAATGCTACATGCCAAATATCTTAGCTCTAGGCCTTGTGGTTTCAGAGAAGAAGATTTTTAAAGTTTTTCATATATATGCCTATGCAAAAACTAAGTGCCCACCGCGGGTCAATTTTGACCCGGGGTCATAATTTGAACAACCTTGGTAGAGGTCCACTAGACAATGCTACATGCCAAATATCTAGTCTAGGCCTTGCGGTTTCAGAGAAGAAGATTTTTAAAGTTTTTCCTATTTGTTGCCATAGCAACTAGAGTTCTGCATGGAATGGAATTCTTTGAACACTTTTGGTAGAGCTTCATGCAAGGAACATTCCTGCATAGTTTTATCAACATTGGCCTAGAGGTTTCAGAGGAGATGTCATTTGAATCAAAATGTTGACGGACGACGGACAATCATCGATCAGAAAAGCTCACCCTGGTGTAGCCAGGTGAGCTAAAAATATACCATTATTATCTTGAATATACAAGTAAAGTAGTCTACTAGAAGCTAATATATTCCATTAAAGTTACTTACTTGCTATCACCATTTTTGTCGAGTTCTACAAATGCAATCTCAGCCCTTAGTCTCTCCTTCTCTGCGTTCTTTTTCTCTAACACTTCTGTAAAATGCAATACAATAGTCTAATTACTACAATACAGTTTGTTTCATCTTAAAACAATGATAAAACTCATTTATTCAGTCCTTATGTTTATTTATAAGCATGAACAAACAAATTAGAAAGTTTATAGTCCTGACCGACCCATAACCACAAATCAGACTGTTGAGACTTCTGTTTATTTGAGAAAATAAATGGCAGTGGCAGGTCAAAATAATATATGAATGCACCATTCAAGATATTTGCCAGGTATCCACACGACTGTACCAATATTTTATTTCAGCCCACTTTCGCCATATTAATGAGCTTTTATATTGCATACCAACAACAGAGGATTTCACAATACCACACATATTTGTTATTCTAAAAGATGTTATAAATTAGTGAAGACATTATAGGCACAAGCTAAAATTTTCTATCTAAACACTAGTAGGCATTAAGTAAACTTTGTACATTTGTTGACAATCTTTCATATCCTTCTTATCCTTCACTTTGATTACTGATTTTCTTTTTCATTCCGGTGAAAATTCTCAAGTTCCCTTAACTGGCCTCTTTTACAATAAAATATCCAGAGCTAAAACAAACAAATGTGGAACTTACCATTCCATGTCTGTTCATGTTTGTCCTTTGCTTCTTTCTCAGGGGCCTCTGCTTCAGTTTTCTTTGCTGAAAAACACATTGAGCACTATTATGGTAATGTGTGCTGATTAAGAAATATACACTTGTCAAACTTATCTAAGTGCACAGCCTACTTAGCACATTTTGTCAAATAGTCATATCATTTATCTCAACCCTAGTTTAAGCAGGTGTCATTACTTTCTATAATTATTTTCGTTACTATTTCGCTGCAACTATGACATGTTGTTATAACTCTAACAGAACAAGAGGGCCAAGATGGCCCTATATCGATCACCTTGGTACAAGTCCACTTGCCTGGTGGAAGATCACTAGATAATGTTATATACCAAATAAGTTTTCCTATATACGCCTTTGTAAAACAAATGATCAAATGCTACATGCCAAATATCTAAGCTCTAGGCCTTATGGTTTCAGAGAAAAAGATTTTTAAAGTTTTCCCTATATAAGCCTATGTAAAACTAAGTGACCCCCGGTGCGGGGTCAATTTTGACCCGGGGGTCATAATTTGAACAATCTTGGTAGAGGCCCACTAGCCAATGCTACATGCCAAATATCTAAGCTCTAGGCCTTGTGGTTTCAAAGAAGAAGATTTTGAAAGTTTTCCCTATATAAGCCTATGTAAAACTAAGTGACCCCCCGTGCGGGGTCAATTTTGATCCGAGGGTCATAATTTGAACAATCTTGGTAGAGGTCCACTAGCCAATGCTACCTGCCAAATATCTAAGCTCTAGGCCTTGTGGTTTCAGAGAAGAAGATTTTTAAAGTTTTTCCTACAGAAGCCTATGTAAAACTAAGTGACCCCCCGTGTGGGGTCAATTTTGATCCGGGGCTCATAATTTGAACAATCTTGATAGAGGTCCACTAGCAAATGCTACATGCCAAATACTTAGCTCTAGGCCTTGTGGTTTCAGAGAAGAAGATTTTTAAAGTTTTTACTTATATTCCTTTTGCAAAACTAAGTGACCACCCCGCCGGGTCAATTTTGACCCGGGGTCATATTTGAACAATCTTGGTGAGGTCCACTGCAATCACTGCCAAATACTTAGCTCTAGGCCTTGTGGTTTCAGAGAAGAAGATTTTTAAAGTTTTTCCTATATATGCCTATGCAAAACTAAGTGCCCACCCGCGTGGTGTCAATTTTGACCCGGGGGTCATAATTTGAACAATCTTGGTAGAGGTACACTAGACAATGCTACATGCCAAATATCTAAGCTCTAGGCCTTGTGGTTTCAGAGAAGAAGATTTTTAAAGTTTTTCCTATTTGTTGCCATAGCAACCAGAGTTCTGCATGGAATGGAATTCTTTGAACAATTTTGGTAGAGCTTCATGCAAGGAACATTCCTGCATAGTTTTATCAACATTGGCCTAGAGGTTTCAGAGGAGATGTCATTTGAATCAAAATGTTGACGGACGACGGACGGACAATCATCGATCAGAAAAGCTCAACCTGGCAAAGCCAGGTGAGCTAAAAATAACAGTTGCACACTACTTGGGTTAAAAATCTGGAAAGAAACTATTTCTTTAAAACTTAAGTTGACTTTTCCCTAACTTTAAAAGGTTCCAGTTTACCTTCCATTTCTGTTTTCACAGCTTCAAGCTCCACTTTGGTCTTCTCTAACTGATCTAGTTCTACCTAGAACACAATCAAACAGAGATGTTTTTAACATATCAGTAGGATGTGATTTTCCCATGAGTAATGGCATACTGTCTATGTTTTGTGTAGTATACGCAGACAGGGTAGTCACATGAAACCGCTGTCCTTATTGATAGTTATGGAAAGTTTGCGTCTTTTACTAGTGATAGTTTCTATAGTACATCATTTTGACTGCCTATATTACACTCAATCTGTCTCAATCTTTTGGTGCGAGTTCTGGTCAGAATTCCAGGAAGCAGTCATCAAGATTAGTAAATACAAGTTGCAAGTACTTGTTCTACAATGTAAAATAAATAAGTTTAAACTATCTAAGCACGATCTGTACTCTACAAGTAGTCTTGTTTTCAAGTGACTACTCAGTAGTCTATTTTTACATATTTTAATTTCAGCTTTTCTGGTGCCTGCTTTATACTTTACTTTCTCTCAATGTATCACATTTCTAACTTCTTTAAACCATAAAACTGTAACATTTTGCCACACTAGTTATAAATGTTGTTTCATTATTTATTTCTTTGTCAGTTTATTTACCACCACTCAATGCATACACAACATACTGATTTCTCGTCCATGGACTTCACACTCCTAAAATACCTGTGACCATATAAATTATTTTGGAACAACTAGTGTTTCTAGGATACAGTATATACTTCAATGTCCTGGTAAGAAAATACCAAATGTTTCTTTATAAAGGATCAGTTTTCAAATGGCTTAAAGCCTCAAACCCATGGCCCTACACTGCGGAGTAGTTACAGTGGTTTACAAGCCTGTGACTGTAGCCACTCAACCACACAAGCACAGCGCTCCAACAAGGAAACTGACTGACCTTTTTCTGTTCTCTCGTCTGTTTGCCCTCCTCTATATACTGTAGCTTCAATTTGTACCCTTCCTCCTGCAACTGTCTCACTCTCTCTGTTTCTTCCCTCATCTTCTTACCCAGATCTCTAGAAAGTTTGTAATCAATTAAAGTACATGTTAAAGTAGAAAACTTACACAAGTCAGAAATCATTTAGGTAGCTGTTATTTAACTAATCTATACTGAAAGACACCAGGCAGAAGTCATATTTGCACATTATATATAACAGCTTGTGATACCAGAGCTGAACTGAATAACTTACACATGAAATGTAACAGTTTGTGATACCAGAGCTGCAGGGGCCTAGCGAGGGGGCGACTAGGGCGACAAAGTCGCCTTTCACACCTAAACTTCGCCCATTTCTTTGACAAAAGCGACAAAAAAATTAACCCCCAAAATATCTCAATAAACAATGAAGCGAATATACAAAGTGTCAGACATTTCTCCGACCATTATGATTAACTACGCCCACTCAATCAATTTTCGACTGACAAAAGGTTGCCTGAAGGCAGTTTTACATATGACACGAGTGATAATCATGGTGAAGGCATCAACAGAAGAATAAAGCCGATAAATTATTGGCATGTCCGCGTAAGTGTCTATCCGAAACTAGGTACACTTTTTGCATCTCGGTCGTATTTCCAGCCATCAAAAATGAGTTTCGTACTTCGGACTTTCCAGATAAACTTGTTGAAGGGTGGATTTGATTACCCACCTGTAATTTTTCACAAAATATTTTCCAATAGAAAGAATTTTAAGTTTTGTTTGGGTATACGTTTTTAATACCATGCTGACTACTAGTAGATATTGTTGTCATCTAACTTAAAGAGTGCGCACCTAATAATTATGTTGTTTGTTGGCAATTAATATGACCATCAAACTTGACCATTTATGGGAACAAAGGCCTATAACAACAGCTTAATAGGTCTTTGATTGGAATGACAGTGGGGGGGGGGGGGGGGCTAGGGGGAGTAACTGCAACCATTTAGTTGTTAAGATATACTTTGCTTTGACACAAACTAACAACAAATATCTTGCTACTCCCTCACTTCTCCTTGTAGACTCCAAACTTCTCCCTATTTTCACCTAGGGAGAAGTGACTTCTCCCTAAAATTTTGCTCTAGCTAGGCCCCTGAGCTGGACTGAATAACTTGCACATGAAATGGAACAGTTTGTGATACCAGAGCTGGACTGAATTACTTACACATGAAATGGAACAGTTTGTGATACCAGAGCTGGATTGAATTACTTGCACATGAAATGGAACAGTTTGTGATACCAGAGCTGGACTGAATTACAACACACATAAAGCCTTGTACAGATGCTGAACTCTGGTTTAAATGCAATACAGCAATCAAACTTAGTGATTTCTTGTGTGGCACAAACATTACAATCATTTACCTATATACAATGTATATTGATATTTTTCACATATATGTCTTACTTGCAGTTGTTAACACAATCAATGTTTCCATCCCACTCATCAGTACCATCACAGCAATCTACAGTAAACACAGTAATCTACAGTAAACATGTAGCAGGTCATTCTCACTCATACATATTATCGTTTCACAAATATAATGATGATTAACAGGTATAGATGAAGTTAGCTAGCTGCTCTTAGTCTCATGTGAGTTACATGTATGAGCATGATGTGGTTTCACGGAAAGACTTGTAATCAAATCTGCCTACTCAACAGACAGGGCTCATTTATTTTGGTTACAGAAAAATATATCTAATCTGTATTTTTCTCATGATCCTTTAAAACCCATTGAAGTTGATTATTGCATAATATATAATACCAACATCAGTATGTTTTATTGCCATCACTCTTCACTGCAAGGTGATAGTACTAGTTAAACAGTGTTTTAAAATGTTCTACTTGACTTACCACAGATACCATCATTGACCCTGGAGGACAGGATGTTGAGTGGTCTGTACCCTGCATTAGTACAGTGGAACTTCCCTCTAGGACAGGCTGAGGTACCTAGTAGAAGAGTCAACAAAACTTTCAACTGAATATAAGCCTTCATAGTTTTCGTGATAAAACTATCATAAACAACAAAATTATAGTGTTTAGAATGTATGCATTGATGCACTCTTTGTAATTACTTGGTCCTGCAATATTACGGCTGAATCATTGAACAAATCTAATGTCAGAAATAAACAATTTGATTTCAAACGGTGTACAGATAACACTGTAGCACACCAATATGCGCAATGTATTGTTCCAGAATACTGTATAAAGTTCTGAAAACAGAATGTATTTTACCAGTCAAAGTTTTAAATCTATGTTGTAGGTTCATGTTAGTTTACAGCTGAAAAACTTCATCTTTTAACTTCACAAAACCTTGGACAGCTGCTCCTCAAATAGTTATGTACAGTGATGTATGTGTAGCATTATTAAAATTAAAAGATGGCACACAATCCATAAAATTCAATACTTACTGACCTATATGATACAAAATTATGGAAACATCCCTTATAAGATTAAATGCAGAATAATTGCATAGTGCCAGAAGCTACCATTATAACACTGTTCTGATTGTTTACCTGGCTCATCTGTACCGTCTGGACAATCACAGTAGTCGTCATTTACGTATTCAAATGGTACCTCTTTACTGCCATCCAGACAACGGAATGGAACATCAGGACGATAAGCACTTGCCACTAAAACACAAATGGTTACTTTTGAAAACTTATTTATTACAGCTTATATACATGGACTTATATCAAAAATATCAAATAGTCAATAGTGATTGCTTTTAAAAAGCAATATTTACTTATAACTGAGAGTGAAAAGAATTTGACAACAGATAGTACACCTATACAATACAAATTTTAATTTATTGTCGGTATATCATATATAATAAACATTATCTATGAATATCTATTGACCGACTAGTACAGTGGAACTTCCCCATAACAAGAGGGCCAAGATGGCCCTATATCGCTCACCTTGGTACAAGTCCACTTGCCTGGTGGAAGATCACTAGATAATGTTATATACCAAATAAGTTTTCCCATATACGCCTTTGTAAAACAAATGATTCCCCCCCCCGGGCAAGGTCAATTTTGACCCCAGGGGCATAATTTCAACAAACTTTGAAGAGGTCTACTAGACAATGCTACATGCAAAATATCTAAGCTCTAGGCCTTGTGGTTTCAGAGAAAAAGATTTTTAAAGTTTTCCCTATATAAGCCTATGTAAAACTAAGTGACCCCCGGTGCGGGGTCAGTTTTGACCCGGGGGTCATAATTTGAACAATCTTGGTAGAGGTCCACTAGCCAATGCTACATGCCAAATATCTAAGCTCTAGGCCTTGTGGTTTCAAAGAAGAAGATTTTTGAAGTTTTTACTATATATGCCTATGCAAAAACTAAGTGACCCCCCGTGCGGGGTCAATTTTGATCCGAGGGTCATAATTTGAACAGCATTGGTAGAGGTCCTCTAGACAATGCTACATGCCAAATATCTTAGCTCTAGGCCTTGTGGTTTCAGAGAAGAAGATTTTTAAAGTTTTTCCTATATATTCCTATGCAAAACTAAGTGACCCCCGGTGCGGGGTCAATTTTGACCCGGGGGTCATAATTTGAACAATCTTGGTAGAGGTCCACTAGACAATGCTACATGCCAAATATCTTAGCTCTAGGCCTTGTGGTTTCAGAGAAGAAGATTTTTAAAGTTTTTCCTATATATGCCTATGCAAAAACTAAGTGCCCACCTGCGCGGGGTCAATTTTGACCCGGGGGTCATAATTTGAACAATCTTGGTAGAGGTCCACTAGACAATGCTACATGCCAAATATCTATGCTCTAGGCCTTGTGGTTTCAGAGAAGATTTTTAAAGTTTTTCCTATATATGCCTATGCAAAAACTAAGTGCCCCCCCCGGGGGGTCATTTTGACCCGGGGTCATAATTTGAACATCTTGGTAGAGGTCCATAGACAATGCTACATGCCAAATATCTAAGCTCTAGGCCTTGTGGTTTCAGAGAAGAGTTTTTAAAGTTTTTCGTATTTGTTGCCATACCAACCAGAGTTCTGCATGGAATGGAATTCTTTGAACAAATTTGGTAGAGCTTCATGCAAGGAACATTCCTGCATAGTTTTATCAACATTGGCCTAGAGGTTTCAGAGGAGATGTCATTTGAATCAAAATGTTGACAGACGACGGACGATGGACAATCATCAATCAGAAAAGCTCACCCTGGCATAGCCAGGTGAGCTAAAAATGTGAAGTCACAGTGAGTCACTCAGGGGTAAGTAAAGCCAACTGTTGGTTATTATATACTCTATAATAAAATAAGTATATGAGGGGCCTAAGGAACATGTTAGTGTTTTATAGCTGTACAAGAAGTATAATACAGCACTTGTACTTCCTTCCTTTGATGTTGTAACGTTTTCTGACAATAAAACATACCAGTTAAGATCAGTATCAAACAAGGATTTTGTCTTACAGATAACACATACTAAGTACATGGCAACATCATTTACAAATTATAGCAAAAATATATGGAATGACATTTCTTTAAATATATGTACCTCGAAAACTCTTAAAACATTTAGAGGAAATTATAAGCATTATTTAATGTGTGAATGATAAGTTAATCTACATTTTTCTTCAACATATTTATATGTCTAATTTATATTCATGTCCTTTGAGTGTCTGTCAGTGAATGTACATGTATGAATGCATTTATTAACAGACTGTTTAAAAGTCTTGTTATTAAATGTGTCTTGCAAGTGTTAACTTTGCCAGGTGATTTAATTTTAAGTATAATGCGTTTTCTTTTGTTTCTTAATTTTGAAGCCATATTGAAAATTAGATTATAAATAATAATATGTGTTCATATGTCTAAATATGTCACCTTTCAGTAAATAAAGCTTTTATTATTATTATTATTACCATTGAGCTAGCTTTTGTGGCAATGTAGCAGTCTTCTTGAAATTGTGCTGGTCTGGAACAAAAATTGCTGGACCAAAAAATTCTGTACAAGTAGTACTTGTTACCAGTGTTTTGCACATCCCCAATCTGGGATAACAATCTAGTGAAAAAATGCTAACTAATAAGCATGGAAAATATCCAAGTGTATTCGACTGAAAATCATGTCATTTTCTGGACTCTACATAACGGTAACTACAATTGAATTCGGATAATATATACTTGTAACGATGCACTGTCTGTACGCAATCGCAACGTCTCGGCAGAATGAAGGGTAAGGAAATTTGCCGAAGACTTCCAATTGCGTCTACAGGTACTCTGTTGTTGTTGTCATTAAATGTCTGCAATTTTTTTGTTTGAAAACACAACACGTCAGCTTTGTACTTTGAAATGTAAAGAGATCCTATTTATACACCTTCCTGAAGTTTGATGCTCTTTCTTGTGGCGCCATAAAAAGCACCATTTCTTTTCGCAATCAACCCTCGATGGAATGGGTGTCAAAAAGGCCCACTTCCAGAAAGGACCAGTACCAAAAAGGCCCATACCAGAAAGGCCCACCCAAAAAGACCAGTTTTATTTTCTATGTTAATTTATGTAGATCTACCTTAGGGAAGTAAAAGATTAGAAAAACACATGTACACTACATCTCAAACATTTATTATATACAACAAAAAGTAAACGGGGGGAACATAGTAGCGCAGTAACAAACATTAGGTGAAAAAATATATATCAATAGTGAAATTTATGATGATAACACTTATTATTTACAAATTTCATTTATAGAAATAAAAACAGACTTATGAATGATTATAAAAGTAACAAAATGTTTACATATTGATAAAAAAATTCATTAAGTAATTATAAGTGCTAATTGGTTACTTTGACACCAACCCGATTAGGCCATCATTAAAAAAATGTTGGTTTGTGGTGCTCCGACCCACAATTTTTGGGGTGGGTAGGTAGGTAGGGAATTTTTTTTTTTTTTTTTTTTTTTTTTTTTACAGACAACAAAGGCAAATCTATATGACCCTCAGTCTGATGTAAGGGGCATGCATATTTTAGATAACAGCACTGAGAATTCAACAACTGAACCATTTTATTAATTTTCAGATACATGTGTACACTTTAATTCTTTCTAGGAAGTCTTTTAATAATGGGTCTCCCAGAGTCCTTGCAGGGTTTGCAGATTGGCAGTACAACACGGTGGGTCTGTAGAGCATCAACTTTGGCATTTTTTTCGAAGTTTTCTACAACATTTCCCCTCTGTCGTAATGTCAAATACATCAAACCATGTGTCTGTTTTTCTGAATTTCCGTATAGCATTTTTAACGACCGAAGTCACCTTTTCTTCACCAGTGCTTATAATATTTACATTAAACAGAAAATGTGATATCTTCCGTAATGGAGGCTGCCATTTTGATTTTGTATGCGTAACGAAAAAAGCCGAGAATTCCCACATGTATTATACAGTGAATAATCTAGGTTTTGATTTATATACGAGTCCCTGGCGCACATATGAAACAATGAGTCCCTTTCCAAAAAGTCAGAAAATAGAATCGGACATCCTCGCGAATTACTTTCTTTGCGAATCGCCGCTGTAATGTGTTGTTTTTTTCTTCAAATATAATTGTTTCTAAAAGTATTGAGTTACTGAAAATATTAATTACCTTTTACGTAGATTTAAAATATTTATTTCCGTGCAAAAAATCTGCTGTAATTAGTCGATGTTTATTCTCCAATTATCATTTGTCACTCGTGAATGTCGCCGTAGGTGTGAAAAATACGAGCATTCATAAAGGGTGACAAAATAACTACGTCAACTTTGAAATTTCGAGCTATGTGACACCACTGTTTGAGTAACGTTTGACAAAAGTATTTTCAATTAACTAAATTAACATTTATAAGTTCCAACTATTCTTTATTTAAAATAAACGTTATGTTTATAACAAAATCGCGGCGCTTCAAGCCGATTTTTTCTTAGAACAATTTTCTTCTACAATGTATTTACTTTAAAGAATTACCTTTGCCGAATAAAATAATTTCTAAAGCGAGACTTCTTTTACTGATAAAGCCGCAGGTGTTACGAGATCAAAGCACGTACGCTGACGCCGAGTTTCATTTGATCCAAGCGAAGCACGTGGCATTAAAAAGACCGAATATTTTGACAGGTCTGATTATTTTGGATTATAAAAACTAGTTTGGAATAGACAATGTATAAAATGAGTAAGTTTTATTTGGTTATGCACTATATCAAGCTATACAAATGCTCGTTGGTCGGCAAATATTTTCGAATTTGATAAATGTACAAAAGTAAAAAAATACGTGTATACAAATTCTCACGTAAAATAACTCTAATTTAATGTCCTGTTAGCTGTCTGAAACACCGCTTAAAGTACCGTGATTTTACACACGTGAAGTGCCGCGACTTTTTAACGATTTCATGCGAAAATGCTTCTAAATACTCACTGGAAACGCAAGTTCGTGGACGATATTCTTTTATACAAACTGCTGCAAGCATATACCCAAGTCTCGCTTTTCACGTGCCTGTCCAAAGGACGCATATTTCAAATCTTTGCGTCCTTTTCATTTTTTGTGATAGACGCGCCGCCAGTAGATTATTCACTGATTATAAAAAGCGAAAAGGACCAAACGCGAAATTGGCCCAAAGAAACGAAATGGGACAAAATAAAAAAAAAATCGGCAGAGGTAGCGATAAAAAAGATCGGGTCGGGGCTAATTTCGGTGAGTCGGTCGGAGCACCGCAAACCAACATTTTTTTAATGATGGCCTTATTATAAAGGTATTTATCAAATTTATTCATTAAGTAATTACCAGTGCCAATTGGTTACTTTGATGCAGTCCCATTTACGATAAAGGTATTTACATGTATCAAATGTGTTCAATAAATAGTAATCAAGACATAAAAACAAAAGTTTCAAACTTAAAAAAGCCCATATGATTAAAATGCAAGTCCAACAGTGGGCCTTTATGGTACTGTTTATGGGCTTTTCAGTTACCTTTGATAAATGGGCCTTTCTGGACTAGTCCTTTCTGGAAGTCAAGTGGGCCTTTCTGGATCCCTACCCCTCGATGCATGACTCTGGATATTCGTGACCAATAATTTTCGGAACTTGAACCGTTTTTGCGTCCCCTGAAAATTCGTACCATTTCTAAAGTTATCCTTTTACCCAATATAGGTATTGCCTATTTTCATAATATGAAAATAGGCAATACCTATATCGGGCGAAAGCATAACAGATATTTTTAGAAATGGTACTAATTTTCAGGGACGAAAAACGTTCAAGTTCCGAAAATAACGTACAGACGGTGCATCGTTATAAGTATGTTATCATATCGTACATGGATGCGGACAAATTGAAATCTTCCATGGGTAATCGTAAATTCATTAAATTTATTGCTTTCAGTATTCAATTAAATACTCGTACATACGTTTACCTATGGTCGGGCTTCGCCCGTATAAATAGGATCTCTTTACATTTCAAAGTACAAAGCTGAAGTGTTGCGTTTTCAAACACAAAAATTGCAGACATTTAATGACAACAACAACAGAGTACCTGTAGACGCAATCGGAAGTCTTCGGCAAATTTCCTTACCCTTCATTCTGCCGAGACGTTGCGATTGCGTACAGACAGTGCATCGTTATAAGTATGTTATCGTATCGTACAAGAGTGCGGACAAATTGAAATCTTCCATGGGTAATTGTGAATTCATTAATTTTATTGCTTTCAGTATTCAATTAAATACTCGTACATACGTTTACCTATGGTCGGGCTTTGCCCGTATTCTTGGCTTCGCCGTGACGTCATACTAACTAGTTAACCAATCGGATTATTAGATCGCATTCATTTCGTCACTCGGTAAAAGGTGAAAACTCGGTCTTTACCGTACACCCATATGCAAGTTTAAGTTTATTTCGAATGAAACAGAAAGCTTTTAACAACATAGAATGATTACAAATTAAATTCTATGTTTATAAGCTAATGGAAGACACTCGTCTTCCTTCATTTTTCTTCTTTGATTGTGTGCATTTTATATGTAAAGATGCATACAGACCAGCGATGAAAGCCGAGGAATCACCTTTCCCGAATATAAATATTTTAATCAGTGCCCGGATGTGCGAAGCCGAGAATTACTTTACACCAGTTGCATGCCAGTGTTTGGTAGAGCATTGTGCTAATTCTAGTGGTGGCGGTGTAGCCTCAATATTTCGACTGCAAGACCGACCGATTTTACAAACTGATATTACATACATCTATGTCTGTAAGGGCGGCCGTCGTAAATATCAAAAAGCCCTGGCGCACAATTTGTTGGGCTAGTGGCGGTGGTAGTAGTGCGGTTTAGACTTTACTAGCACAGTGACTGGGAAACCCATGCGCCATGCGCCATTTGCGCATAAAATGAAAAAATGTCACATAAAAATTCCATCAAATGCGCCCTGTGTCACATACAAAAAAAATCGAAATATTTTGAGTACGAAACGTGTATCGATCAGGCGCTTTACTGTATACTTTGCCATAAATACAAGCGTTTATATGATCGGTATCAATTAAGCGCTTCTTTGACGAAATAAAGCGTTTTATCGAGAAAATGTTTCCGAAACGGAAACTATCCCCTATTGCTGGCCAAATCTCGCTAATTTTTTCATAAAAAACGTTGACACTAACGATCTGGGTACAACACAAACGCTACAATTAACATATCTGTAGACAAAACAAGTGTAACGAAGCTCAGCTGGAAAATACCAGCGAGGTGAATGCAGTTGCTCCAATCTTCGTCCACTTACGAATCCAACTAAGACTAAGAGGGAAACTAAGAGGAAGACAATTTACAAGCCATGTAAGGTGCATGACACTTGGTTTAAAATATGGCCCTAGGGTGCCTTCTCTGTAAAATGTTTGTGGACTCTGGAAAGCACAATGTTTTTGTAAATGGGTGCAAAGTTTTCACACATGTTTTACAGAACAATAAAATTGCCATCAACACCAAAAGTCGTCTTCAACAGAACATCTTGAATTCAGACAATGAAAACGGAATAAAATTCTTCTAGTAAGTTCTACAATTCATTCTGCAGAACCCAATTCCGACAGCAATCCTTCTTCCCTCGAACCATTAGAGATTGGAATAAGCTGCCTGCTGATATCTTGTCAGCTGGGTCAGTTGACTCTTTCAGAGCTCAACAGTTCCAAACACTTTATCTAACTTCCTCTTGTTTTTATCCTACTCTGTTAATATTCTCAATTTTATTTCTATTTTACCTCTTCTTGCGCACCCTGGCAGTAAATCGTCAACCAGTTGAAGGTGGCCATTAACTTGGAAGAAGAAGACAATGCACCCTCACTTTCGTACAGCCAGGGCCATATTTTAAACCATGTGTCTTGTACATTTATTAATGTGTGGCTTGTAAATTGTCGTACTCTTAGTGTCACATACATTTTCTTAAATGTCACATAAAAATTTCAAATGTCACATAACTTTTCACACATTCGTGACATTTGTCACATAGAAAAAAATCCTTTCCCGGTCACTGCTAGCATATTTGTAGTTTTAACCTTAAGTGTTGTAATTACTTACTAGATATAGCGACGCCTCTAGGCCTCGGTATTGTTGCCAGACATGCCGGCAAAATGGAGCAAAAGAGAAATAGTTGAAATTTCATCTTGCTTTCGTGTGTATGTGGAAGAATTTTAATGTTACACCGGTTACCGGCACGAAGTCACACGCGATTGGACAAAAACTTATTGAGTTCACTGTAATGCATCTGGAACTCGTCCAACAGCAAACTCCGCACAGCGGTTACTTCCCCTTACAGTACACAGTAACTGAGAATGGAGCCGCTGTGAGGAGTTTGGTCGAAAATTGTACAATAGACTAGAATTTTTATTATACCAATCATATTATACTAGTCAAACACTTTCCCCAGTTAAGGATGCAAAATACCTTGGTGTAGACATTAGCCAAGATCTCCGCTGGAATACCCACATCTCCAGAATAACAACAAACGCAAACAGAACACTAGGCTTCCTCAAACGTAACATCAAAACAAAACAAGAAAATATCAGATCACTTTCTTACAAAACATTAGTCAGACCACAATTAGAGTACGCATTATCTGTATGGTCGCCGCACACATAAGCTAGAAATGGTCCAGCGACGCACAATCAGATGGGTAAAAAATGATTACTCGAGAGATACCAGTGTGACAGACCTGCAGAACACCCTTGGCTGAAGCAACCTTGAGAGCAGGCATCTCGCAGCAATCTCCCTACCCAGTTAGCTAGAAGTCCCAAACAGGTTAGCAAGACAGTCCTGTGGAATAGGTTATACTCGCATATTGCAACCCTGCCTTATCTTGAATCATTAAAGCAGGCAGTGGCCCAGCCCAGTTATTAATCATACAGCAGTTGTTTTTAAGCCTTTTATTATTTTACTCTTTTTAACAATTTTGATAATCTTGCAGTTATCTTGTTTTTCGGCGCAGTTGTATTAAGGTAGCACCTGTGTTAAGATCGAGTGTTCTCTTTTATTTCCTCCCAGCTGGAGAGCATAAAACGAATGAACATATACCAAAAAAATATTTTGAGGAAAAAATATTTGCTTTTTTTGCTTTTGTGAAAGCCCGCGTCAAATTTGAAAAAAAATCGAATTCTCGAAATTGGCTTACAAATTCATTTTGTACTTTTTTATTGAAATCTTCAAAACGTGTAATTTGTCTATATATCTAGGGCACCGTGTCACAGATTTTGAATATCTGACTTTAAACAGGAGATATTCAACATCATAGGTTTTTTACCCTTTTTCCTTCTCCTACATTACGTAATTAAAAATAACAAATCAACAAATTAAGATAAAAAAAATTCCCGACCTTTCAACCGCTAATGAAATTACAACTACGAATGTCTAACATTTTTTGAATTGGAAAATTTACTCTGTAAGGCACCTTTTAATTGGATAATACAGAATGAAAAATGTCAAGAAAATACTTTTGCGCTTTCAGCCTTTCTTGAATGGTTTTATAATTTTAGTAAGTAAATAGTACATATCTAGCACTATAATATGTTTTTACCGCCAAACTTATGTTAATTATAAGTGTAGAGTCATTATATTCTCTCGATCAGTGAATAAAGGACAATACTTCTAGTAACATATTTAATAAGAAGAACAAGGATTAAGTTTGTTTTCCTGATGCAGATGTCACAATTGACTTACAATTGGGGAGAAAATGTGTATGTGGCCGGTTAGCTCAATTGGGAGAGCATTTGTGCTTACATCCCTTTAATCAAAGGGCTCTGCATGGGTTATCGTCCTGGTCAGAGTGCAATTTTCCTCATCCTGGGGAAATCAGTGAGGAAATTTACCTGTATTCTCGGCTTCACACATCTGGGTAATTGTAAAATAAATTTTATTCGGGAAATGGGATTCCTGATATTTCATCGTTGATCTTCAAGCATTTTAACTTTTAAAAAGTACAAAATTCAAATGTTTATTCAAATATAAATAAATGTGTTGAACTCTATTTACATTTTATATTATATTTTCAGATTAATGTCCAATGAACTTATGGCAAAGTTCTACTTGAAGGGCAATACATAGAAGCTCTCCTCCGCATCATTCTCTACATATGGACTTGAAATCGGTAAAAATACACTTTAAT
This sequence comes from Saxidomus purpurata, assembly GCA_022818135.1. Taxonomy (NCBI): domain Eukaryota; kingdom Metazoa; phylum Mollusca; class Bivalvia; order Venerida; family Veneridae; genus Saxidomus; species Saxidomus purpurata. The sequence goes on from JAFMSR010000005.1 coordinate 46,605,998, forward strand.
ACATTAATTATGATTTAACAGTTCACATGTCATAATTACACACAATCTTTGTCGCAAGTAACTAAAACCTTCCATACATTGAAAAGTAGATGGTAGTGAATTGTCATAAATAACTAACCAACCAATTGTTGTACTAGTATTAACAATTACTTTCTTTTGGGTATAACTTTCGTTGTTCGTTGTTCGTTGTTAATTGTTCGTTTTGTCCTCGTGTGTTTGCTTTGTATGCTAGTGTGTGTTGGTAGTGTATATGTGTGTGTGTACATGATTGTGTGTGTGTGTGTCGTGTGTGTGTGCGTGTGTGTGTGTGTGTGTGTGTTGGTGGTGTGCACTTCTGGGTGCTGTGGGGTTCGTTTTGGGGAGGCTGCGTTTTTGGTACGTGGCATTCCCTGTTTGATATTATTTTTGTTTTTCGGTCACTAGATTCATTCTATTCTATGAAAAAAACTACCTGAAAGAAAATGATATTCAAGAATGCATAGAAAATTTTGATTATTGCCTTTAAATTAACATGTGCTATCAGATATGTTTTTAATCACCTATAATTTTGATTTTAGCCAGTACAATGAAAACTAAAGTGGAAGAAGGGATGACGGAACATAACGTTACATCTTCAATCCAAATTTAGTATGACACTTTGTGAACTTTCCTGTTGCGTCGCTGTATGAATGTTAGCCTACTAATACCAGCCACATATTTGTCTTTGATAACTCATTTTTACAAAAAAATTTCTTGCTGTGTATCTTTCCATCAATTTAATTACACCTTCCTTAACATTATGGCTGGGTTTAAGTTGGAAAATGGATTGATTCAGGTCGTGATACAGTTTGGTTTAAGTAAAAAAATGGTTGGATTCAGGCCAGGAATGGTCGGAAAATGGTTGGATTTACGTTGGATAAACGTCTGCATCCGACGTCTAAAAACTTTCATATCCAACTATAATCCGACGTTTATCCAACGTCGGGGTCTGACGTCTAACTAACGTCTATGCAACGTCATTTGTTTGTTTGGATATTTTCAGATAATTAAACTATATCATATTTATATGATAGTAAAATCTTACAGAGGCATTTAAACCTTCACAACGTAAGATCTTATTTGAAAATTCTAAATACAGGTATTAACTTGAAAATTCAAGATTTAATTCGAAAATTAAAGATGTTATCTTGAAAACTCGAGATTTTATTTTAAAATGTTACTACATCTATTTGAACAAAAGGATTATGATAATAGGTTCCCCAATTTACAATTTATTACCACAACAAATAATGAGATTATAATTTAAATGCAGATACAGTCCCGGGTGGGGGGGGGGGTAATAAAACGTGCCTGACACAGGACCCTTCGCTTACATGACGAATGCTCTAACGACTGAGTTTACAACTGCGTCCATCATACTGCCTTCTGTTCCTGCTATTTTAACGTAACGTAACGTAACTCTACAACGTTATATATGTTGTTTATTACCACAACATATAATGAGATTATACAGTTTAAATGCAGATACATGTACTATGTTGTGAAAACTGCAGTCCCTGGGAGTGGGGGGTGCCATTGTCACATGTTGAATAAAATGTGCCTGACACGGGACCCTTCGCTTACATAGCGAATGCTCTAACGACTGAGCCATCTGGTCGATTAAAATTGCGCCCATCATACTGCCTTTTGTTCCTGCTATTTTAACGCAACGTACTTCTATGACATCATATCCGTTGTTTATTATAATTCCCTGATAAAGGCGTGTAGCCGAAACGTTGGAATCATAGTAAAGTTTAAAACTGATAGCGTGTTTTCTCCTTCAGCTATTCCACCAAAGTTATAATAGATCATTCTATTATATTGTAACCAGTTAGGGCATATTTTACAATATTTCAAACTAAATAAACCTTATCCGATCTTATCTTACACATATAAATATATACTCCATCAAACAAAACACTCACCACCACCCAGACTTACACGTACAAGTAGACTAGGTACACGCTGCAGCTCAAATGTAACCAACATAAAGGGACATGCCAAACTCACACTTACCCGGACTCAATCTAAGAGCAAAATGGTGTAAGAAAATTACTTCTATAACTAAAATCCATAAAAGGCGAAAGGTCCAGATCAGATCAAACCCAGAGTTTTAAAAGAATGTGCTAATGAAATAACTCCTATTTTTACAATTTTGTTCAATACATTTTTGTAAATCCATAGGTAGTGGTTCAGTACCCTCAGGTGGGTCTGAGGCCAATGTAACACATATTTTCAAAAAAGGCGAAAACTTTCAGGCTTGTAATGATAGGCCAGTTTCTTAAGCAAGCTTTAAGAACATGTTGTGGTTAGTAATATTCTAGACCACTTGGGTTAGTTTAATATCCTTTAGACTTTTACTGATATTAGACCATTATGGTACCAGCGGCTCTACACATTCTTGGATTAAAGCATTTTGGGGTCATAGAACACAGCGAGTGATGGTGCAGCGTCCAGCTTGGCTCCTGTTATATCAGGCTGCCCTGAAGGGTCAGTGATGTGGCCATTTCTTTTTCTGCTCTACATTAATAATGATCTGCCAGCCTCTCTAACATCAAAAGTGTGTCTTTTTGCGGATGACTGTGTCATTTACAAAAAAATCAGATCTCAGGCAGATTCAAGTCAGTTACATAAAGACCTTGACAATCTATCTTTATGGGAACAGGAATCGAAGATGTCTTTTGATATATCTGAATGTCATATTATGAATAATAAACTAGATCCAAAACAACAATGAATACGGTTAACACCGTATATAATGAGCCTATGTCTGTTGTGTGTCAGCCAAGCAACTTACCTTGGTGTAGAAATAACATCTAACTTATCATGGTCGCAGCATGTAAACAAAATCTCTAGTAGAACTAGTCTTGGGCTTTTTGAAGCGTTACTTCCACTCGTCTAAGAGTTCTACAAAGACAGCTGTCTATAACACCACTGTTAGACCAACTTTAGAGTACCATTCTAGTGTTTGGGATCCTTACCATCAAAGGGACTTAGATAAACTAGAAAACACTCAAAGGCAAACTGCAAGATTTGCTACGAACACATACAGCAAGACCCGGGCACAGTCACATATCTTAGATGACTTAAATTGGAACTCTTTACAATCTAGAAGACAATATAGTAGGCTAACTTTATTTTATAAGATGGTTTATAATCATGTAGATATCGATCCTATACAATGTCTCACACCAATAGACAATCAACCCATTACCATCGTATGGCATTTCAGATACCATCTACCACAGTTGAGTATTACAAATATTCATTTTTCCCTGGGACTGTTATCCGGTGGAACACAATTACCGGTACATGTACAGTTACCGCTGAATCAATCTAGGATTAAAGTCAGCGATGGGTAAATGGATATCCAAACAATAAAATCAAACTACTTTTTTTAACATACTAATACAACAGATTATAAATGTGAATGTTTGCAGTTTCGGGAATTTAAGGTTTTGTACCTTTTGCACTTGACACACTGTCTAGAGGTACCAGGTTGACTGAGTAGCTTGGGAAACCTAACCGCCTTTAATTTTTACCCCCCAACGCCCCCTTCCCTGTCCCCCCAATGTACTTACGGAGTTATGGCCCTGAAAAGTAATAAAGGCAGATAATTAAAAAATAGGACAAGTTAAGTTACGGTCCTTGTACACTGCACTTTCTCCGAATGGCCTCTGTATGGGTGTAAAGTTTGAATACTTTCGGAGTTATCAATAATGGGAGATAACTCAAAAATAGAGTAAGGTACGGTTATGGTTTTTAGACACTACAGTGCGTCTTAATGTTCTCTGTAAGTGTATACAATTTGGATGAATTCGGTTCAGTACTAACGGAGTTATGGCCCAGACAAGAAAATTCAATAAATGGAGATAATTAAAAAAGTGTGACGGACGCACAGACGGACGAACACATACGGGTTGCAAACGCCTTCGTGGTTAATTACTGCTCATCACACTCCAAATCATTGTTTATTAGACGATGAACACCGCTGGAACGGATGTTATTTCATAAATATGTTTCTAAAGGAATTAAAGTATGTACAGTAGAAAGTTTTTGAATTAGACTCTCGCGGATAGGCGCTTGCAAAGTGGATTAATTCGACCTTTGCAACCCGAACGTATCGGGTATGTATTCGTCCGTCCGCGCGTCCGTCACACTTTTGTCCGGAGCATAACTATAAAAGTATTCAAGGGAAATTATCTAAACTTTACACACAGAAGACAATGAGAGGAAGTGCAGTGTACAAGGACCTAAACTCTAGCTTGTCATATATTTTAGATTCTTAAGTAGAAGTGCGACATTAACACAGAGAAAGTGCAGGTGAATAACCCTCAACACGTTATAATTACGTACTATATTTCATTAAATTAGAAACTATACGATATCCATTCCTCTCACCTCAAATTTCTTGGTCACAGAAAGGGCGTTCGGCGGGGGGAGGGGGTGCGGGAATGGCCATGTCTAACATGGCTCTTGTTGTCAATTTGTGTTATTTTCAACAAATGATTTTTAGTTTAACTAAATAATTTAATCATGACAGTTTCTTTTTTAATTTTTCATGATTTCTGTAATCTATGCCGCCATCTTGAACCCTGGTCAACTGGATACACGGGTCGAGCAGATTTTAGACATTTAGCACATACGCATATTCTTAACTCGACCTGTTCGGATTACAACTCTGGTTACCCGAGTAACTAATCTAAAAATGGTATGTGTAGAATTGGTTACAGAAAATCCAATCCCAAAAAGACCAGTTTTATTTTCAATTTTAATTTATTATGTTCCTTTGTGAAATATTAGAAAGAATATGTATACAGAAAAAAACAAGAGAAAGGGGAAAAACAGCAAAATAATAGCAAATATTAATAAGTCCATTGTTGAATTGTGCTAGATGAAAACAAAAGGCAGTGGCTAGAGTTACGGTACGTACCGTAACTCTAGCCTCCGAGTCTAGAGTTACGGAAGTTCCGTATCTCTAGAAATTCCCATGAGGATTGGCTAGAGTTACGGAAGTTTTTAAAGGCATATGTATGTTGCTATAAATAGGCATGATAATGTATTGTAAACTAAAATAGTAAATAAACCGATCTGTCGGCAATTGCAGCGACTTCGTAGCCGCCATTTTGGTAATACATATAATACATTGGCGGAAATATCGTTGTTATCTTCGTCTTTACTTGAGCGTTCCATTGTAGTTGGACAATTATATCACATTTTGTGCAAAGCATGATAGAAGTTAAGTAAAATATGTTGTTGACATATGTTGTTTTTGTATTTAATTGTCTGACTACATCTAAGCCACACCACGAGAAGGCACTCAAATCGTGACAAAAAAGAAAGATTTTAATTGTGACCGAAAGTACAGCTGTTAAATTTAAAAATAAATCTTAATTTCGTTTTTTACGTTTTTCGTGCTCTTAGAATTCTATTATTCTTCTTTTCTTGATGTTACTATTGTATTATTAACGTTGTTTGTAAACAGAACACGCAACTATATGCAAGAGTATACAGCATGACAATGATATTTCTGATATTAGCAACATACTAAGTATAACCAAAATGGCGCCTGTGAAATTGTCGTATATACAACAGATCAGTTTATTCACGCATAGTGGTAAAATATTTAAGTTTACAACATTAATCATGCATATATTAAAGCAATATAAATACCTTTATAGACTTCCGTAAGTCTAGCCTTTCCTCACAGGGTTTTGCTAGAGATACGGAACTTCCGTAACTCTAGACTCGGAGGCTAGAGTTACGGAACCGTAACTCTAGCCACTGCCAAAACAAAAACTATGTACTTTTATAAAATTATTCAAAAGTCCAACAATTCCCTTTTTGAGTGCAGGTGCAGATTCGAATTGCAAATCTCCTTTTTCATCTTTCTGGACATCATTGCCCTTCAAAGGGTGTCAGCACTGACTTGGTTACTTTGATGTTGTTCCATTAATATAAAAGGTAATTACCGGCCCCATTAAGTAAGTAATTATTAACATCAAATATTGTTATACAACAAGATAGTGTAGTTTTACGTACTAGACGGGTTACCGCTACTGTTCTTTACGCGTTAAGTTTCCAAGACTGTGGGTGAACATTGTCGTAAAAGTAATGAGGCTGACGAAAAAGAAGCAATAATATGCCACATAGTCAAATCCAAATTGCTCACAGTTATTTGATAGGGGATGAACTCAGACAGTTTGATAGAAATATTTCCAACTTTCTACGACATAGGAATTAAATACCGTCTTTGTTTTTGGCCTTTACGTGACGTCACATATGCGATACGCCAGTTCCTGGCATAATAAATGCATTTTATCGACTTTTTAGTAAAAGATGACTGATTTCTTCAAATCAGCATTTGGATTTATTGGGGGTAGTTCAGCTACCAGAGATGAAAATGATTTTGTTGGTCAAATTGTCGAGCTAGGTAGTCAAAAACTCAGAGTGAAAAGGAAAATCGCTGAAGGTATACGACACCCCACCCACTTTCTCCGCAGAGTCAAGCTCAGTCTGGTTTTGTTGGGTGGATTAAGATTGATTTTTCGATTGAACTTGGATACTTTCTCCAAAATATAGTCACATTCGATACAGTATATCATATATTTGATAATTTCTTTCTGTGAAGTGACAGTTAATATAACCATAGGTGCTACCTATCCACGGGAAAAACTAAATACATTAATTAATTTGTAACTGTTATCATAATAAGTAATACACCACATTTACAACAGTCTAACCAAAGACTTTTAACATTAAAAAAATAACCACGAATCATACTGTAATACAAATTTCCGTATAATGGTACGATGACATCCATTAAACAACCATATATGGCCGAAATCCAAAATGGCTCCTGTAACGGAGAACCTAAATTCAACTTGGAAGTATATATATTGAAATTATTGTAAACACATTTTACACTTAATTCATCAATAATTTTTAATTAACGTGTAACTTAAGGACGGGAAAAACCCGGTTTTTCCCGTATAATTATGTACTATTTATAATGCAGCATTTCTCTTTAGCAGTGACTGGCTACCTAGTCTTTTGATCTAGGTTGCCGTAAATATATTTCATACAAGGAGCTACATAGAATCGGTATTGAATCATCATTTATTAAGGTATATAATTTGTAAAAGTTACCTTGTTTATTAATATTAGACAAGGATCGCAGTAGTACCATGTAATTTACCACTACCCTGCCACTGCCTTCTTAAAGCAGTTAAATATGCCTGAAATATTGACCGATATTGAATTAAAGTTTCAATCTTACGCCGTAACTTAACAAAGTTTTACTTATACAGCATGCCCAGTCACACAGAATCCTGCATTTTTCACGCAGAAAACACGATGCGCACGCAAATTTTTCAGTGTCAGTGCATGCAGGTACGCATCTTTGTTGTGGCCGGCGAATGAACGAATTCAGCTCATAAATTGGTGGTCGGTAACCTAAAATCGGGAAATGCTTGCTTTTCAATTGAAAATCAATAAGCACCCCGTGGCAAGCATCTGTTCGATCTTGACTACTCGTATTACGTCACATGTTCAAAATGGCGAAACAAATGAACATAAGAAGCTTCCTTTTGGGTCGAAATCAGCAAAGATCGTATTTCCAAATGACAGTAGATTGATTATTTTGCATCTGTGCAAACTATGCACCATTGCTTGCTAAGCCTAACGCATATCAATCGCAGGGGGGTTTTCCGAGACGAAGTGTTCCGCTTCGATCATGCGGAAAGGTTGCTGTCAGTGTCAGCTGACTTGTCATGTGACCAGTTATTTTTGTAAATGAACCAAACCGAGTATTCTTATCTTTTTAGTACATCGGACCTGTCCAGGCCATGAAAATATATGCTTTGTTTCATGACTGTCAGTTCATTTAAACATTACCTATTACTTTTTGTTTTAATACCAGTCCATATCTTCATGTTTTGGGAAATTAGTACCAGCATGACCAGTGTACCCAGATTTTTAAGCCTGTACCCACTTTTTCCAAAACTAGTGGGTATAGGTACCCACATTTTAAAAATCCTGTGGGCATGCTGTTATATATGCAATTTTATCATGTAAAAATGCCCGTTTTGACCTGTAATGTTTTAGCATCTGATTTTTTACCCTGCTTAGAAAAAAAAATGGTTGTGATCTGTAATGTTTTAGAAGATAAATCAAATTTTAATAGAATTAGACAAAAAAGTTGGAAGAGTAATTCAATGAACATTACAAATGTGACATTTTTGTCAGCAGTAAAAGCTACAAAAATTGTCAAACACAGGATTCAAACATTTACTCCTCCCACTATCACCAATCATTTTCATAGCATTACTTTCTAACAGGCACTTAATATTTTGTTATCTATTGCTTTTTACAAGTTTCTTAATTATAAATAACAAAATCAGGCTTTTTTTAAGATAGTTAAAATCTGGTAAAAATAGCTACATATTTTTCAATAAAATGCAGTGTAGTCTCACACCTGACCGCGTAACATCCGTCCCCATTTCCCTTACTCATCTGTGCATATTTTCTATGTTTCAGATTTATGCATGTAACTGACTAATTATGACACATACAATTTTGAACAGTAAATGATGCTATGACAACCAAAGAGCAGTAGAAAACAAAGTGTGAGCTTAGCAATATCAAACATTTACAAATGAAATTCAAATTTTCTGGGTTTTTTTTACATAAATATCGAGCATTTTTTTTATAATTGTATTTTTTTACATTAATTATGCTGAGTAATTGTTAAAAAAAGTATGGTTTTTCTTTTTAGGATGAAACAAAAGAAAAGAATCCTTATACATGTATGCAGTGTAACATCCGTCCCCTTTAAACGTAACATCCGTCCCCCAGAATAGGTGTTTGATAATGCATATTTTAAAACTTACTTGAAGACTAGATGGGTGTTCAGTAGAACACTTGTGTCGCCCTCTTACACTTTGTCAGAATAACCAATAATTTTATGACAAAATCTAAGTATAAAAAAGGGCATAACTCTGTCAAATATGACCTTGACCTATAAAATTTGGCGGCATCATGACCCTTTTGTCATAAGCAATACAATTGTAAAGTTTGATGAAGAAATCTTAAGAAATGGCAAAGTTATAGCCAACGTTAAGTTTTCGTGACAAAAACTAAGTACAAAAAGGGGCATAACTCTGTCAAATATGACCTTGACCTATAAAATTTGGCGGCATCATGATCCTTCTGTCATAAGCAATACAATTGTAAAGTTTGATGAAGAAATCTTAAGAAATTGCAAAGTTATAGCCAAAATCTAAGTACAAAAAGGGGCATAACTCTGTCAAATATGACCTTGACCTATGGCAAAGTTATAGCCAACGTAATGTTTTCGTGACAAAAACTAAGTATAAAAAGGGGCATTTAACTCTGTCAAATATGACCTTGACCTATAAAGTTTGGCGGCATCATGACCCTTTTGTCATAAGCAATACAATGGTAAAGTTTGATGAAGAAATCTTAAGAAATGGCAAAGTTATAGCCAACGTTAAGTTTTTGTGACGGACGGACGGACGAGCGGACAAAGCAATCCCTATGTATCGCCTTTTCTCCGAAAGGGCGACACAAAAACTGGCTTAAAGATGAAATGCTATGCTTAATTTGGTACCATTTTCTTTATCTAAATAGTGATTTAATCTAGGTGCACCTACTGAACACTCTTCAACTGAAAATACAACTTTTCCCTCTTTTTTTTTCTTTTTCCTTTCGAAATGCAGACATGTGTAAAAAGTGAAAAATATTAAGATCTGAAAAATTTCTGGCTATTATCTTCAGCAGATTTGTTATTTCCATACACAAATAAGTTTTGATGCATCTATGACAGTAAACAACTTTAAAACAAAGATTTTTATATCAAGATGTAACGTCCGTCCCCCTACTTCACAGTCAATTGAAAACCATAAATAAAAAATAAAATTGGTCAAAAGTTATCTTTTCTTCACCAGAATCACAACTGAGACACATGTATCTTATTTAGGAGAGCAAAATAAATCTGAAATATTGAACTTTATTTTTTGACATTGATGCTATTACTTTTGGCCCATTTACTGTGCAGCAGGCAAAAAGGATACGGCTGTATTTTCCAATATATTCTTACTTGGTATACAGGACGGCCGGATAATACACTTTTTCCAAACAGAACAAGTAGCTCCGGATAAACAACATTCAGAACTTTTTAAATGTTAGAGAGAAATAATATTTCACATTCACAAATTAATAAACATTACTCAGTCAGTGGTGTAACATAGCTTGGACTTAATTTAGTTTATTTTGTCATTCTTTATGACAGACCAAACTTTTTCACCCCCACCACCACTCCCCCCCCCCCCCAGTGACAAATGACAAGTGGAAAATAAACATAGATCAGTTACGGCGGAGTTAAACGGAAAAGTTTTTAGATAAAAAAACATATAAAGGTACATGTTGAATATCGGCGATTCGCAACGAAATACCGCGGTGGCAATGTGTGATTCAAAGGATCTAAATATAACAGGTCGCGTGTACAGGTGTATTGTAACAACAATGTTATGACTTGTGCAACATACATTAAACTGTTAAAAATGAAAAGAAACAAATGTATGAAATATACGTACGGCTACCTAGCCTTTAGGTCTAGGTAGCCGGATCCGGCTACCTAGACCAAAAGACTAGGAAGCCAGTCACGGCTACCTAGCCACTGCCTTCCTCTTTTGAGTATGGAAGTGGCTAGAGTTACCAGGGCTTCCGGTAGGCTTTGAAACTCAAGGGTCATTGACTCTTCAGCCTAAATTTTCAAGGGTCAAAATCAAATTTTCAAGAGTCAAGGTGAGATTTTTAAGGGTCGAACCATGGGTCATGGGGTTTCCAGCCTTGTACATCATATTTTTTTTTGTTTGTGTTCTGAAGCTCTATATATTTTTGAAAAATTCTTAAACTAGATAGCTCTAGCTGCTGATCCCTTTCCCAGACTCAAATGTAACTTGTTTCCCTTTTTTTACATATTTTCGCGACCTAGCATGTCCGCGATTTTCATCTTTTTTTCCCGCGATTTTATTGTAATTAACAAATACTGGAAGTTATTTGACACAAATTTATAAAGGTTATTATTTTATTTATCTTTCAATATTAAGTTTTTCATGCAGGATGGAAAAGTAAGGCTCTTAGAAGTGAAAATTATGTCTATAACGATTTGCAAGTTAAACTTTCAACACGTAAGTCAATATAAATACGCTCTTATAATTAATTAAAACTCATGACGAATCACACACTTAAATATATTACTCGTCTAGGCCACCGCACAAACATCCACTTATTATCTAATTCGAGTGTCACCATCATCTATTTATTAAATGATGCCCATACTCTTTTGATTGCATCATTATGCCGCGCGTTAACAACACCTTTTACACATATATCGATGCCGAACATGTGTTTATTGTTTGTCAGTTAAATCCAATCATCTGTTGACTACGTCATTAACAAAGCCGAGACAATGGGCACGTGCGTGATCGTTGCTGATTGACTGGCGAGTAGATTTAATAAAATACTAGCTCCGCCTCCGTTCTCACTTTCTGACGCGTCAACGGTTGTAACGGCCTGAGTGTTGGGAATTTACAACTTGATTGACAGGAACGCTAAGGAATTGATGCATGAATGAAAATTCCTACGGGTCAAATATGACTCGTATGACGTTTTTATTGCGGCTCAAATACGGGTATTTTGAAATTTTCACGGGTTAAAACCAGGGGCCTAGCGAGGGGGCGACTCAACAAAATGAGTTTTGTACCTCAGATTTTCCAGTTAAACTTTTTGAAGGCTGGATTTGATTACCCATCTGTTATTTTTCACAAAATATTTTACCAATAGAAAGAAATTTAGTTTTGTTTTGGTATACGTTTTTTAATACCATGCTGACTACCGGTAGATATTGTTGTCATCTAACTTACAAAGAATGCACACCTAATAATTACGTTTATATGACTATCAAACTTGACCATTTATGGGAACAAAGACCTATAACAACAGATTAATAGGTCTTTAATGGGAATGACAGTGGGGGGGGGGGGGCGGGGAGGAGACAACAAATATCTTGCTACTCCCTCACTTCTCCTTGTAGACGCCAAACTTCTCCCTATTTTCAGCTCAGGGAGAAGTGACTTCTCCCTAAAATTTTGCTCTAGCTAGGCCCCTGAAAACCCGGGACCTACTTAGGGAAGTTCAGTTTGAGAGCTTCGAGGTTAGGGTCTAAATACAGGGATAACCCAGCGAATATTGGGAGAATGGCATGTACGAGTATTACCAAAAATGTGACTGGAATAGCTGCACTATCGACAGATGGGTTTACAGTACATTACCATGCATATTCAATGCAACATACATATCATTATGCCTTTATAAACTTCCTTAACTGTAGCAATCCTCTTAAGTTTCTAGGGATACTGAGTGACAAAATTTTTCCATAAGTTTGTACTTTTCTTTTGCTTTTCAAGATTAACAAAAACATAAATGAAAGTGTTTCTGTGCTACTATTAACACAGAAACACTTTCATTTTAAAACTCTAAAGTCTAAACACTTTCTGATTGTTAGTTTCATACATTTCCCCTGAAGCTGAAAAATCATGAGATTTTTTCCCTTCCCGAAAGGCTAAGGCTACTTCCCCTACTTGTATAGCAAACTCTGGATATAAGGAACAAACGGACTGACAAAGGTAGTTTTATACTGTGTTTTCTGTACTGAAAGTGTATATATGTCACTTTAAATGATTCAACAAGTATGCAAGACTAATCAATTTTCTGTTACAGGTGGATTTGCCTTCGTGTTTGTTGCCCAGGATAATACCACTGGTAAAGAATATGCATTAAAGGTGAGAATTTATATATGTACATTGAACAACATCAGGGCTTCAGAGGGTGGCTGTTTGTAGTTAGGGTATGAATACTATGAATGACTCCAATACAGTTTTCATCAGCGTCATACAAAATTGTTCTGAGGGTTTCCAGCACCTGTCCCATAAACTCAGAAGCCCAGCATGAAGTATGAGGTTAAATTGTTTACTTTTTCAAAATATAAACATATTAAGAGTTTTTCTGCAACTTTAATACAAGATACAATAAAATTTATTCAAGGTCGGATACATATATAACAGATAAACATTAGCTACTAGAGCTACTTTCCGACAAAGTATATGAATAACATATGAAAGAGTAGCTGTATAGGGTGGTGTGGTGGTCGAGTGGTTAACGCTCTGTTACTGTACTACCAATCTGGAGGTCCCTGCTTCGATTCCAGGTCGGGGCACTGAAAATTTAAGAAACGCTTTTCAGTGTTTCCCCAACCATCTAGAGATGAACTGGTTAGAAACCCAGACGTAGTCTCACGTGTGTCAATGCTATACACGGGGCATGTAAAAAAGAACCAACAAGGAGTCTATTCGTAAAAGAGCTGGTACCGAGATTCCCTTGTATCTGCATCTGTCTCCCTTCAACCTGCACCTGTCAGGAGTCTTGGCAAGTTCACCCAGGGAGAAGTCCCAGGGTCAGCTTGGACTTATAAACAATCAAAGAAAAAAAAAAGAGTAGCTGTAAAAGAGAAATAGCACATAATATTGAATAGCACACACATTAAGACAAGTATATCATAAAGTACCATGTTAAATGAACTTAAATGATATTAAAAATAATCGAACAGATAAATTTGTAGTAGATAAAATCTGCATCTAATACATTTTTTTTTTGAAAACACCTAGCATAGTTAAAAGTTTCATCACAATTTACATATGTTTAAATATATACACAACATATAGCTACAAACTGCAAAGCATAGCAAAAACCAGAGCAACATACAGGACAGCAACACAAAGAAAAACAAAAGCATTAAAAGCATTTTAAGAATATTTATCACCCAAAATAAGATTTTGGGGGAACTGATCAGCAATTTCCTCACAATACAATACATGAAATAAAACAAAAATAAGAGGGACAGTTACATGCACATAGGAGCACACTTAAAGGTGGTCAATCACATTTAAGCAACATTTGATGATAATTTTTACTTTTTAGCTCGACTATTCGGAGAATATGGAGAGCTATTACAGTCACTATATATATGGGCACGTCAAGGCCAAGTGGCATTGGGCGTTGCTTCTTTGGTTAAAGTTTTGCCTGCTAAGTACTATCATTCACATATCTCAGTAACCACTTATGATATTGACTTGAAACTTTGTTCATGTCTTTAGGGGTGTCATACAATCAAGGCAGATAACTCTTGAAAAAATTTAGTACAAATTATGGCCCTTGTTTGAATTTGAAAATTTGGTTAAAGTTTTGCCTGCTAGGTACTATCATGCTTATATCTCAGTAACCACTTACGATATTGACTTGAAACTTTGTTCATGTCTTTAGGGGTGTCATACAATCAAGGCAGATAACTCTTGAAAAAATTTAGTACAAATTATGGCCCTTGTTTGACTTTGAATATTTGGTTAAAGTTTTGCCTGCTAGGAACTATCATGCACATATCTCAGTAACCACTTATGATATTGACTTGAAACTTCGTTAATGTCTCTAGGGGTGTCACACAGTCAAGTCAGATAACTCTTGTATAAATTTAGTACTAATTATGGCCCTTGTTTGAATTTGAAAATTTGGTTAAAGTTTTCCCTGCTAGGTACTATCATGTACATACCTCAGTAACCACTTATGATATTGACTTGAAACTTTTTAATGTCTTTAGGGGTGTTTTACAATCAAGGCAGATAACTCTTGTATAAATTTAGTACTAATTATGGCCCTTGTTTGACTTTGAAAATTTGGTTAAAGTTTTGCCTGCTAGGTACTATAATGCACATATCTCAGTAACCTCTTATGATATTGACTGGAAACTTCGTTAATGTCTCTAGGGGTGTCACACAGTCAAGTCAGATAACTCTTGTATAAATTTAGTACTAATTATGGCCCTTGTTTGACTTTGAAAATTTGGTTAAAGTTTTGCCTGCTAGGTACTATCATGCACATACCTCAGTAACCACTTATGATATTGACTTGAAACTTTTTTAATGTCTGAAGAGGTGTCACACAGTCAAGACAGATAACTCTTGTTTAAATTTAGTGGAAATTATGGCCCTTGTTTGACTTTGAAAATTTGGTAAACTTTTTGCATGCAAGGTACTATCATGCACATATCACAGTAACCACTTATGGTAGTTATATCAAACCTTGCAATAGTGTTCAGGGTAAATTTTGTATCAAACAATTAATTTACCAAAAATTAAATCTATAGTTATAGATTTTGACTTTTTTTATGATTCAACTTTCCTAGTTTATACTTAATAGTTAGCAGAATTTTGTTTTGCTATTATACTGATAAAAGTTTTGTTTTATTATCAAACACCCACAATAGTCGAGCGTGCTGTCTTACGGACAGCTCTTGTTGTATATTCTGTTAGAGATTTATTTTAGGAACAAAAAGACCCATTACACAGAGTTAGATTCCTATTAGAAATTTACATATTATTAACTTTTATAAATTTTTGTTGTTACTCCCCTTTGATATGAAAGTATTTAAAAAGTTGAGTATTTCTTTTTATTTCAATATAATTTCTACTTTTACATTTGCATTGGATAGATAAACAAATATTTTAACAGTCTGAACCAAAATGCAAGTTTTAAAACTATGTGTAGCTTCTGAATTAATTTATTTCCAATCTATCTTGGTTGCACAACCAAGATAGGTAAAGGGAGGTAATAATAATTTTTATGCCCCGAAGGAGTTATCTAAAATAACACTAAAATAACTTAAACAAGTTACACACCTGATTGATATATGCACACATTCGTGTCCGGACTGTAACTTTGTTGCGTGCAAGACCCACGTCCCTACCTAAAAGGTCAAGGTCACACTTAGAGTTTGAAGGTAATGGAATCCTCTATATATATGTATATTTGTGTCCGGACTGTAACTTTGTCATGCATTGAAGGATTTTAAAATAACTTGGCACAAATGTCTAGCACATCAAGATGACATGTTGTGTGCAAGACCCACGTCCCTACCTCAAAGGTCAAGGTCACACTTAGAGTTTATAGGTAATAGAATCCTGGATATATATGCATACATTTGTGTCCGGACTGTAACTTTGTCATGCATTGATTGATTTTAAAATAACTTGGCACAAATGTTCAGCACATCAAGACAATGTGTCCCTACCTCAAAGGTCAAGGTCACACTTAGTGTTTAAAAGTAATGGAATACTGCATGCGTGGTAACTCTGTCATGCATGGAAGGATTTTAAAATTACATAGCACAATTATTGAGCACATGGAGAGGACAAAGACTGTGAGACACCTCTTTCGTGGGCATTTGTCACTTGTGAGGGACAGCTCTTGTTCAAACTTCCTTTTTAGCTCGACTTTTCTATGAAAAGGGGAGCTATCCTACTCGCCCCGGCGTCGGTGTCGGCGTCAGTGTCACACCTTGGTTAAGTTTTTCGTACCACCCCACTTTATTTCAAAAGCATTAGAGGTATGGCTTTGAAACTTACCATACTTGTTTACCATCATAACCCCCATCTACAGACAAGAGTACATAACTCTGTCAAGTTTTTTGACAGAATTATGGCCCTTTATTGACTTAGAAAGTGTATTGAGCTTGGTTAAGTTTTTCGTTACCACTTCACTTTATTTCAAAACCATTGGAGGTATTGCTTTGAAACTAACCATACTTGTTAACCATCATGACCTACATCAACAGACAAGAGTACATAACTCTGTCAAGATTTTGAACAGAATTATGCCCCTTTTTGACTTAGAAAATACATTGAATATGGGTAAAATCCACTTATTGCCTTAACCCTTTGAGATATTGCTTTGAAACTTTGAATGCTTGTTTACATCATTACCCCCCATCTGTAGGCAAGAGAAGGTAACTCTGTCAGGAATTTATTTTAAAAATTAAGGCCCTTTATCGACTTAGAATCTTGGTTAAGTTTTTCGTACCAGTCCACTTTTTGACTAAACTGTTCGAGATATTACTTTGAAAGTTGGAATACTTGTTTACCATCATGATCCCAAAACATCGGCAGGAGAAGGTAATTCTGTCATGGATTTTGTATGAATTATGGCCCTTTTTGACTTAGAAACTCAGTTAAAATTTTCATTCTTGTCCACTTGTTGACTTAACCATTTGAGATATTACTTTGAAAGTTGGAGTACTTATGTACCATCATGAGACCTATCTGTAAGCAAGAGAAGATAACTCTGTGAAAATGTTTCTTGATTTGTACTTAGAAATTCCTAGTTAAAGTCTTGTGTGCCCTTAACTGTCAAAGTTTTGTTTTATTGGCAAGCACTAAAAAGTCGAGCGCGCTGTCCTACTGACAGCTCTTGTTTAATAAATTCCCTCTAAATATATAATTGTTAATGCAAGTATTTTACAAATATAATACAACAGGTCTTATATTTATATCTTTCCTTAGGCAAAGTATGTGTATCAAATTTGTACTTATGATAAAATAACTCTATCTTGGTTGGGCAACCAGGATAGGGAAATCAAATTTTAAAAATACCTCCAGTGAAAATCTTACTTGAATTAAGCGCTAAGTGAACATAAATCAGTGTAAATGATCAGATGTTAAAGTTTCAAACAAATCTGTTACATGGCCAAAATCTGATTATCCACCTTTAAAAAGAAGAAAAAGAAAAAAGGGATAGAGCACCTTTACAGTGAAAATCGAGCAGATATGTAAAATTGTTGTGAAACATAATGCATAAATGCATTCTGGTCTCTTGTAACTCTATTCTTAAGTGGTTTAATACATTTATATAGGGTTTTGTCATTTGTAATAGATTAGAATTTCATATAGAGAATAAAGATGAGACTTAGGTAAACAAATAATTCTTAGTCTGCTATTCCCAACTTCTTTTTACCAGTCATTCAAATGTTTGTTAAGTGTAATATAAATTTTGGTAATTGTTTTATTATTTCAGAGGCTTTTAGCAAATGATGAGGAGAAAAACAAAGCTGTGGTGCAAGAAATCAAGTTTCTTGTATCCTTTAGTGATTTTCGCATTCAGTTTAAAATTTTGTAGAGACTTACTAAATCCGGAGTTTTTTGGCTAAAATGGAAATACAATTTAAGACTTAAATGTTTGTTTGCAAGAACTCTGTAGTCTGTATACTAGTGTGTTGTTATAACTTAGCACAGTCCTCATTCACAATCACATGTACATATTTATGATATTTTATATATAAATATGACTGTGCTTGAAAAGGAAGTTCTGATACCTTTATTAACCAGGTTTTCCGAAGGAAAAATCCTGGTTATTAGATTGGGGTATGTCAGCGGGCGGGCAGGCGTAAACAATTTCTTCTGTGCGCAACTCCTCCTACATTTCTCAACGGATTTCAACCAAACTTTCACAGAAGTATTGTCATGAAGTGCCCTGGCGCATATTGTCATGGTTTTGTGATTCGGTCATTTTGACAGAATTATTGCCCTTTTTTTTTTTCACATGTAATTCTTCTGTGGCAACTCCTCCTACATTTCTCAACGGATTTCAACCAAACTTTCACAGAAGTATTGTCATGAAGTGCCCTGGCGCATATATTCGGGTTTTGTGATTTGGTCATTTTGACAGAATTATGGCCCTTTGTTTTTTTCACATGTAATTCTTCTGTGCGCAACTCCTTCTACACTTCTCAAGGGATTTCAACCAAACTTTCACAGAATTATTGTCACCAAGTGCCCTGGCGCATATTGTCGGGGTTTTGTGATTTGATCATTTTTGACAGAATTATGGGCCTTTGTTTTTTTCCACATAATGTAATATAATTATATATATAGAGAAATACTCTTCTGTGTGCAACTCCTACAGTTCTCAAGGGATTTCAACCAAACTTTCACAGAACTATAATTGTTAACTAAAGAATATTGAATATATAATGTTCTGCCGTGTGGTCCGGTGTCCGTCCGTTAGCAATTTTGTGTCTCCTTATTTAAGTATATATAAAAGGGAGAATACTCTGTTATTATAAAAGGGAGAATACTCTGTTATTACTGTCTATTTTTAGAATAGATTACCAGTCCTGTATACTTTGGAGTATTCTGTTACAGTAAGATGACAAAATTTCTCATGAGACCAGCGGTTCAAACCCCACACAGAGCAATTTTATTTATTTTATTTTTTTTTCTTTCTTTTTTTTTTTAATAATTTTTGCCTGAATTATGGCCCTTTGCTTTTTTTCCACATATGTTATATATAGAAGAATACATTTGCGCTCGGCCAGCAGACAGGAAAATGAAAACCTGGTTTTGTGACAATTTCCTGTCACTTGTTGTTCTTTTAGGCTGGAAAAAGTGAATGTTAAAATTTCTTTACAAATAGATAAAAGTTCAAAATACTTACACAAATTTAGACTTCATTTTCTTTGACTTCAAACTGTTACAGTAGCATTGGTGTAATTATAAGGCTACAATTGCAAAAAACTCATGCAAACATCCAATTTAATCCCATAATTTTATGATATAAAGACAAGATGTTTTCTTCAAAACCTTTAAACCTTGTTTGATACATGAAAAATTTCTTCATTATGATTGGCCTTGACAATTATCAGAAGAAACTGACAGGTCATCCAAACATCGTACAGTTTACTGCGGCAGCTTCTATAGGTAAAGAAGAGTCGGGACATGGCCAGTCAGAGTACCTGCTGCTTATGGAATTATGTTCAGGTAAGTACAGTTGTGGTATGTATTATAATTATGTAGAGTGAAACTGGATGAAGCTATTATGTTATTTACTTAAAACATGATCTCCTAGACAGACCAGATTACATAGTACATTGTAGTAACAGTAGTCCAGTTTGAAAAAGAGTTCTGTTTGATGAACAATAAAGCATTACATTTTTAGCTCGACTTTTCTATGAAAAGGGGAGCTATCCTACTCGCCCCGGCGTCGGCTTGACTGTCACACCAATGTTAAAGTTTGCGTACCACCCCAAATATTTTCAAAGTCCATTGAGATATTGCTTTGAAACTTTGCACACTTGTTCACCATCATGACCCCAACCTGTACACAGGAGGAGGTAACTCTATCAAGCATTTTGACAGAATTATGCCCCTTTTTCGACTTAGAATTTATGTTAAAGTTTGCGTACCACCTCAAATATTTTCAAAGTGCATTGACATATGGCCTTGAAACTTTGCATACATGTTCACCATCATGTCCCCAATCTCTACACAAGAGGAGGTAACTCTATCAAGCATTTTGACAGAATTATGCCCCTTTTTCAACTTAGAATTTATGTTAAAGTTTGCGTACCACCTCAAATATTTTCAAAGTGCATTGACATATAGCTTTGAAACTTTGCATACTTGTTCACCATCATGTCCCCAATCTCTACACAATAGGAGGTAACTCTATCAAGCATTGTGACATAATTATGCCCCCTTTTGGACTTAGAATTTATGTTTAAGTTGGCGTGCCACCCCAAATATTTTCAAAGTCCATTGAGAAATTGCTTTGAAACTTTGCACCCGTGTTCACAATCCTGTCTGTAAGTAAGAGAAGATAACTCTGTGAAAATGTTTCTTGATTTGTACTTAGAAATTCCTAGTTAAAGTAGTTAACGTCTTGTGTGCCCTTAACTGTCAAAGTTTTGTTTTATTGGCAAGCACTAAAAAAGTCGAGTGCGCTGTCCTACTGACAGCTCTTGTTTGTGATCGGGTGCATATTAACATGTACAATCATGCAACCTGTTCACCATATCTGAAATATATCAACATAGTACTGCATTATTCCTATTTTCAAGGTGGACAAGTTGTAGACATATTGACTATGAGAGAGGAGCCGCTACCCTGTTCTGTTGTACTGAAGATTATTTATCAAACATGTAGAGCGGTACAGCACCTGCACAAACAGTCTCCACCGATCGTTCATAGAGATTTAAAGGTAATTTTATCTCACTATTAACCTATACAAATCTTTGCCACTTTTGAAGCCTAAACATATAGCTCAAGCACATTGTATGAACTTAAGTAAATAGTAAAGTGTTAAGCTGTAATTAACTGTGTTACAAATGTAGTCAAGCCTTTCTGAGAAAATAGGCTGGTGTCCTATCACCGATAAAAACAAAGAACTAATACAGTTCATTTGATTTGACCTTTGTTGAGTTCCGCAGTGTAACAGTTCACAAAATTAAAATGTTTATATGTATTTACCAGTGTGAGAAAGGTTTGCTAAATGTTCACTGATACTCTTGTTTCTCAACCTTCAAATCCAAGGACATGAAATATATCAAAGGCAGTGTCCATTTTTATACTCCCCGAACACAAAGTTTAAGGGGGGGTATACAGGATTCAGCTTGTCCGTCCGTCCGTCTGTAGACGGAATCTTGTGGACACTAGATCTCCAATACCCCTGGTCAGAATTTAATGATACTTTACACAAATGATAAGTACAATGCTTAGTTGTGCATGGTCCATGTTTCGGGCCTCTAGGTCAAAGGTCCAGGTCATAGGGGCTTGAGATGGTAAAATCTTGTGGACGCTAAATCTCCAAAACCCCTGGTCAGAATTTAATGATACTTCATAGAAGTGATAAGTGCAGTGCTTAGTTGTGCATGGTCGATGTTTTGGGTCACTAGGTTAAAGGTAAAGGTCACAGGGGCTTGAGATAGTAAAATCTTGTGGACGCGAAATCTCCAAAACCCCTGGTCAGAATTTAATGATATTTCATAGAAGTGATAAGCACCATGCCTAGTTGTGCATGGTCCATGTTTCGGGTCACTAGATCAAAGGTCACAGGGGCTTGAGATAGTAAAATCTTGTGCGCTTTTAATCTCCAAAACCGCTGTTCAGAATTTAATTATACTTCACAGAAGCCTTAAGTTGTGCAGGTCCAATAATCAAAGCATCAAATATTACATAGATTCTAAATACTGTGTCAGTGGGGTGTTCAGGGGGTATTCATCACCTTTAGTGATAGTTCTAGTTTATTACTAACATTACCTATATTTTGATTGACAGGTAGAGAATTTGTTAATTAGCAGTAATGTTTTGTATGACTGACAGGTAGAGAATCTGTTAATTAGCAGTAAAGGTTTCATCAAGCTCTGTGATTTTGGGAGTGCCACGACAGAGACACATTTTCCTGACGAAACTTGGTCAGCAATGAGACGTAGTCTTGTAGAAGATGAGGTATGCATGCTTTAATCTATCATACCAAATTTATCCACATCAGTTGTAAATGTTGGTTTACATGATATGTTATACTATCAAAACTCATACTACCAGTATGTCACATGAGGAATGACATTTTGTTCTTACGCTGAAAATAGCTTTTTCATTGTCTTGTATAAAAAGACATTTGTGAAAGTCTTTGCAGATGGAAATCCATGGATTAACTTGTATGAAAACCAACAAAAAGTGAAAACAAGAGATCTTTTAGCCTCTGCAAATACTGTTTAATTTGTACAGGTAAAACTACAACTTCTGAATTTGATACTTATTCTGTCATATTGCCTGACGAGTGAGCATTATTTAGTTTAAAACAACATTTTTTATGAGGCAAAATGTATATAGTAGCATAACAGTCATCAGGATAAACTTTGGTTTAAGTTTGAACCACTTGTTTCAAGACCATGTTTATCTCATCATCAAGTGGCACTTTCAAAATTTATTTCTCCTTGTCTCTTTCAGATTACCAAAAATACAACTCCTATGTACAGAACTCCAGAAATGTTAGATTTATATCAGAACTTCCCCATTAATGAAGCTCTAGATATATGGGTAAGCTTATCTCCAAATTTTAGTGAACCGAAAATTTTGATATGTTAACATAACATTAACAGTAACAACTATTTATATGAAAATATGACTTTTGTCTGACTGATTGGATTTGCTTACTCTTGGTGCCGACTATTGTCATAATTATGACCGAGAGAAGAATTGTGTCAGTTGTTTCGGTTACTTTAGTGACAAAATGTGTGAAAATTACAGCAAACTGTTTAAAAGGATTAAATTTATCTAACAATATTGTGTTTTACTATCTTGTTTACATATGTGTCTTTTAATTTCAGGCTTTAGGTTGTGTTTTATACATGTTATGTTTTGGTGTTCATCCATACGAAGATTCTGCCAAATTAAGAATAATCAATGCCAATTACTCTATACCAGAAAATGATACAGAATTCACCATCTTCCATGATCTCATTAGTAAGTGCTTGAGTACTATGTTTTATATGATGATTAATAGTAAGTGTTTGAGCACACTATCTTTGAAAATCTCATTAGTACATGTCTGAGTACACTATCTTCTATGATCTCAGTGTAACTGTCTTCGAAAATCTCATTAATGAGTGTGAACATACAGTTTTCAATGATCTCATTAGTATCTTGCATGATTTTAATTAGTGTTTGAGCACACTGTCTGCTTTGATTTCATAAATTAGTGTTTGAGTATACTGATTACTTTTATGTAAGAATACACTATTTTACACTATCTTATTTGTATAATATTATGAAAATTGTGTAAAATGAAATATTTCAGTGGGTATGTTCAAATTTTGATCCAAGTAGAGCATCTCTTCTGAAACCTCTATGTGTTGATAAAACGTCTTCAGGAATGTTATAGGTGAGGCTCTAAAAAATTGTTCAAAGACTTACAGATCCCTTATCCAAACTCTGCTTGCTTCAACAAAACCACAATCTTCAAAAACCCCAGGTAACCACAAGGCCTAGAGCTTCAAGTTATTTTAATTTTGGCATGTACATTGTCTATGGACCTGTCCCTTGTTCACATGATATGGTGCAACATTTACTTTGCATCCTGGTATAGGCCTTTTGCTTTATCTTGTAGTGTTATATAGGAGAAAAAGTTTAAAAATCGTCTTCTCTGAAAGCACAGGGAGCCAGAGCAAGATTTTTGGCAGTGTAGGGCATTTCCGTTAATTGATTCATAATGTGTGTACTTACTCTAACACTAGTCTTTATGGCATGTCCTAATTAAGAGCAACAAAGACATTATTAAAGCAATATTGTATCTACACTTTATTAATGTCTTAAAGGGGTGGTAACAATGGGAAGTTTGCCAGGCTTACATGGGGAAAGTTTTAAATATGAAAAATCCTGATTTTGGAGACCACAAGGCCCCTAGAAGCTCCTAGATTTTAGTTATCAATGGCTTTGATGGATTCCTAGACCAGGATGTTTAGTTCAAGTAAGCTTTGACCCTGAATGGTCATTGACCCTTCAGCCAAACTCAATTTTGCATAGAGCATATATAGGATAACTTTAAAAATCTTGTTGTCGAAGCCACAAGGCCATAGAGTTAGCTATATTTGGGCATGTAACATTGACTTGGTCCTTACCAACATTTTTCCCGTTATTACCCCGCTGGTCACATGTTTTGACCCCGCATGTCCGTGATTTTTACATGTAGTTTTGATTTTTTCGATTTTAAGTTTTAAATACAAAGAAGTTTGAAAATCTTTTTTTTGTTGAAACCACAAGGCTAGCGCTTATATTTGGCTTTTCAAGCTTTGCTTAGTAGACCTCTTCAAAGTTTGTTTCAAATTATGCCCAATGGGTACAAAATTGAGCCTTGTCTAAATCCCATGAAGGGAAATCATTTTTTTTTCGACAATGGCTTATATGGAAACCCTTATTTGATATTAATAACATTATCTAGTGATATTCCACTAGGCAAGTGGACTTTTTCTTTTGTTTAAAGTGCAGATGTTATTGAAATCCATGCCCTAAAACTTGTTTGAACAACTGATTATTAAAATTATGTAATAAATGATCCATTACAAGTGGGTAATGGTTCAAAGTTTATTTAAACACCAGATAGTGCCTCCTTCAAATAACCATGACCCTGATAACTTTGTAAATAGGAAACGCCGACTATTTGACGAGACTGTAGGTGAGGCAAAGAACGTGATTATCGGAAACTAACAGGTGTACATCCGGTGTCTTTTGATCCCAATCCATCCTCACGGAACCACAGTCTCAACAACCAGGTAAATACAAGTTAGAGTTTCAAGTTGAATGATTTAATTTTGGAATTATTTCTACACCTGTCCCTTGCACAGATATGGTGCATCACATTTACTTTGCATCCTGGTATAGTACTTTCTGCTTCTATCTTGCCTTGTATACTGTTTACTCTTGTTAAGCTTTACTGGAGAACAATTTCTGATGTTATTTATCCTTTTTGCAGTATATCCACCAAGTCCAGCCAGGGAACAGGCAGGTTCTAGTCAACAGTCTGGTTTAGATTCGTCAGCTGGTTCCCTGTTTAGTTCACTGAAGATGGGTGCTGGCAGTCTCATGAAGAACGTGAAAGATGCCTCGGCCAAAGTGGTGGAAACAGTCTCAGCGTAAGTTAATAGTGAAGCCTTTCTTAAAGGATATGCTAGCCTGAGTCAAAAAGCCAGGAAGTACATGTAGAGGATATATAACTTTATTTATGGGAACCTGCTCTTAGCCAAGACATTCCAGACTGAATTTCTTAAACTTGTCCAGTAAACATACAGTTTTCATGTGAGGGAGGGCTTTCAGTTGTTCAAATTTCTTAAGTTTGTAACAAAATGTCTTAAAACATGTCTCATTTTCTAAATTAAAACTGTTTATTAGACACCCATACATTATCCTCAAACTTTGTAGAGGCTGTTGGTTCATTGGAGGCTGAATTTGAGCAGCACTTCCACTATCCTTTCTGTCTGTCTAAGAACTGGTTAGAAACTCACAGAAGCAGTTATTGAGGGATAGCTGACATGGTTTAGACAAATTTAATCTACAATTAGTGCAAATATATACATCTAAATTAAAAGAATTTCAAT
This sequence comes from Saxidomus purpurata, assembly GCA_022818135.1. Lineage (NCBI taxonomy): Eukaryota > Metazoa > Mollusca > Bivalvia > Venerida > Veneridae > Saxidomus > Saxidomus purpurata. The sequence continues at coordinate 46,631,850 of JAFMSR010000005.1, forward strand.
GAGAAATGCAGCTTTAGTTATCAGATAATATTGATGTCTGTTTCAGAACAATGAACAAGTCAGAGCTGGATATCAGTTATATAACTTCCAGAATAGCAGGTACAAACTTGTATTATTTGTTGTACTTAAACTAAATTCTGAATAAAGCAAATGCTTTCATGTGTGTTTTTGTAGTTTTAAAAGTTTCAAACAAAATGCTGTGTGATAGGTGTGTAGTATGTGTTTCTTAAATATTCTTACCCCCAACCTGTCATAAAACATTAAGGTATATGTATCAGACCTTAGACTTGCATTAGTTGATAGTTGTATGAAAAAGCTATACAAGAACATAATGCCATCACCAGTTTGCTGTATGCTTGAGTATGTTAACATAATTAGACTCTAGCAGGAAACATCTAATAGTGAGTTTTGTGGTCATTCTAATCCTGCTCCTAAGGCAGTCTAGGGGTTGTGATCTTAACGCAAGCCTAAGAAAGTACCTGTCAAGTTCCACTTAGAAATTTGTTAATTAAGAGGGGGGGGGGGGGGTGTTCATACTTGTTTATCTACCTGACCACTACTTAAACTAGTTAAGGTCCTGTTTACTCCAACCTGTTTGTTGGTAGAAGTTTGACAGGCAGTCAAGTGACCATGCTCATTGTACAACTCTGTTTGAGCCTATAATATGTAAATAAATGTAAATTTGTTGATTGCAAATAATCTCTGTTTATTACCTTACCTTCCTTTGCTTATCAGGAATGTTCATTTTATTGTATTTGTGTTTCTTTTGTCACCAGTGATGTCATTCCCTGCTGAGGGAGTGGAGTCTGCTATAAAGAACCATATAGATGATGTAAGGAACCATTTGGAAGGTCGCCATAGAAACTCTTATGCTGTATATAATCTGTCACAGAGGCAGTACAGGAACGCAAAGTTTGAAAACAGGGTAAGATACATCTACAAATTAAAAGTACTTTTTTATGATAAACTGCTAATTCTCAAATTTTCTCTGTTACGCATTGAAGAAATATCAACAGAGAAAATGACATTAACATTTTGTGTAACATGAGGATTTCCCCCATTTGTAGCACTATAATGTGTTTGCTTCTGATATTGGGGATTCTTGAAATGGCACTGTTTATATTTTAAGGTTGTGGAGAAAGTAGGGTTACTGTTGTAAAGATAATTTAATAATATTATTATCTGAAAGCTTAATGGTACAGAAGTGATGTCATGGGCATAATGATAATATTCAGATCTTCACTGTTTTCACATTTATACAATGGGGTACAGGAACTGATTAAATAGTACCAAATAATCTGTTTAGTCCAAAATGTATGGTACTTTAGGAGAAATGTTTTAATTGTACGAGTTTGAAAAATCTTTGAAATGCTTGTTCACTAATTACTCACTGGTTGTGGAACACAATGTTGACAGTACTAGGTGAAAGTCAATCTGAGTGTTTGATGTAGATAGTTGTGTAATGACATCTGTGTGCTGTTTTAGGTTTCAGAATGTGGATGGCCTTCAAGAAAAGGCTCCTACGTTAGCCAGCTTGTTTGCCATTTGTAAAAACATGCATCTGTGGCTAAGACAGAATCCAAAGAACATCTGTGTTGTTCACTGTTTGGTAAGTTTAATGTGCCTAAATGTCCTAAAATAATTTCATTGCCATTAAAACAACACTAGGTTTAAACATTACCACACTGTTTCAATTGATACATGTTTGTCAGGTTGTTGTAATACTTCCATAATGCATTACTGTAAAAAGTCTTCAATGCATTACTGTAATAAATCTTTAATGCATTAATGTAATTCTAATGTAACAGGATGGCAAGGCCTCATCAGCAACTGTGGCAGCAGCATTTCTTGTATTCTGTCGACTGTTTGATGGACCACAACAAGCACTGACAATGTTCAGCAAGAAGCGTTGTACACCAGATGTTACCCCATCACAGAGAAGGTACCTTGTTGATGTTTATGGATTTTATGCTACAAAAAAAAAATAAGTTGATGCAAAAAAAATATTTTGCTCTTGCAGTATGAGTCACATGTATGGGTAGCTTTCATAAACTGTTAATATTTTCATTTTGAAAGTTAAACTACAAAAATAGTGAATGTATTTTTACTTGTAAATGAATGGTTCTTTGCAATTGCGATGTAGATTTGACAGGCGTAGAGGAACATTCTTCTCTGAATAAGTTAAGGTTAATGTACATGGCTGATAAAACCTTCCAATGTCTTTCTTAGGATAGTGACAGGTCTTTGTTGAAAACTTACAGCCAAATTTTTCCAAGGTTTATATTTTGAGTTCACCTGAGCATGAAGTGCTCATGGTGAGCTATTGTGACAGCTCTATGTCTGCTGTGTGTTGTTTATTCTTCAACAATTGCTTCAAACAACATCTCCTCTGAAACTACCTAACCAGTTCCAACCAAACTTTATAGGAATTATCTTTGGACTATCCTCTACCAAATTGCTCAAACTTTTCTACTGCACAAAATGGCCACAAGAGCTAAAAATAGAAAAACTTTTAAATGACATCTCCTCCCTATCCATTTAGTCAATTTAACCAAACTTCACAGGATTGTTCCTTGCATGTTCTACCAAAACTTCTCATATGGTTCTGCTCTTCTAAATAAAATGGAGACCAGAGCTAAAAATCGTGTATATTGCTGTTTTTCACTCAGGTGAGCCATTATTGCCCTTCTGTTTCATTATCTGTCTTCAGATTAATTCTATGCTTATTAATGGGCAGTGATACTGGGGTATGATGTCAAAGCATAGAAAAATTGTCATAAAAACGTTGTATTTTCTCCTCCAGGTACATAGAATATCTGAGTGAGATGGTGGCAGATGATCCATATAAACCCCACACAAAGGCCCTCATTATAAACAGTATTACTTTATCTCCAGTACCTCTCTTCAATAAAATGAAGTAAGTTTTTTTCACAATCTATAGTCATTCTTTATTGTATTCCTATTTATTATGTTAACCATGCTATATGCTTATTAACTTGTACTTCAAATTTACTTTAGTCAGTTTAAGGTTTAGAAGAAAAACAACATTGATTATACAGTGTGTTACAGTCATGTTATTTATATTTCACCAGCATCAAACTTTCAAAGATGAAGATGCCTGTCTGACATTCCCCTAATTTTTCAGTTTAGATGACATTCTATTAAGTTATCTAGTTTCTGTTTTTACTGAGAGGGATATTTCGTTTCAGAAATGGTTGCACACCATTTGTAGAGGTATATGTAGGGGAGGACAGGATTCTGACCACTTCACAGGAGTATGACAGAATAAAAGGTTATTCTGAGGCGGAGGGCAAGGTCACTTTACCACTGAACATTTCTGCAGCGGGAGATATCACTATTATTGTTTATCATGCCAGATCCACTTTTGGAGGCAAAATACAAGGAAAGGTAGGTTACTTTTAAGAAAGTTTGTTATGTGTTTGCAAGTACATTTTTATACACATTTGAATATTTTGAAGGGTATTATTTAATGTTACAATGCATGTTGTTTGAGATAAGATGTTCAACCCTGATGTATTTTGTTGTTTGTCTTGAAATATCCTATTTCAAGTATTTTGTCTAGTGAAAATGTGCTGATAGAGGTGAAAAGTGCTAAAATAATGCCATTATTAAAAATCTTTATTATAGTCTATGGTTTAATTGTTAAACATGTTGGCCGACTATGCTTTAAGATGGTTGCAATATGCTCTTGCTGTCTTGATAGAACTTTGTGCCTTCACTAAAGAGTCCTTACCATAGGGATCCATAATCAAAGGCAAAAGAAATGCAACTTTTTCATTTTCTTACTATTTGCAGAAAAGTGTCAGTGTATATCTTTTCATGACAACATGTGTAATAAGTAATACAGTTTATTTTCCTATCTGTCTACTTTACTGATTCATTCAGAGAAATTTATTATTTATTCTACGTCTCTGCTGCAGGCGAATACTTTTTGTCAAGCCGCTTGCGAAAGCTCGATAAAGTTGTCCAAATGGCGGTTCAGTGTATGTGCGTGAGTGCGTCCGTCCGTCCGAGTTTAGCTTGTCCGGGCTGTAACTTCTCAATGGATAAAGGGATTCTTAAATAACTTGGCACAAATGTTCACCATCATGAGACGGAATGTCATGCGCAAGAACCAGGTCCCTAGGTCTAAGGTCAAGGTCACACTTAGAGGTTAAAGGTCAAATTCAAGAATACTTTTGTCCGGAGCTATCTTCTTCATGCATGGAGGGATTTTGATGTTACTTGGTACAAATGTTCACCACCATGAGACGGGTGTCTGCGAAAGAACCAGGTCCCTAGTTCCAAGGTCAAGGTCCCTTAGAGGCCAAAGGTCAGATACAAGAATAATTCAAGAATGACTTTGTCCGGAGCATTTCTTCTTCATACATGGAGGGATTTTGATGTTACTTGGCACAAATGTTCACCACCATGAGACGGAGTGTCATGCGCAAGAACCAGGTCCCTAGGTCTTAAGGTCAAGGTCACACTTAGAGGTTAAAGGTCAAATTCAAGAATATCTTTGTCCGGAGCATTTCTTCTTCATGCATGGAGGGATTTTGATGTAACTTGGCACAAATGTTCACCACCATGAGCTACCCTTGTTTTTAGAATTACTTCCCTTTGTTGTTACTATAAATAGCTTATATTGTAACTTTTTTATGCCCCCGAAGGGTGGCATATTAAAATCACACCGTCTGTCCGTCTGACCGTCCGTCCGTCCGTCCGTCCGTCCGTCCGTCTGTCCGTCCGTCCGTGCGTCCCCACTTACAAATTCGTGTCCGGACTGTAACTTTGTCATGCATTGAAGGATTTTAAAATAATTTGGCACACATGTCTAGCACATCAAGGCGACGTGTCGCGTGCAAGACCCACATCCCTACCTCAAAGGTGAAGGTCACCTTGGAGTATGAAGGTTATGGAATCCTCTATATATGCACACATTCGTGTCCGGACTGTAACTTTGTCATGCATTGAAGGATTTTAAAATAACTAGGTACACATGTCTAGCACATCAAGCGACGTGTCGCGTGCAAGACCCCGTCCCTAGCTCAAAGGTCAAGGTCATCTTAGAGTTTGAAGGTAATGGATTCCTCCATATAAGCATATATGCACACATTCGTGTCCGGACTGTAACTTTGTCATGCATTGAAGGATTTTAAAATAACTTGGCACAAATGTCTAGCACATCAAGACGACGTGTCGCGTGCAAGACCCACGCCCTAGCTCAAAGGTCAAGGTCATACTTAGGTTTGAAGGTAATGGTTCCTCTATTAAGCATATATGCACACTTCGTGTCCGGACTGTAACTTTGTCATGCCTTGAAGGATTTTAAAATAACTTGATACAAATGTCAAGCACATCAAGGCGACGTGTCGCGTGCAAGACCCACGTCCCTAGCTCAAAGGTCAAGGTCATCTTAGAGTTTGAAGGTAATGGATTCCTCTATATAAGCATATATGCACACATTCGTGTCCGGACTGTAACTTTGTCATGCCTTGAAAGATTTTAAAATAATTTGGCACAAATGTCAAGCACATCAAGGCGTGTCGCGTGCTGACCCACATCCCTACCACAAAGGTCAAGGTCACACTTAGAGTTTATAGGTAATGGAATCCTGTTATATGCATACATTTGTGTCCGGACTATAACTTTTATTATGCTTTGAAGGATTTTAAAATAACTGTGCACATGTCTAGCACTAAGTGGATGTGTCGCGTTCAAGACCCAAGTCCCTACCTCAAAGGTCAAGGTCACACTTAGTGTTTAAAGTAATGGAATACTGTATGCATGATTCTCTGTCATGCTGGAAGGATTTTAAAATTCTAGCACTTTATTGAGCCTGGGAGGACACAGACTGTGAGGCACCTCTTTCGGGGGCATTCGTCACTTGGGAGGGACAGCTCTTGTTATTACTGGCCGTAGAGAAAAATCTAGACCACTTTTCTGTGGTACAACATGCACGTTACATCCAATATTTAGGTGTATTTTGACCTATCTCTTCTTGGTAAGGAGTTAGCCCTTTTGACAGCTGGCGGCTCGACATGTTGCATGTAGGCATCCAGTTTACAGGATATTATAACTTTCAAGTTAATTAGTCAAGTTGCGTTTCTTTTGCCGGTCAGTATATTTTGAGCAAGTTTTTTTCTAGGCCATGTATTTGAGTTTGATGACATATGTTTTGTCATTGCAGATTACATCAATGAAGATGTTTCAGTTCCAAATCAACTCGGGGTTTGTAAAACCTAACAGAACAAATCTCCGCTTTACACAGTAAGTTCTTTGGTACTTCAGGTTTATTGTGTGTGACATTTTTTTTTGCTAACTAACATGAAATCATACAGCTGGGCTATATCAGAAAGTGAAAGATACTTAAAATATTTTAACTAGTGCCTTTTCCTCTCACTTTCTAGAAATCTGTAGAATGCAAGAAAACAAGAATGAATAATCGTTGAATTTTCTGGCATAATTTTAAGTGTTTCTTTACACTCAGTATTAGCGTTACACAGTTAGATTGTTTCTTTTTCAAAAGTTGGGTATTTCTGTTTCATGGAATCTATGTTCACTTTGTTAGGTATGACTTGGACCAGTTGGACACACCTGATAAATACCCAGAAAGGTTTGCTGTTATACTGAATACAACAGTTTCACCAAAGGACCGTCCACCAGAACAGAATTTCCCGTGGGCAAAGTTTGATGTACAGAAACTCTCACCCAGGATTCTCTTCTCCAATAGAGAGGAACTAGAAGAGACTATGACAGATTTTGGTATGCACTTGTGTACATTTATCGAAATGTATTCCTTATGTTCTATATTTAGATGGTTTATAGTCATGTGACTTCTTGTTTCAGTTATAGAGAAAAAATATTTTTAAATTAGTATTTAAGTATAGAATTTGGTGTATTTATTTACTTATATTTAAATAACTGCAGACAGAAATAATGTAGTTCATTCTTGATGACATAATTCTGGTAGGTTGATATACTGATTCAGATTGGGTATTATTTCAGTTTTAAATCATTTAAGCATGTTCCAGTATTCCAGAAGATGCCAAATCAGACTCAACTTTTTATGCCCCCAAAGGGAGGCATATTAAAACCCCCCCCCCCGCCCCCCCCCCCCCCCCCCCCCCCCCCCCCCCCCCCCGCGCCCCCCCCCCCCCCCCCCCCGTCCCCACTTACAAATTCATGTCCGGACTGTAACTCTGTCATGCATTGAAGGATTTTAAAATAACTTGGCCACTGTCTAGCCATCAAGGCGACATGTCGCGTGCAAGACCCACATCCCTACCTCAAAGGTGAAGGTCCCTTGGAGTATGAAGGTTATGGAATCCTCTATATATGCACACATTCGTGTCCGGACTGTAACTTTTGTCATGCATTGAAGGATTTTAAAATAACTAGGCACACATGTCTAGCACATCAAGACGACGTGTCGCGTGCAAGACCCCGTCCCTAGCTCAAAGGTCAAGGTCATACTTAGAGTTTGAAGGTAATGGATTCCTCTATATATGCATATATGCCACATTCGTGTCCGGCTGTAACTTTGTCATGCATTGAAGGATATTAAAATAACTTGGCACATGTCTAGCACATCAGACGACGTGTCGCATGCAAGACCCACGTCCCTACCTCAAAGGTCAAGGTCACACTTAGAGTTTAAAGGTAATGGATTCCTCTATATTGCATATATGCACGCATTCGTGTCCGGACTGTAATTTTGTCATGCTTTTGAAGGATTTTAAAATAATTTGGCACAAATGTCTAGCACATCAAGCGACGTGTCGCGTGCAAGACCCACATCCCTACCTCAAAGGTCAAGGTCACACTTAGAATTTATAGGTAATTGAATCCTGTATATATGCATACTTTGTGTCCGGACTATAACTTTTATTATGCTTTGAAGGATTTTAAAATACTTGGCAAAAATGTCTAGCACATCAAGCGGATGTGTCCAGGCAGACCAAGTCCCTACCTCAAAGGTCAAGGTCACCTTAGTGTTTAAAGTAATGGAATACTGTATGCATGTTCTCTGTCTGCATCAAGGATTTTAAAATTCATAGCACTTTTTGAGCACATGGGAGGACACAGACTGTGAGGCACCTCTTTCGGGGGCATTCGTCACTTTTGCTCTTCTTTTAATTTATCTCTAAACTGCTCTATATAAGGTCTTTCTGTCATGTAGGTATATCAGACAGAGGAAAAGCTAGGCTGGCTAGATCTTCTAGTGTTAGTTCAAATGAGAGTCCAAGTCATGTTTCAAATGACACAAATAAACAACCAGTCAGTACCACCAAAGAAGAGAGAAATACTCGGAACCAGTCTTCAACAACAACCAGTCAGCCAAAACAGGAAGTTCCTACAGCTAACTTTTTTGAAACATTAGACTGGACTACTACTGAATCATCTAATGAACCAGTCCAGACAGTGAAAATTCCAACTGAAGATGAAAGCTGTTTGCTTGAAAATACCAGTGATGATGAGGACGACTTCACAACCTTGACCCAAGAAAGAGTGGTTGGGGTAAATGAAAGAAAATCTCCACTGCCTAGTGATATTGGTAATGTGCAATCTAGTGAACAAAGAAATAGTTTCCAACAATTTGAAGCTAAATTTGAGGAACAGTCTGGGACTAAAACTCAAGGGGATGTTGACTTCTTCAATATGAACAGTGGTGATATTCTAGCTAATAATGTTGACCTTATGGATATTGAAAAGAATCCTTCAAATGTAGACTTACTGGGTGGGACAACAGACAGTTCATCAAATTTTGATGTGACGGGCGGTAACAAAAGTAGTGATACATTTGATCCCTTCCAGGCATTTTCCAGTAATACCAAATCCCAAGAACCACCTCCTGTCACAGTGACTGCCCCTAAAAATGAGTTTCACACATTTGATCCCTTTGGGGCTTCTAATGGTATGAAAAGTTCACAGGATGATATTTTAGGAATGGGTAGTTCTAGTTCATTTAGTACAAAACCTGCAGCTGCTGACAGTTCTGGAGATTTGATGGGTGATTGGAATGAGTTTGTTCCTACGAATTCTAGTCCAAATATATCTCGAAATAGCTCATATTCAAATTTAGGGGCAGGTGGCAATATACCTTATAACAGTAGCGGAACATTTCAGTCCATGGGAGCTAACATCCCTAGAAACAACAGTGGTACATTCCAAGGCACACAGATGGGAGGAAACATTCCAAGAAATAATAGTGGAACATTCCAACCAATGGGTGGAATGGGTCAAGGTGTAAAACCTGCTGGAACAGGAATGACTGCTGGGAAATCAGACCCATTTGCAGAATTTGGTGAGTTAGTTTGAACTTAATATAAAGCCTGTTGACTGAAGTTCTGAAAACTGTATAGCAATCGTTCTTCTGCAATGGTAATCTTGTCATATTTGGCAGTCATAAATAATTTTCGGAGAACAAAATGCTGATAAATATGGACAGTTTAAGAAATCTTTAACCAAACAATGTTGAAGGGAAGTAAGGTTTAAATTGGGATTTGATAAGTCAGCCTTTATCTGTAGCTATATTGTTAGTCTGTAGTTTCTCACTCTGTCTCGACATTAACATGTGTGTAAAATGATTTTAAACAGTCCACGTTCTTAGTTTACAAAGTATGCACTTGTAAATAATAAATGATTATTCTTTGACTTATTAGCTCACCTGAGCACAAAGTGCTCAAGGTGAGTTATTGTAATCGCCTGGTGTCCGTTGTCTGTCTGTCTATCCACACTTATCCTTGTGTATGCAATAGAGACTGCATTTTTCACTGGATCTTCATGAAACTTGGTCAGAATGACAACCTTGATGAAATCTAGGTCGAGTTTGAATATAAGCTATCAGGGGTCAAAAACTAGGTCACCCAGTCAAATCATAGAAAAACCTTGTGTATCCAATAGAGGTTGCATTTTTCATTGGATCCTCATGAATCTTGGTCAGTATGGTTTATCTTGATGAATTCTAGATTTAATTTGCATATTTCATTATTTGTTATCTGGGGTCAAAAACTAGGTCACGGTGTCATATCATAGAGAAACCTTGTGTATGCAATAGAGGTTGCATTTTTCATTGGATCCTCATGAATCTTGGTCAGTATGGTTTATCTTGATGAATTCTAGATTTAATTTGCATATTTCATTATTTGTTATCTGGGGTCAAAAACTAGGTCACGGTGTCATATCATAGAGAAACCTTGTGTATGCAATAGAGGTTGCATTTTTCATTGGATCTTCATGAAACTTAGTCAGTATGCTTGCCTTGATAAATTATAGGTCGAGTTGATATATGGGCAATCTGGGGTCAAAAGCTAGGACACAGGGTCAAATCATAGAAAAACCTTATGTATGCAATAGATGTTGCATTTTTCATTGGATCTTCATGAGACGTGGTCAGAATGACAGCCTTGATAAAATCTAGGTCGAGTTCGATATGGGTTATCTGGGGTCAAAAACTAGGTAATGGGGTCAAATCACAGAACACTCTTGTGTATGCAGTAGAGGTTGCATTTTTATGCCCCCTTCGAAGAAGAGGGGTATATTGATTTGCAGATGTCGGTCGGTCGGTATGTCTGTCCGTCTGTCTACCAACTGGTTTTCGGATGATAACTCAAGAACGCTTGGGCTTAGGATCCTGAAACTTGATGTGGAGGTTGGTCATGACCAGCAGAGGACCCCTATTGTTTTTTAGGTCAGTATGTCAAAGGTCAAGGTCACAGTGACCCGTAATAGTAAAACGGTTTCCGGATGATAACTTGAAAATGTCTGGACCTAGCATCTTCAAACTTGATTTGGAGGTTTGTCATGACCAGCAGATGACCCCAATTGATTCTGAGGTCAGTAGGTCAAACTTCAAGGTCACATTGACCCGTAATTGTAAAACAGTTTACGAACGATAACTCGAGAATATTTGGGCCTAACATCGTGAAACTTGATGTGGAGGTTGGTCATAACCGGTAGAGGACCCCTAACAGTTTTGAGATTAGAAGGTCAAAGGTCAAGGTCACATTGACCCGGAATTGTAGAATGGTTTCCGCTCAATAACTTTAGTTAGGAGTGACCAATTGCAATGAAATTTGGTTTGTAAGTAGTTTGCGGGGAGAGGAAGCTTGGGTTGCATTAAGGGTCACTAGGATCAAGGTCAAGGGGGGGGGGGAAAGGTCACTGTAACTAAAATTAGATTTTTTTTTTTTATTATAAAATTGTTTTACGCAAAAAAAATTTTTTAGGTCAAGGTCACTACTAAAAATAGATTTTTTTAAATTTTTTTTTTCAGATTTAAATTGTTTTCAGCCCAAAAAATTTTTTTTAGGGGTCAAGGTCACATTGACTAAAAATACTTTTTTTCAATTTCTTTTTTAGTTTTTAATTGTTTTTTAGCAAAAAAAAACAACAATTTTTTTGGAGGTCAAGTTCACTTAAAAATATTTTATTTTTTTTTAATGTTTCATTTTCTTATTTATTTATTTTTTTTTATTCTACAATTTGTACAGATGCTGTTTTCACAAATTTCACACTGACTTTTACTTTAAAAAACAGTTCCTTTCATAGAACAACTTTTACATCAAGGGGGGCATACATGTTTTACAAACAGCTTTTGTTCATTTAATCTTCATGAAACTTAGTTAGAATGATTATCTTGATGAAATCTAGGTCGAGTTCGAATATTGATCATCTGGGGTCAAAAACTAGGTCACAGGGTCAAATCATAGATAAACCTTGTGTAGGCAATAGAGGTTGCATTTTTCATTGAATTTTCATGAAACTTGGTCAATATGATTTACTTAATGAAATTTAGGTTGAGTTGAATATTGGTCATTGGAGGTCAAAAAGTAGGTCACCTGGTTAAAAACCTTGTGTATGCTATACAGGTGACATTTACAACCCAATCATCTTGAAAATTGGTCGGAATGTTTGTTTGGATCACCTGGGATTAAAAACTAGGTCACCAGGTCAATTCTGAGGAAAGCCTTGTTGGTACTCTAGAAGTCACATGTTATAGCCAATCATCATGTAAATTGGTCAGAAGGTTTGTCTAGTCAAGGTCAAACCGAATGTTTGTGTTTATGATATATAGTTTAGGAGTGAAGTTTGGTCACATATGGTCATAAGTATGTCTCGGGTGAGCGATATAGGGCTGTCTTGGCCCTCTTGTTACAAATAATGGGTTCATGGTAAAAACAACTTTGATTCCAGTTAATGTATTATCATTTACAACCTTTCACAACCCTGTTTTGTGCTTAATAGAGTGCAAATATAAAACATAGTGATAGTAACTTCATCTTAATGAAGAAAGGAGACATTTTAAGAAATCTTGTTATGAATTCCTTTTAAGGGGCATTTGGAAAACCTGCAAGTTCCCAGCCAAAACAAAGCCAGCAACCTCAACAGCAGCCAAGCAAACCTCCGATGGGATCCGGCTACATGGGTATGTAGAAAAATATTATGTTACCAAAGTACTGCGGTGTTTGACTCGATATTTGGTCTTTTATAATCAACATAGAATGGAATTTAAGATTGTGTTAATTTTGTATAGTGCTGTTAGATTGTCTTTGATTGGGTGTATAAACTTTCCAGATCAATTCATTCAAATTTAGGTAGGAAATATATATTGTTCTTTCTGCATGCTTTTGAGATTGAGAAAATTCATGTACCTGTTCACAGTCACTCTGACAGCAAACCATATACAAATATAGGGATGGGTACATCTGCTGTAAGAGTAAACCAAACCTGCATTTAGAGATTGATATATCATGTAAATGAATGAAACAACATGGATACTTTTAGCAATGGCAATGATCTTGAATAAAGCAGGTGCATGAATGTTAAGGAATTTTCATGTATATAAATCATGCAAATGAATAAATAACACAATATTTTAAGAGTCTTTTACATCAATAAAGCAAACATTTAGTATTTGGTATTTAGTGAGGGCATTTATGTTGTACATGAATAATCCAAACATAAACCACATACATTACCGTAACCACTTCACATTATACCGAGGTTAGATAAACTACCCAGGTTAGGTTAACTTTCCAGGTTAGGTAAACTGCCCAGGTAAACTGCCCACCTGTAAATAAATGTTTAAATAAATGATAATAGTAGAAAATACACTAATTTACTAGACATTAAACTTGACATTGAAGGTGGAATGCAACAGCCCCGGCCTCAACAGCCAGCTGCAGGCGGCAGGGCAAGTCCGAGCACCACTGCTCCAGGCAGCCAGCAACAACAGAGAGCAAACTACCACCAAGGAAGTGTGTTCAGGGATCAAAGTGGAATTCCTAAGAAGGGATTTAGTAAGATATACACTATTATTGCCTGTATTGTGTTATCCTGCCCACAGCTTCTGGACTACATATTGCAAATGGTTTACAAAAAGAAAGTTTGGTTCAGTTCAAATAGTTCAGCTGTTGTCATAAACTGAAAACTTTTCAAAGATGGAGAATTTATATTTTTAAGAAAATTCTGAAACTCAGTTTTTGTAAAAAAAAAAGGTCAACATTCTTGGTGTTTCAGCCAATAGTAACGGCCTCTTTTGTGTGTAGTTGATACTTCCAACTTATATTTCAAATACGTGTTTAATAATGGCATTTTTGCCTCTTTTTAGCTCACCTGAGCTGGCTCAGGGTGAGCTATTAGGATCGATGAATGTCCGTCGTCCGTCGTCCGTCCACACTTAGTTCGTTAACACTCTAGTGGTCACATTTTTGCCTCAATTGTCACGAAACTTGGTCAGGATGTTTGTCCAAGTAATTACAATAATTACTTGGACGAGTTCGAATATGGGTCATCTCGGATGAAAAACTAGGTCACATGACCCAAAAATAGAAAAATCTTGTTAAGGCTCTAGAGGCTACTGTTTCAGTCCAAATATCCTGGCAATTTGTCAGAAAGGTTGTTTGGTTGATTTCTAGCTCAAGTTTTAATATGGGTCACATGGGGTCAAAAAACTAGGTCACACAGCCCAAATATGGAAAAACCTTGTTAACACTCTAGAGGTAACATTTTCAGCCCAAATATCCTGGAAATTTGTCAGAAAGGTTGTTAAGATGATTTCTAGCTCAAGTTCGAATATGGGTCATCTGGGGTCAAAAACTAGGTCACATGGCCTGAATATGGAAAAACCTTGTTAACACTCTAGAGGTAACATTTTCAGCCCAAATATCCTGGAAATATCTCAGAAAGATTGTTTCGATGATTTCTAGCCCAAGTTCGAATATGGATCATCTGGGGTCAAAAACTGGGTCACAGAGCCCAAATGTGGAAAAACCTTGTTAACGCTCTAGATGTTACGTTTTCAGCCCAGATATCCTTGAAATTTGTCGGAAAGGTTGTTTCGATGATTTCTAGCTCAAGTTCGAATATAGGTCATCTGGGGTCAAAAACTAGGTCACACAGCCCAAATATGGAAAAACCTTGTTAACACTCTAGAGGTAACATTTTCAGCCCAAATATCCTGGAAATTTGTCAGAAAGGTTGTTTTGATGATTTCTAGCAACTTTGTTAAAAGCAGTTGTACTCGGGTGAACGATAAAGGGCCATCATGGCCCTCTTGTTTTTATTGGGAGCCAGTACTTATAAAGTAAAGAGAGATCTTGTTTAATATGGATTAGAAATCCTGGAACATGGACCTTTATTTGACAGAGGTACATTATAGAGGAAGCAGCTGTGAGTCCTACACCAAGGTCTTGTGTTCAAGTCCTGTCATTGGTTGAATTAAGCTGCAAGTTTTACATCCTCTTACTGGTTATAGTCACTGTAAGCAGTGTTGTTGAGCACAGTTTGTACATGGGCCTGGATTTTGAGTCTATAAACATGGTTAAAACTGAACAGCCATTATAACTGAAGGACTGAAACAATGTAGAGCTATTCATGAGGGGTGGAGTTTGATTTGTAAAAGTTGTATTTAAATATCAAATTCAGATGGGAAAACACCTGCCCATAAAGCAACCTTTGATGACCTGATGCCAGATGACACACCCTTTACAAAGAAAGATGATGGACCAAAAACAATAGGTGATATGAAGAAAAAGATTATGGCAGAAGAGATGGATCCAATAAAACTGAAGGTAATTGTGGTAGTGTAGTTATGCATATTACAATGTGGGGTCATATAAAGTCGAAAGCTCTAGGTCACAGGGCTGGAAATGTGAAAAAAATCTTGTCCGCTCTTTATCTACAAAACCCCTTGTTGGATTTTCATCAAACTTGGTTTGAAGCATCAGTATGAAGTAGAGTTGTGCATATTGTAATTTGGAGTCAGCATATCATTATGGTCAAAGGTCAAACTCAAGTGGCTTGTAAATAGAAAATCTTGTCTGCTCTTGATCTCCAAAACCCTCAGCAAACATGGTTTGAGACAATCAGTAGGAAGTATAGTTGTACATATTATATTATTACGGGTCACTTTGGGTTTTCTTACCCCAGTGAGTTGAATTTTTTTTGAGGGGGCCGTCCTACCTAAGTGAGTTTTTCCTTTAGGAAGGATGGGGGGCAGTAGAGGAGAAACGTGTTTTTCCTCAAAAAACAACTTAAGCTTTTTAACAGAACCAGTAAAAATCATACGAGGCGATAACAGACATCATTTAATCATGTTGTGCTACAAAAGATGTGTCATAGATTAAAAAAATTAAGAAAGTGTGTTTAATGCTACAAAAGATGTGTCACAGATTAAAACAGTGTATTTAACGCTACAAAAGATGTGTCACAGGTCACAAAAGATGTTCACAGATTACAAAAGGTTCATTACAGATTATAGAAGATGTATGGCAAGTTACAAAGGGTCATTAAAGATGTTTCACAGATTAAAGAAGACAAAAATGAGAAAGAATGCAAATAAAGCTTGCCTGTTATGTTGATGAAATAATTTAGTTTTTTTGCTGTGATATTTAGTAATCCCCAGCCAGTCAAAAACTCTTTTGGACTATAGGTTTGCTTGGTTTCATCCGTCCGTCCGTCAGCAATTCATGTCCTGGGTGTAACTTCTATATACGTGGACCGATTTTCAAGTTACATCAATCAATTGTTGCCAATACCCCAAGGATTTGTCATGCATCACACCCGGGGAGCTATTTTGAAGGTTAAGGTCACACTAAGGGCTCAAAATCTGTAATGTTGGGTACCGTTGTATATCAGTACTTCGTGTCTGGGCTGTAACTTCTACATGCATAGACTGATTTTGAAATAATTTCAAACTATTGTTACCAATATCCCAAGGGTGTTTCATGCACCACATCAGACCTTGCAGGTCAAGGTCACACTTAGGGCGCAAATCTGTGATACAGAGTTGTATACCACCATTTCATATCTGGGCTGTAACTTCAACATGCATTGACAGATTTGAAATAACTTCACACAGTTGTTGTCCATACCATAAGGGTGTGTCATGCACAAACCTTGGGGCTATCTTTATTGTCAAGGTCACACTTCAGGCTCCAACTTGTAATAGAGGGTTATGTGCTGGTATTTTGTAACTGGGCTGCATAGACTAATTTTGAAATAACTTTTCAACAGTTGTTGTCGATACCTTGCCTGCTCAGGGTCACATTTTAGAGTCAAAAGACTATATCGCAACGATTGATTTTGAAACTTGGGCCAAATGTTCACCTCATGGAGACAACATGCAATATACATGTTTCAATCAAGCTTGCTCAAGGTCGAGGTCACATTTGGGGTCAAAGAAAGTGTTTCTATCTCCCAAAGTTTTTGAAGGATTTTCTTGAAACCTTGGGTAAATGTTAATTTCATGGAGAGGATGCAAAGACGTTTTTTTACCACACTTGGCTCAAGGTCAAGGTCACACATAAGATTCAAGGTCACCAGACTTTACGTCCTTAACCCATTTAAGGATTTTCATCAAACTTGGATCAAATGTTCTTCTCATGATGACAGTGGTCAAAATCACTCTTCATTTATGAATAAATGAGGTTACCTGCAAGGGGCCTCAAATAAAAAAAAAGATCACTCTTTAGGTCAAAGGTCATATTGCTATATCTTCCAAAACCCTGGAAGTTTACACATAGTTGAACTGTTCATATCTGGTTGGGGACTTGTATTGCATGGCAATACTCCATCCACTTGTTGTAGATGACATTTTCATCATTTTTATAGAAAATGTGATCTAGAAAATTTAAACATCTCTGTTGAAGGATTAAATGGCATGTTTTTTGTCATGATCCAGCTCACATACACACTCAAAAAAAGACTTTCTGTGTATGCAAGAGGTGTTGTTTGCCTTTGGCAACCTTCTTTTCTGCCCAGACAGCTACATTTTACAGTGCAACATATTAGGCAGCAGTAGTCTAAGGTGAAGGCTTGTCTTACTAAAGTTGTTTTTCCTTCACTTCTTCACATACATGATTTTAAAGGTCAGAAGTCATAAGAGCAATAAGTAGAATTTTCATAGATCTGGTAACTCTATCAGATATATTTACAGTATGTTTGTAACTTACAAGGGTTATCCTATCTTCTTCACCTAACAGGTACTGGAATGGACAAAAGGCAAGGAACGAAATATTCGAGCATTACTGTGTTCCTTACATACAGTATTGTGGGAGGAGGAAACCAGATGGAAGCAATGTGGTATGCATGATCTAGTCACTGCTGACCAAGTGAAGAAAGTTTACAGGAAAGCTGTACTCTCTGTTCATCCTGACAAGGTAAAAACACTTTCACTTAGGTGGAGTGTGTGCAAATCAACACACTGACTTTTGCATGTGTTGTAACTACATGACTTTGCACAGATAAATCATTGTACAGAAATCATGCGAGGTTTAACAAATATGATATTGTTTCTGACGTTCTTTTGGAGGGGTTACTAAATATTTTTGATCAGTTATAGACTGTGATGACACAGTATTTGATATGGATCTTTAGTATCCCTTTAAGATGCCATAGCTCAGCTCAAGCTTTAGTATTCTGATCTAGAATTGAACAGTAACAAATGCAGGATTTTATGCAGGATGCCATACTCATAAAGAGAGAGTGAGACATATATTAGAGCTACTCTTTTCTTCCTTTCATTAGGTAGCACTCCACACTTATTTCAGCCCTTGGCTTTGTTCGAGCGACACCAACAAAGTAGGCCTATCACATATGAACAACCTGTGAACCTGAAAATAGAGTAAGTGTTTCACTGTGAACACATTGCCAGTGTGAACGTATTAATACAATTCGGTAGTCTGAACTGCCTTTCTTTCCTGAAAATTTTAGTTCCTATTTATACCGTCGGAGGCCAGAATTCACTGCAGTCTGAGACCATTCTAGCCCTATTTTCCGAACCTGTACAAAATTACCTGCAAATATTTCACACTAGGTGACACTGTTTCTGGCTTGCAAACTATCTAGATAAGTAAACAAACACATTGAACATGGTGCTTAACCACGAAAATATTTTGCAAGCAGTAAAAGTATGTACCCCCCTGTAAAAAGCTTGATTTTCTAAGCTGTAGAGCTGATTTTCACTTGTTTACAAAATGTCACCATCTGCGCATGTCATCTCTGCACTGGCTTTCCAGACCCATGTTTTCGCATTTGCAAACATGCAAAATAAAACTCAAACAACAAAATCTGGCACTTAAAATTGATTTAAAGTTCACAGGGCTGTTTAATTTCCTTATATCTCTAAACTTTATAAAATTACCCCTGACCAATTTGAATTTGTGGCTAAAAAGTGTGGAGTGCCACCTTAAGGACTTTCTTAATCCTTTTTGATGAACATGATTTTTATTTCTTACTGATATTTAACTTAAACTTAATGTAAATATTAAATTTTGTTGTTCTCTTATGCTTAGTTTTCATTTTATTAGCATTTACATTCCATCGCCATTTCGTGCTTATTTCTGCATTTTCTGTCTATCTTTATGGGGGGCTATATAGGCTAACATTCAAGAACATATTTTGAAATACCAGTGAGATATGCCTTAAATTTAGCCTGAAATACACTAAGCATACTTGGAACTATTATAATATGCTAAAACATTATCATCAGAATAAAAAGGCTTGCATAATGTATACCAAATAAGGTAAAAACTGTAATAAAAAAGTGGCTATTTTGGTACTATAACATCAAAATTATAGTATCTTATTCCAACCGACCCGGTTTATATGCACAAAAAACACATAAGTGACACTGTTTTTCAGTTCAGTGCTCATTTCTATGGTCTTACTGCATCCCTTATCAAAGTGCATGGCAACTAAAATGCACACACTGTAGGCTGAGAAGTATAAGGGAGACAATTCAAGTTTAATATTCTTGACCAAGTAATTCATGACAAATGGCAAAGACCACACGTGTCCGGTATTCAATTTCAATTTGATTTTAGTTTAAAAGGCAATAACTTAAGTGCATTCTTCATGTGCTTAGACATCTATTACTTTATTTCTAGCACTATCTGATACTTTTTTAAATAATTTCTTCATTTATACTACTTTCGAAGAATGTGTTGGCCATAATTTGTACTGAAATGAGTAAAAAGCAGTAAAAAGCAGCTTTTTGGCTGTAAATGTCTGAACATGACAGTAAACAATGCAGCAATAGCACTGTTAATAGTGAAATAACACATTATTTACCAGTTTCCACTCAAAAATGAGATGAAATCATGTAAAAACTGCATTTAAGGCAGTTGCAGCCACATTATGGAATTTGCATATTTTTGGGAGAAATTTCAGCATTGAATTACCTCCCTTTATAACAACCATTTTCTGCTTCAATGCAATCCAAAGGCCCTAATTTCTGCCATATTTGATGACAGCAAGGTTTAAAGTGTGTATCTATAAAATATAGACGGCAAATGATCAACTTTGAAAATCGCCTATTTACCTTAAGGTAGCACTCCACACTTATTTCAGCCCTCGGCTTTGTTCGAGCGACACCAACAAAGTAGGCCTATCACATATGAACAACCTGTGAACCTGAAAATAGAATAAGTGTTTCACTGTGAACACATTGCCAGTGTGAACGTATTAATACAATTCGGTAGTCTGAACTGCCTTTCTTTCCTGAAAATTTTAGTTCCTATTTATACCGTCGGAGGCCAGAATTCACTGCAGTCTGAGACCATTCTAGCCCTATTTTCCGAACCTGTACAAAATTACCTGCAAATATTTCACACTAGGTGACACTGTTTCTGGCTTGCAAACTATCTAGATAAGTAAACAAACACATTGAACATGGTGCTTAACCACGAAAATATTTTGCAAGCAGTAAAAGTATGTACCCCCCTGTAAAAAGCTTGATTTTCTAAGCTGTAGAGCTGATTTTCACTTGTTTACAAAATGTCACCATCTGCGCATGTCATCTCTGCACTGGCTTTCCAGACCCATGTTTTCGCATTTGCAAACATGCAAAATAAAACTCAAACAACAAAATCTGGCACTTAAAATTGATTTAAAGTTCACAGGGCTGTTTAATTTCCTTATATCTCTAAACTTTATAAAATTACCCCTGACCAATTCGAATTTGTGGCTAAAAAGTGTGGAGTGCCACCTTAGTATCACCACATGTTTCATTTAATTGATAGATCCAGTAACTTGTTGATTAGTTTGGTAGTCTCGTGAGAGAATTTTTAATTGTTGCAAAAACAGCAGTCAAATCATACGAAGATTCGAAATGTCAAAGGAGTGTTTAGCAACGCTAGAGGCCTTCTGATGTGTTCTTGTATATGTGTTCTTGTGTATGATTATTATAAACAACTGTCTTATGCTGTCTTAAGCATTGTTCATATCTACTGCCCAGTTAGTGAGTGAGTGATGTTTGTTTTTGTTCTGTTACAGTTGTCGGAGTCTCCACACCTGCCACTAGCTAGAGCTATATTTATAGAACTTAGTGACAGCTGGGCACAGTTTGAGGAAGAAGGCATGAAATCACTTTACTGAGATCAGTGGATGATGAAATACTGATTGGTTTTGTTGGGATAAGGGATTTTAAATATTGGCCAGATATTTACATGTAACTAATGAGAAATAACCAGTGTTAACATTCCAAACTAACATGTAGGCATGAAGTATAAAGAGTTTTTCAGAGACTATGCAGTATTTACAGCATGACAGTGAGCATATGTTACTTGCTGCCGTTCTCAAGATGTATGTAAGACATGATTATGTTAGAATTGATATTGCCAGAGGAGGCAGGAACACTGGGAGGAAGCAAGAGATCATGTGTTTTAAACCTGTTTAATATCATTAACAGCTGTTTTTAGTAAACTACAAAAGGTGTGAGCATCATCATTATTGCTTCTCGTTTGTTTTACCTTTGAAACATGTTTTCTTGACACTTTGATTGGATGTTATACAGCTGTCTTACAGAAGGAAAAGTGAAAATTCACATGACAAATTTTGATTCTTTATGTAGTCATTATAAGTATTATTCTATGAAATAATTGCCGATTATTTTGTCTACACAGTTAGATATAATTGATGAAACTCAGCCTTTTTTCTTCACATTTCCTGAACAAAGAACAGAAATCTTTTGGCTTTCCTCAGACTAGAAATATATTTCATGGAACAAATATAAGAGAGAGAGAGAGAGATATAGAGAAAGAGAAAAAGAGTGAGAAATTAGTTGACGTGTAGGAATTGTTTCTGCTGGAACACTTTTTCAGTCACTACTTCAAATAGTTCTGACTTTTTCACTACTGTTCTTTACCATTGAGACTGTACTTATGTGCAATATATTTCTATACAAGTTTTTCCTATTTATTTTTATACCCCCCGAACACAAAGTGTTAGGCAGGGTATACTGGATTCAGCTTGTCTGTCGGTCCGTCTGTCTGTCTGTAGACACAATCTTGTGGACACTACATCTCCAATACCCCTGGTCAGAATTTAAGATACTTCACACAAGTGATAAGTACAATGCCTAGTTGTGCAAGGTCCATGTTCCGGGTCTCTAGGTCAAAGGTCACAGGGGCTCGGGATAGTAAAATCTTGTGGACTCTAAATCTCCAATACCCCTGGTCAGAATTAATGATACTTCACACAAGTGATAAGTACAATGCCTAGTTGTGCAAGGTCCATGTTTCGGGTCTCTAGGTCAAAGGTCAAGGTCACAGGGGCTCGAGATGGTAAAATCTTGTGGACTCTAAATCTCCAAAACCCATGGTCAGAATTTGACGATACTTCACACAAGTGATAAGTACAATGCCTAGTTGTGCAAGGTCCATGTTTCGGGTCTCTAGGTCAAAGGTCAAGGTCACAGTGGCTCGAGATGGTAAAATCTTGTGGACTCTAAATCTCCAAAACCCCTGGTCAGAATTTAACGATAATTCACAGAAGTGATAAGTACAATGCCTAGTTGTGCATGGTCCATGTTTCGGGTCTCTAGGTCAAAGGTCAAGGTCACAGGGGCTGGAGATGGTAAAATCTTGTGTACTCTAAATCTCCAAAACCCCTGGTCAGAATTTAATGATATTTCACAGAAGTGATAAGTACAATGCCTAGTTGTGCATGGTCCAGGTTTCGGGTCTCTAGGTCAAAGGTCAAGGTCACAGGGGCTCGGGATAGTAAAATCTTGTGGACGCTAAATCTCCAAAACCCCTGGTCAGAATTTGATGATACTTCACACAAGTGATAAGTACAATGCCTAGTTGTGCATGGTCCAGGTTTCGGGTCACTAGATCAAAGGTCACAGGGGCTTGAGATAGTAAAATCTTGTGTGCTTTTAATCTCGAAACCCGCTGGTCAAAATTTAATTATACTTTACAGAAGCTTTAAGATGTGCAGGTCCAATGATCAAAGCATAATCAAAGCAGCAAATATTACATGAATTTTAAATGCTGTGTCAGTGGGATGTTCGGGGGGTATTCATCACCTTCAGTGATAGTTCTAGTTTACATAGTTCATGGTGATTATTTAAATGTTGAGAAAGAAAATATATAATTTGTTGTTGCACATAGTTAGAATATTGCACTAGTAGCATATAGTCAACAAATGTGTGCAAACTTTTAAGGGTACAGATACAAAACTTTTGTTTATTGGCTATAGAAAATTAGGGTTTCGTACAAATAAAGGTGAATTTTGAGACACTTAGAAAATATGATTACACCAAGTTGTGTTAAAGTTGTTCAGAATTGATGTAGTATGAAGACTGTTGATGTCTGAAATGTATGGCTAGAGATTTAAGGGTAAAGGTAACTTTGTTCTGTTATGTTGAACTGCACAATGAGTGATTTAGTCTATGCAATAATTTTTCCTTGTATATAGATCTACACATTAGGTAGTTGTAGAAAGTAGCTTTAACAAATATGACTTCTTTTTATCCTAGAAAGTGGTCAGATAACATAGTAAGCATGTATAAACATGTATGTATGTCTCACACTTAGTGGTGGGGAGATACATTGATTTGGTGCTGTCAGTCTGTTTGTCACAAAAGTTTATCCGCACAACTCCTACATGCCTGGATGGATTTTACTGAAATTTGGTAGAAATGTTTAGTACCAAGCCTAGTTGTGCATATTGTCGGCATTCCAGTTCTGTGATTCTTAGACGAGTCGTTGTCCTATTTCTTAAACCCTAACCCTAAGTTTGTACACACAAATCCTCTTACACTGCTGGGCAGATTTCAAATAAACTTCACATGAATGCCAAGTATCAAGCCTAGTTTTGCATGTTGTCGGCATTTCTGGTTCAGTTCTTAACATATTTTTTTTCTTTCTTTTGAAGGCCATATGAAAATAAGATGTTTTTAATTATTTGTAATTCATGACACATGTATCTGCTATCTACAGTGTTGAGTGGTGGGAGACATGTTTTTTTTGCGGGAAACAACCTCTAGTTATTGTTAAATTCATTTTCATATGAAATGACATTTATATTACTAGTGTTTAAGGTTTAGCGAAATACTGGTACAGTTATTTCAGCTTCATGTATACACAGTTAGGCTACATGTATACACAATACTGTAGGAAAGTAATGAAAGACTCATTTGCTGTTTGTTCTTACACTTTCATGTACATGTTACATTTTCATCTTTAGGCAGTCTAAAAATGTTAGTGTTGGACATTTACCTCTTTGCCACTTCAGCTCATATATGTTATTTAAAATTGTTTGTGTTTAAAAGAAATGAGGGGGGAAAAAAACAAAGTTACAGAAAAAAAAAAAAAATTCAGTCTTTCAATAAAATCACCTTTGATTTATACATGTATTGTAATTGAATTTTATCTTTATTTTCCCCTAGGGGGAAGTATATACAACTAAACAGGGATAGCAAGTATGGTTTCCTTGTGCTGGTGAGGTTTTGCCTTTTGTTTTTTAGCTCACCTGGCTATGCCAGGGTGAGCTTTTCTGATCGATGATTGTCCGTCGTCCGTCAACATTTTGATTCAAATGACATCTCCTCTGAAACCTCTAGGCCAATGTTGATAAAACTATGCAGGAATGTTCCTTGCATGAAGCTCTACCAAAATTGTTCAAAGAATTCCATTCCATGCAGAACTCTGGTTGCTATGGCAACAAATAGGAAAATCTTTAAAAATCTTCTCCTCTGAAACCACAAGGCCTAGAGCTAAGATATTTGGCATGTAGCATTGTCTAGTGGACCTCTACCAAGATTGTTCAAATTATGACCCCCGGGTCAAAATTGACCCCGCGGGGGTGGTCACTTAGTTTTGCATAGGCTTATATAGGAAAAAGTTTAAAAATCTTCTTCTCTGAAACCACAAGGCCTGGAGCTTAGATATTTAGCATGTAGCATTGTCTAGTGGACCTCTACCAACATTGTTCAAATTATGACCCCCGGATCAAAATTGACCCCGCACGGGGGGTCACTTAGTTTTGCATAGGCATATTTAGGAAAAACTTTAAAAATCTTCTTCTCTGAAACCACAAGGCCTAGAGCTTAGATATTTGGCATGTAGCACTGGCTAGTGGACCTCTACCAAGATTGTTCAAATTATTACCCCCGGGTCAAAATTGACCCCGCACGGGGGGTCACTTAGTTTAACATAGGCTTATATAGGAAAAAGTTTAAAAATCTTTTTCTCTGAAACCACAAGGCCTAGAGCTTAGATATTTGGCATGTAGCATTGCCTAGTAGACCTCTTCAAAGTTTGTTCAAATTATGCCCCTGGGGTCAAAATTGACCTTGCCCATGGGGGGGTCACTTGTTTTACAAAGGCGTATATAGGAAAACCTATTTGGTATATAACATTATCTAGTGATCTTCCACTAGGCAAGTGGACTTGTACCAAGATGAGCGATATAGGGCCATCTTGGCCCTCTTGTTGTATTAAATCTCTCTAAACCAGTGTTAATGTGCTTATACCACAATGTCTTTGGAAATTTATAAAGGAGAGAGGATTAGGACAGGATTGGACATCCTGTATTGCAATTTGCCATGTATCTTAGCAACCACTGGCTTTAAAAAAACATGTATAGAAGATGCTAAGAGGAGATGTCCAGTTTTATTAGCCTATTTCACACAGATATTGCCCTAGTGATTATAACTACATCTGTTATTTGTAGACACCTTCTGATTTATTTCTCAGTAAGCACTGATGGAACTCGACTTCTCTTCATAGAAAGCTTTACTGTTTAGTGGAGATCAGGAGGTGCAGTGCTGAAGAGGCAAACATTTTACCTTGGTATTAAATTTTACTTCAGAGAACATCCAACAATATTCTTGTTCATAAAATCAAAGCTTTATGTGTAACATATCATTTTGGAAAAGTAAATGACTTGATGTACTTTTATTTCATTTGCTTAACTAGACATTTATGGTAACAAATTTAAGTCTAAGACTTTATAAGGATTCTGATGAAAATGGAAGAATAAAGCTGGCTGTCTAAATGCTTGTGTCAGTGTACGAAATTCTTGAAAAAGTTAGAAGCACATTTCTTTTCCAAGAACTAAAATTTTGTCATTGATAACTACTGATGTACATCTGCATGTACGTTATGGATGTATAAAACCTCAGCATGAATTAAGGAGGTGCATTTTGTTTCATTTAAGTGGTTACAATAATAAATTATAAATAACATGATACTGATTTGCATAGTTATTTACAAAAGCCTCTTTCTAGGTTACATACGAGGTAGTAGCTGATATAAAGAGAAATGTTTGCTCTAGCTAATACTTGCTGTAGTAGAGTGATAAAAACAGAACAGTTCCTGTTAGTGGGCTCTATAAACTGTGAGTGTGCAATTTTCAGACTTGAATAGGATCGG
The DNA here is from genome assembly GCA_022818135.1 of Saxidomus purpurata. Taxonomy (NCBI): domain Eukaryota; kingdom Metazoa; phylum Mollusca; class Bivalvia; order Venerida; family Veneridae; genus Saxidomus; species Saxidomus purpurata. The sequence continues at coordinate 46,658,021 of JAFMSR010000005.1, forward strand.
CAATGTCTTGAAGTTTGCATAAACATTGGCAATACTATGAAATTCAAATGATAATTTGCGGTTGTATGAAAATTGCATAAAAACTTCCATTGCACTGAACTTTGCATAAAGGCAATGTCACATAGTCTGCAGAAAACTTATCAAGGACTTGGTATTTGGCAAAATTAATGAGGAACAATTTTGTCTTGATGAACCAACCTAAGCCATGTGACATGATAGAAACTACATGTATTTTGCTGATACAATTGATTTATGTAGGCGAAAAAAAACTTGGGCCTCCTTAAATTCAGCAGAGTAGTGCAAAATTGTAGCGGAAATTACAGGCTAGTGTTCAGAAAATGGCTGAAATATCAAATACCTGTGTGTACATGTATCTTAATATTGGACGTCATATCATGTCAGGAGTTTTTATAGAAGTTGTGGTAGTTTCTAGTATATTTTTAGTTGTAGTGTCATTAAGTTTGACCACAAGTTGTCTGTGATAGGAAAATCTTTTATTTCTATGTATATTTTAGCTCTGATATGTATAAATTGCAGGAAGTGTTAATGCATTTTATGGTGTGTTTGTGTTGTATATCATTGTATTGACTAAAATAAACTACCATCTTTAAGTATCTCAGAATATTGGTTATATTTTAATTTCATTTTCTTTACTTGCTTACAACTTAAAATGGTGTATATTAGGAAGGTTATTGTGTTCGAAGTATTTCAGTTTGAATAAAGCTAAACTTGTTATTTGTTATACCTTCTCATTAAAGATAAAAGATCCATAACCCATTTGTTGATTTACCAACTAGATGAGATATTAAGTGAATACTTCAGTATGATCTTGCCACCTGTTGATTCAGACGAGTGTGGGTATTGGCACAGTATGGACCCATGCTGGTAGCGTATTTGTCTTGCTGAGCACCAAAAGTTGTGTTCCATAGATATACTGGCTCATCTTTGTTTACAATGCCTTCAAACATCAGTGAGGTCAAAGTACCTGTTTTTTAATAGTGTTCATGTAGAAATAAAACAACAAATTTCACTTGTTCGTCTTAAGCATATTTGTCTGTATGATTCATTCTTTGGGGTTTAGTTGGGTGCATTTCAAGTTTTGCTTTTATGTGGAGAGTTTAGGATCAGTTTTGTGAAGAGATTTCATTTTGTACCCACAATTACATTGCTATGTAAATTTTGTTGTGTGTTAAAAAGGTTATCAGATAAAATGAAACAATAATAGAATGTTCAGGATGAGAAAAGTTTCTGGGAGAGGATTTATTTCTGGAACACTGTTAGTATTGGCACCAATGTTTTGTTGATTATGTGAAAATAAATTGTGCTAGAAATGAAAAGTATTTTTTTCACTTTATCCCCAACTGCAATGTTATTCCATTTGCCCATCTGTCTGAAACCCCTTGCAGGATTTTCATAAAAAATCTTGTCACTTTATCATGAAGACGTGCATACCTCATGTTACAACTTCACAGATACAAGTTCAGGGTTTGAACCTTGACCTTTTTGTCTATTTTGTACCTCCTGATGACCTTGAAAGATTTTCATTTATCTGGATCAACTGTTCACTTGACACCTTGAAGGATTTTCAGGTCTTGTGAGTCAAATGCATGATGTTCAAATAGCCACTGATCGAGGTCAAGGCCACACTTTGGAGTCATTGGTTATTCGTATTGATTCTGTGTCTCCTGAACCTCGTGAAGGATTTTCAAGAAACTGGGCAAACTATTCATCTCGTCCAGACGATGCGCAGAAATGTGTTCAGACAATGCAGACTCAAGGTCTATGTAACACTAGCACTTTGCTGGTATTTCGTGTCTCCTTCATATCGACATGACATTAAAATCTTTCGTGATCGCATTGAGGTAATGTGCATAATCTGTTCCAACTGCAGTGGGTCAAGATCACATTTCAGGGGCAAAGATCTTGAGACCATTTAAACTTTGAAGGATGTTCAACAACTCTAGGCATATGTTCTCATCAAGAACGGTCAACTGGTCCGAAACAGGTGGTGTAGAATTTTCTTTGTTTTTTTTTTAAAAAAATAATTTTATGTGTCGCTACTAACAAGCAAATATCACTATTAAAGAAACGGAAACCGTTTAAGATATTTTAATTTTATGAATTATGTAGTGCTTAAGCATCTGAACCCTTGTTGATACTACACTTCCTTCTTCTGTAACATTTTCAGAAATCGGGTTTAATGCAGAATGTCAAAGTGGTAATAAACGAATAATAACTATTCTAACACGACCAGCGAATAACCTACATACATGTAGAACAAAATTTATTTGGGTTATTCTGCAATAAACCGATCTTGAGCGACGTTGCACGCCTCGTTTTTGGCTGTTCAATTTACCCGACGTATAGAGGATCTTACAGGCTCTGTGGATGACTTGGGGCAAGCGGGGGATCCGATGGATGACACACGTCCAGTTAACTTGATTAATGTTACGATACCATTTATACTCCGACTTTATTTACTGTTGTGTTGTTTTGTTTTTTTTTTACACAAAGTGACGTCATCAATCAAGAGAAACTGTGACGTCTTTATCTATACCCGTTACTAATATTTTTCGTACCTTGAACCGTTATTGCGTACCCTGAAAATTCGAACCATTTCTATAAAGGAAATTCCTGTTATATTTACTTGAAAATTATTAAAGTTTTTCTTTTTATGAGCTGTAGTTTCGTTGTGAAAAATCTGAAACACCGCGTATACATCTTTCATAATGAAGTCTTGAAAGCGTCTTTACAGTGTTCGCGGGAGGAAACTTCAACGGCCAAATCAGGTGCTCCCGTACCGCTATTACGTTCGATAATGTCCATTTTGTTTAAATTTTGTTATCGGTAATAAACGAATAATAATCTTAATTAAAAGCACATGTACGTACAGTTTTTCGGGATATACACTACAAGTATCCTGTATTTTCTTTTCAAACACATTCAAAACGAAATTTAATCATGAGAAGTTAAGTTTTTTGGTAGTATAATGATGTTTGATGGCAGGTGCAGAATTGTTATCAGATACGAAGATATCTCGGATGTTTTTTGCACAAATGTTGCAATGATCAATACATATCGTGACATACATTAAAATATTTAATAAAAATAAGTTTTGAAATCGAAGGTAATGTAGGTGTTTGTAGGTGTTCATACTTTTCTGTATATAAAAACCGACACAAGCTTCCCGTCCCGGATTCTGTATTGTATACTTTACATGAACATACATAATTAGATCTATGTTTGATACATGATACCTGTCTTTCTGTGAATAATATGTTGGGTAAAACTTAAACCTTTTCCTAACTTGAGCAGTAACTAACAATATATGACAATAGACTAATATATGGATCTCGTAGTATATCTTGGGGAAATAAGAAAATGAGCTTTAGTAACATCTTTTGCGACAATAAACCATTTTTGGCCTCATAGTGTGTCTGAACAGTAAATACTCCACAAAAGACCAAATTATGGATGTCGTAGTGCATCTCAGGAAACCAGAAATGGGCGACTGTTGTATACGTATACATCCATTTTGTTGGCGATTTTCACGTTCGACCCAATTTCAGTCTAAAATATGACTCGAATTTTTCAGAAAATTGCTTTATGGAAACCTTTTCCGGTCAAAATTTTGACGGGCGGTTAATGTATTCCTTGGCCGTTTGAGAGGTTTTCTGTCAATTCGGGATAAAAAATAGTGACCGTCGGCCGGAGTTTGGAGGTGGCTGTTGGTGAGAGACATAACATATAGAAAATCCAACCGACGGGGGGGGTCATATTGTCTGTTGTATGGAGGCAGCATTTATTATATTAACGATCCCTGGTGGAGGTGACTGTTTGTGGAAGGTGGCCGTTAGCGGAGGTTACACTGTAGTCCCTTGTGATAACGGCATCTCGATCTTGGACCACCGGCATTTTCCGTCCGCCATTTTGGTATCACAGGAAAATGGTGGACAGCGGTTGCCAGTGCCACAGAAAACAGATCGAGACAGGTAAACCAATAGTTGACTCGGATTTGAGTTAAAAAAGTCAAGATATAGATCTATTAAGAAACAAATTTTTACACAATTGGTATGTACTAAGGATAGGAACGAATACCGAAATCGATGTCCGAATATTCGCAAAGCATATTCGAGTATACTCGAATATTCACGTTCAAATTCGATAGGTTTTGTATCCGAATTTTACAAGTCTGAAATAACGTATTGAACTGCTTATGAACGTTCTTGCACGCGTTTGAATGCCGTACGTTATTTGCATTCACTAATACGAAAATTTTCGCTTTGACCATTTTTTAAACAAAAATCCGTAGATCTATAATGTAAGCTTGGAAAAAATATGAACATCTTTTCATGGTCGATCTTTTACCAGCTTAGTACGTGTAAATTTTTCCGTCGTTGCGATTTAAAAATCATATAATCATTCAAAAATATACGGATTTCCGTTAGGGCCATCTGCATATTCGCCTTTTATAAAATAATCTGAAAGCGAAAACACGAAAACGCGAAAGTACGATGACGAAAACGCGAAGATACGATGACGAAATTGCGAAAGTACGATGACGAAAACGCGAAAACACGATGATGAAAATGCGATACAATTTCGCGTTTTCATCATCGTACCTTCGCGTTTTCGTCATCGTACTTTCGCGGTTTCGTGTTTTCGTCATCGTACTTTCGCGTTTTCGTCATCGTGTTTTCGCGTTTTCGTCGTCGTAGTTTCGCGTTTTCGTCATCGTACTTTCGCGTTTTCGTCATCGTACTTTCGCCTTCCGGTACGCATGCGCAAAACAATATTAACAAAACAAAACAAGTGAATCCTTGCAGTAGTCTTAAAGATATGACTTGAACATATTTTTATAATATAAACTAAGGGGGATAATACAAGAGTTATATGAGCTGGAGTTATGGTTTATAAACACTGCGCTAATGTACACCTCATAATATATCCATGCTCCATGTTTGGCGTTAATCTGTGCAATAGTGCTTAAGTTATGCTGCAAGCATTTATTTTACAAAATCAATTAAGTTATATAATTGAAGAACTATACAAGCTATAGTTATTGTTCCTCTGCACTGCTTTATACACTTCATAAAGTATACATGGTCCAAATTTGAGTGAACCCCTGCCAAAGTGTTGAAGTTGTCCTTTTATCACAAACAAATGACATGGGGAGATAATTTAAAAACCTGGCAAGAGTTATGGTTCTTATTTATGTACTTCCTCTTCCTCATCACCCTCTACCTATACATTATACACTTCAAGTTTCAAAGCAATCCTTTTGAACTTTTGTAGTTATAGTAAGTTATAGCAAATGTGAAAAAACAAGTCACATGGGGAGATAACTTAAAAATCTGGCAAGAAAGGGTTATGGTTCTTAGTTAATGCACTTCCTGTCATCACCCCCTACCTATATTTCAAATAAGTTTCAAAGCAATCCCTCGAAACCTTTTGAAGTTATAGTATGAACATGGAGCATGGATATATTATTAGGTGTACATTAGCGCAGTGTTTATAAACCATAACTCCAGCTCATATAACTCTTGTATTATCCCCCTTAGTTTATATTATAAAAATATGTTCAAGTCATATCTTTAAGACTACTGCAAGGATTCACTTGTTTTGTTAATATTGTTTTGCGCATGCGTACCGGAAGGCGAAAGTACGATGACGAAAACGCGAAAGTACGATGACGAAAACACGAAAGTACGATGACGAAAACGCGAAAACACGATGACGGAAACGCGAAAACGCGAAAGTTCGATGACGAAAACACGAAACCGCGAAAGTACGATGACGAAAACGCGAAGGGACGATGATGAAAACGCGAAATGGTATAGCATTTTCATCATCGTGTTTTCGCGGTTTCCTCATCGTACTTTCGAGATTTCGTGTTTTCGTAATCGTACTTTCGAGTTTTCGTCATCGTGTTTTCGCGTTTTCGTCATCGTGTTTTCGCGTTTTCGTCATCGTACTTTCGTGATTTCGTGTTTTCGCGTTTCAAATTATTTCATTCATAGGCGATGGCCCTAACGGAATTCCGTAAAAATACGCTCGGCGGTTGCGTAATATACAAGTGTAATAACAAGATAAGAGGCACTTCCCGAAAATGACTAACACAGATCCTAAAAACCTTTATCAGCTCCGAGTGTTTTATCCGGGTATTTTAAATTGATTACAATTTCCGAAAATGACAAACACACAATTGATACGTTCACTGGCTTAACTGGACAGGTAAGTTTATGTTCACTTTTATTTTCATGCTGCAGATTCTAAATTATATAATAACTAAATACATCATGGTATCGATTATTCATTTATTATGTAATTTTCAAATAAATATATGTGTGCAACAGTGATAATAAAAATAACTTACACACTTAAATGTAAGTGTGATCATAATTTTTGTTTACTTATGGTAGAAAAACTCATCATATGGAATAGAACACAGAAATGACAAAACAAAAACTAGATCAGTATAAGTATGTTTAAATAAATCTATCTGCCAGTTATGTCAAACCCTTTATAGGGACGTAGACATTTGCGCGTCAAGTAATGAGACTGTTAGTAGAGAAAAGAAATATAAGATAGGTTTAAACGAAACACAATAAAAAGTAATGTATATTGAAAAATTAGGTGTGGTTAAAATATAAAAACAAGGCTAGCGTACTGACTAGGGTGGGGCGTATTAAATGCAGGTCATAGCTGCACTGAACTGCTTTGGTGTAGGGAGGGATATAATGTCACTGGGTCGGGTCGTTCCAGTCGTATAATGTCCTGGGGAAAAAAGGAAAACTTGTAATAGTCAGTGGTTGCTGAGATTAACCGGTAGCATAATGGATGTCTATATATAGGGCTGGGTAAAGTAAATTTCTTTGGGGATAGCAACCTAGTTTATTATTTTGTACACAATGGAGAGCCTGCTGTCGATACGTCTGAGATCGAGTCTACACATGGTTAAGGACTGTAACATGTGTGTCACATTGGCTGTACGGGTGTCACACTGGCTGTACGGGTGTCACACTGGCTGTACGGGTGTCACACTGGCTGTACGGGTGTAATCTGACTTGATCCAGCGGGCTGCACGACGTTGGACAGATTCTTACTGGTCAAATTGAGACTGTGTCTGAGGTGACCATACCTCAGATCCATACTCGAGCTGGGGGCATATAAGAGTCTGGTATGCTGTGGACTTAAGGGATTCGGATTTAACCTTTAGATTGCGACGAAGAAAGCCTAGGGTTTGTTCTTTGTTGACCTATTTATATGGTCGTCCCATGGCAGGTCAGAAGATATATCCACTGTTGATGTAACTGATTGAAGAAGCGTTGCATGAAGATAATAATGGGTTGGTATAAGATGATTCCTTTTAGTGGCGTGGATAACTTGACATTGAACTCTAACTTTTCAATTATCTTAAGATCATTTTGAAGGGAAATTGACTGACTTGCTGATGTTAGTGCCAGATGAATAGCTGTGTCATCATAAGATAGGCGGACCTTATAATTTATATTGTGTAGGAGGTAATTTAAATATCCTAAGAAGAGAAGGGGACCAAGTAATGACACCTGTGGGACTCCAGATGACACGGGATGGCTTCTTAACGCATGTCATTTAATACGTCTGATCGATTATCAAAAAAGCAATTGATTCATTTTCATTTTTGACCTCTTACTCCATAATTATGTATATTGAGTAAGACTTTCTCGTGGCTGACCTTATCAAAGGCTTTACTAAAATCGAGTACGATATGATCAACTTGTTTCTTATTGTATACTGGTGTGACCAAACCATTGAAAAGCATAGCAAGTGTTGAGGAAACAATGTGTTCTAAGACCTTGCAGAGAACACATATTAAGGAGATAGGTCTACAGTTTGCTGGATTTTACCTGTCACCTTTCTTTTAAATAGGGCAAGGTTGGCTGCTTTCGAATGAAAGCGGAGGGCTCATTTTCTGAGAGACTTCTGGAAATTAACCTGGGGGATGGGGGATAGTTCCTTTTGACAGTGTCTTTAGCACAATGGGTTTCAGACGCTTTGTAGGGATTTAGCTTGTTTGCTAAGATTGACGAAACACCCGTCTACTTTCGACTATATTCTACTATCAAATTACTTAAGAGATTAAGTGGTTTAAACGTTATAATATAAAACAATTTTGTTATCTCTTATAACACATAACAGAGCGTGCACTACATGCAATTCGATAAACAAAAATAATGTATTCTAAATATTTGCAACATTAAGATAAAATAAGTTTATCAATCACACACATTCTATCAGTTCAAGCATAATTTATATACGTCCAAATGTAAACACAAATAATAAAAAATAATAAGGCATACTTACGAAACAGACATATCGGGAAAGGGAAAAAATTGCGCTTTTGAAATATTGTATATTGAATTCAAAGTAGTATGAAAGTATGAAATTACAAGTTTGGAGACAGATATAGATGTTCACAATATCTGATCTGATATTCCTATTGATCAGTAAATTAAAGTTTGACATATCACACAAATGGTTGTTATAGCTACTATATTAGATGCATGCATTCATTCTAAACATTCTTTTTGAACAGGGATCAGTGGAAAGCAATACTCGTATGTAACCGGATTACGTATCCCACAGGCGACGTTGCCACGTATACACCATGTCAATATCCAGTGATGCCCAGTACTGTCTTGATAATGTGTTTGAAGGCAATATATATTCAAAATATATTCACTGGTTTCTAATTCCAGCGGTGAGTTGATTCCGTGGTGTTTTATTTTACAGTACTTACTTAGTCTAGCTATTATATTTTATTCATAGAATACTCTGCGCTCATTTTCTGTTTTATTGTATTAAGATTCCAAGTCTCACATATGAAATTTCATCGTTGTGTACGCATACAATGTATACAGACACCACGACTGAATACCTGTATGCAATTTCCAGACAGTTGTATTGGAAACACATAATCTGAGTTGATCCCGTGGTGTTTTATTTTGTAATACTATTTTAGTCCAACTATTATATCTAATTCATAGAATACTATGCGCTTATAGATTGGCGTTCTCTGTTTTGTGGTATTAAGATCCTAGCTCTCACACGGGGAAATGAGGATCAAATTGTAAATTCCATGTCAAGTATTTCTGCTTTTAGAGATACCGATTTATTTTTTAGAAATGAAATGCCGACTTAAATTTCACCGTTGTGTACGTAAACAATGTAAAAAGACACCACGATTGAATACCTGTATGCAGTTTCCAGACAGTGGTATTAGAAACCATACTTTTATGTATTTCCAAACCGCGTTATAACAGAAACAAAGTCTAAACACTCCTAGTTTCTACATAGTGCTATTACAGACCCGGAGCCCGTGTCAATTAGGCCCATGTGATGCGTCAAATCTGATGTCTGAATGTACTACGCGTGTCACCTCTTGTTTTCTGTCTCTACCACTAGATAGCCTAGTGTGAAAAAGTACCCGAGTGCGTAAATCTGTATTGGATGTACATAACCTCGTCATGGACAAGACATATACTGTGCCTCTTTGCGGCGAAACACGAAAACTGAGCACCACGCGGCCTTAGGTTTAACTGTAAGTCTGCTCCAGACATGCTATTCTATGCACATCGGCGTACCGTTATGTCGATGAACAGGCCCCTTACTATGGACAAATAGATAGGATTTTGACCCATTATCAGTTTGCCCTCCTGTGTTTCAAGAAAAAGTGCTTGCATCAGGATGTAATGGTAGGGTAACCCTGACAAAACCTAGATAGCTAAAGTCATGTACTTGACCAGTTTGGCCTTTTCTAACAACCATGGTATAATGCATTTCCTCAATGTCTACCCATTCATCTAAAATACAACGGGGCAAGACCGGATCACTTAGGTCCCTCCAGATAGAAGCTTCGGGACCTGAGCTTCGACAGAATTTATCCTAAATTACTGGAGGTGACTCACCTCGACTCAAAACCTGGAGATGAGATGAGAGGCAAAACAAGAGAAAATTGGAGGTGAGACAATGATTCAGATGAGGATGTAATAAAAAAAAGGGCCCGACATGAATGAGCTACACAAAATCATGAGACAGTTCAAAGTGCAAAATCACTTCACAAATCTGAAACTAACATAGACTGTTTCACAATAAAAAGAAGGATCGAAGCTTTTTTGTTCCATCAGTGTCACCAGTGAGTGTGGGAGGTAAACCCGTGGACAGCACAACGAATCAGCGAATAACGTGATATTTGGAGACCAACCACCTTCTAGCAAACCATCCGAGTGGCTTCAAATAATTTCGTTTCACGGAATACCTAATTAAATACTTCGCCCAGGAGACCGAAGATGCATTTAAAGAAAAATGTTACTCATGTTTCTTGGATTGATCTCTGGAGACCGTTTGACAAAGCTTGATGTGAAGTGGCTGTGGAATAGGATCGGTTGCACTACGAATATGTAGACCAATACTTATTTGTTCAAAAGAGGGGCAAAAGTCAGTGTGGAGGAGATACAAAGTCGTACGTTTTTACAATAACATAGCGTCACTCTTTCTTTGTCTGATGTCCAGAACAGTACGCATCAACTGCTACTTAAATGACTCAGCAAGCTGCAGCTTTATCATATACTCTTCCGAACACTTGTTTTTAGTTTCCATACAGTATTATCGTAGACCCAGATCCTTGGCAAACTTTTCTTTGTAGTTTCCAGCTTGTGTTAACATAGACTCATAATGTGATCGAACACTTGTATGCAGTTTCAACACAGTGTTATCACAGACCTAGAGTCTGACCAAACACTTGCTCATAGATACAAAACATTGTTCTTTCAAAATATTATTTCAACAAAATGTTATTAGAAACACTTTGTACAGTGTTAGCTCATGCATAGAATCTGACAGAACACTTGTTTGTAGTTTTCACACAGAGTTATCTTAGAGTCAGAGCCTGTCTGAACACTTGTATGTAGTTCCAGCAGTGTTATTGGAGACCTATAGTCTGGCAAGTTTCCAAAAGATGTTATCACAGCATGGACGAACCCTTGTATTTATTTTCAGCACTGCGTTATTATCTATTACTGCTATTACTAAAAGTCTTGATGAACACAGGTTTGCTGTTCCAAATTAGTGTTATTAAAGTCGTGCCAAATAAATTTCCAGACAAGATGAATTTGTGTCGGAATTCAAGCTTTAACTTATTGAGAGAGAAACGTTAAGGTTCATATCCGGCGATGGATGAAACAAAAACATGGTGTCTTTGTGATATCAACGACCATCCAATGTCAACTGGATTTATCTTACATATATTACGCTATATTTACCACTAACTCATTGCGGAGATAATGTCTGGCAAATGATATTCATTCAAAGATCTTAGTTAAATGGCTTTTCTAAATTTTAGCTTATCGATTTCGGGACATTAGATTAGAAAACATTTCTTCTAGAGCGGTCAAAATGGTAACTGGCTAATATTTGACTGGTCATTCCTTTCGAGAATGAAACATTCTTAACGTCTTTTTCAGGTCGCCATAGTAGTCATGTTATCATTTGCGGAGAAGCGAAGGACCATGAAAACGGACATGTTAGGTGGTCGTCCTGCTCTTGTGCGGTAATCAATATTTTAGGGATACGGTTGGAATATATATGAAGTTATGAACCAAAACTTCTAACACACCACCGCCTTTTTCCTTCCTTATTTAATTCTTCCAATATCTGCCAGATTATTTTTACCTGTAAAAAAATTCAAAACAATCTACAAGTACTGCCAGATTTGCCTTCTTATTTGTGTTGGTTAAATATTTTCATAAACTACAAAATTACCAATGACTCAAACAATCACATGACAAATCAATATATATTCAAAAATATCTGGGAGCCTTTGAAATGTTCACAAAGTAAATAAAACATAACAGTAATGAAAAAAACAACTTTTGTACAGTTAAATCAGAATTAGCTGATAAAATAGTTTTGTTAACCTGATTTTTCTTACCAAAATTACAGCTCAACTAGAGGTTGTTTTTCACACAAAAACATATGTCTCCCACCGCTTAACACTGTAAGATAGGCAGGTATGTGTGTCATGAATTACAAATAATTTGAAACACAACTTATTCTCATATGGCCTCCATATGACACATAAAACAAATTCAATTGAGAATCACTGAAACTGAAAATGTTAATAACATTTCACAACTACGCTTGACACTGATCATTCATGAGAAATTTGGTCGAAATCCGCCTAACGGTTAAGAGGAGTTACGCAGCCAAACTTGTGGTTAGGGTTTACAAAAAAGGACAATAACTACGCTAAGAATCATTGAACCGGAAAATTATCAAGATATGCACAATCATACTTGGTATCAAATATTTGTACCATGTTTCAGTAAAATCCAGAAAGCACCAAATTAATACATCTCCCATCACTAAGTGGGAAACATAATTACTCCGGTCCTATTTTACACCAACCATTGTTTCAGATTTGTAGTCATATACTTATACAACACAAACTGCATCCAGCCTTCTGATCTGTACTTAAACCCCGAAGGCCTCGGCAGTTACTGTTGCACAAATGTCTAAGCTAGATTTCATTAAAGACATTCCAGTTTTCACATGAGTTTGCAGATTTATGTTGCTTGTCAAATTATCTGTTAAATGGTATCAAGAATTATTTCATAACCTAAACGTAATTCTAAATATCTAAGCTTCAGGCCTAGTGGTTCTAGACAAGAAGTTTTTTTTAAGTTTTCCCTAGATAAGCCTATGTAAAATCAAGTGACCCCCGGGCGGGGTCAGTTTTGACCGGGGTTCATGATTTGAAAAATCTTGGAAGAGATCCACTTGGCAATGTTACATGCCAACTTTCTAAGCTCTATGCATTGTGGTTTTAGAGAAAAAGATTTTAAAAATTATTCTTATATAAGCCTATGTAAAATCAAGTGATCCTCCGGGCGTGGTCAATTTTGACCTGGCGGTCATGTTTTGAACAATCTTGGTAGAAGTCCACTGGGCAATGATACATGCTAAATATCTAAGCTCTAGGCTTTGTTGTTTCAGCAGTAAGGGGTGAGACAGATTTAAGTTACTTTTAGATGAATTTATTGCCATGTTTATAACCCATGTAAAGTAAACGGAAGTTTAAGCGTTAAATTAAATTTATCTGCCAAATAATTTGAACCACTCGATCATTTTGAAAATCATGTAACGGAAATATCTACCTTCATAAATGCAAAACATGATAGTATTTGTGCACCGATAACTAAAACATAAGCTGGCATATATTGGAAGGTTTAGTAATAAAATAAAGAAGGAAAAGGATGGTGGTGCGTTAGAAGTTTCGTGTAGTATATAAGGGTTCTGCAATATGTTATGTAAAGTACCCAGTTTAACAAAGCAGTTGCAAGCCTTTCATTCTTTATCATTCTTTCGATTTTACTATATTTTTGGAAAAGAAAACTTTTATCTTCATGTTTTCGTCGTTACTTGTTTCTCTTCAGACCTCTTGGTTTTCTGGATGAGCCTAATAACCGCTGGGGTGTAATGTTTGTATTCGGATCCGTGACCGGTAACATATTACAAATAGCACAGAAGACGCTGTCGGACACACTGAACTGGCCCGTCTGGGCTAAAAGTGAGTTTTTTTTTCAAATTACTGGACTAAATCTCACAAACTAACTCCCCATCGTTGGAACCCACGGTTAATTCCTTCCGTTTGTCTCCAGTAGTATGCGAATTGAACAGCCTGGGTTACAGAGGATGGTAACTTCCAGACAGAAAAAACGTTGCTCTTATTTTACTTTATAGAAGTAACTCTACCATTGATGCAATTAGTTCGTTCAAACGTTCAGAATTTCAGTAGGGTGGTGGTTTTAATAAAATAATATCAAACTGATTGTTTTCGAACGAAAATGGTGTCAGCTATATGACAAAGTATATCAGAGGAGAGGGTAATGTTTTTTTTATTTAATTTGTCTCAACATACATGTTGTAATACAATAAAATACATAAAACAATAATCAACATGCACGCCATTCTATATAAGAATTCTGAGATGTACTACATATTATAATATATCAAATTACAGTACGAGGGTCCTGTAAAAGTTTTGTGTCATTGGGCTTTGATTTCTGAATGTCAGAGCTTTATAAAAATAGTTTTATTGCAAACCTTGAAAGTATGACCCCTTTACCGATAGTCTTCGTTTGGTATCTGTTGGAGACACTATAATAAAGCTCTGCTGAGAAAACTTCTGGACTAATATTTCTTCCCAGAAGCCTTGGTCCGAAGAGTAAGTTGGATGGTTTACAACATGTATGTTTTCAGACGCAAATAAATCATAACATCCTCGCACCTGTGGGGCGTTTTCCTGAATCAGAGGGGTACCTGACCATCATTTTCTTGGACGCTTCTTACTGTAAAACTTTTTAACTTTCTTTAGCACATAGTTCTTGAAGAAGCGTCCAGACTGTATGAACAGATGGACAAGGTACTTGAACAACTGGCCCGCTAGAATAAAAAAAAATATGAAAAATGGCGTCCACCGTTGTTTTCGTACTGATGGTTCTCTTAGCAATACATGGGCGTGTTTGATATTTTCGTTACCATTGCTTGTTATCAGCACTTATCTGTGGTTTAAACATATGCAACCAGGTTTTGTCACCTGTTAGCAAGTTAGAAATAACCCGACTGTCACAGTTTTTATATTTTATCAGAAGTTCCCGGGCACATTTTAGACGTTGTTTCTTTTGCTCTTCATTTAGAAATGAGATACCATGCAAGCACGAATCTTTCACGGGTGCAAATGCCTCTACAGAATTGTGTGCTGGCCGCCTTCTGATACTCTATATTTTTCTTAAACAAGCGGACATCCTGTTTCGACACAATCTTTACAGCAGCGATGTTTGCCTTAGTAATAGGGGTTTTAGGTCTACCAAGGCATGAGTCATCTTTGACAGACACTTTCCCAGTTATAAACTAAATACTGTACGCATAGATATGGACTGAGATCCGTATATATCAAACAGTTCATCAAATATTTGTTATGCATTATACCAAGACTAGGGCGTCGCCACGGATTTCAGTCTTTTCGTTCATGTTACCAGGTGAATTGTAAAATGGTCGGTGTACATGACTGCATGTATTTTAAACTTTCTTCGAATAAAAAATATCACAAAAATCCATTTTCGTTATAACAAAATTGATTCTTCTTCAAAATAACACCCTAGCGGCATAGCGGCCTGGCGGCCTAGCGGCCTGGCGGCCAAACGACTAAACATTTTCTTTTTACGAAAATATGGTATATTCAAATTGATAATTGAATTCTTCATCAACATAAAACCCCAGCGGCCTCGCGGCCTAACGGCCAAACGACTTAACTTCTTTTTTCTAGCGAAAATATGGTAATTTCTTTTTATTCAATGTCGCTCATTCTTCGAATAAAAAATATCACAAAAATCCATTTTCGTTATAACAAAATTGATTCTTCTTCAAAATAACACCCTGGCGGCCTAGCGGCCTGGCGGCCTAGCGGCCAAACGACTAAACATTTTCTTTTTACGAAAATATGGTATATTCAACTTGAAAATTGAATTCTTCTTCAACATTAAACCCCAGCGGCCTAACGGCCAAACGACTTAACTTCTTTTTCTAACGAAAATATGGTAAATTCACTTTATTCAATGTCGCTCATTCTTCGAATAAAATATCACAAAAATACATTTTCGTTATAACAAAATTGATTTTTTCTTCTAAATAACACCATGGCGGCCTAGAGGCCAAACGACTAAACATTTTCTTTTTACGAAAATATGGTATATTCAAATTGAAAATTGAATTCTTCATCAACATAAAATTGAAGAAAAATATCAATTTTCTTATTACGAAATTGTATTTTTGTGATATGTTTATCGCAGAATGAGCGACATTGAATAAAGCTTATATACCATATTTTCGTAAAAAAAGATGTTTGGCCGCTAGGCCGCTGGGGTGTTATTTTGAAGAAGAAATCAATTATGTTATAACGAAAATGGATTTTTGTGATATTTTATTAGAAGAATGAGCGACATTGAAAAAAGTGAATTTACCATATTTTCGTAAGAAAATAGAAGTTAAGTCGTTTGGCCGCCAGGCCGCTCAGGTTTTATATTGATGAAGAATTCAATTTTCTTAAAACAAAATTGCATTTTGTAATGTTTTCATCGCAGAATGAGCGATATTAAATAAAGTGAATAAACCATATTTTCGTAAAAAATGATGTTTAGTCGTTTGGCCGCTAGGCCGCCAGGCCGCTCAGGTTTTATATTGATGAAGAATTCAATTTTCTTAAAACAAAATTGCATTTTATGATGTTTTAATCGCAGAATGAGCGATATTAAATAAAGTGAATATACCATATTTTCGTAAAAAATGATGTTTAGTCGTTTGGCCGCTAGGCCGCCAGGCCGCCAGGCCGCTGAGGCATTTTGAAGAAGACATCAATGTTCTTATAACGAAATTGTATTTTTGTGATATTTTTATCGAAGAATGAGCGACATTAAATAAAGCTAATATACCGTATTTTCTTTAAAAAAAGATGGTAAGTCGTTTGGCCGCTAGGCCGCCAGGCCGCTGGTGTTTTATTTTGAAAAAAAAATCAATTTTCTTATAATGAAATTGCATTTTTGTAATATTTTTCTCGCAGAATGAGCGACATTGAATAAAGTGTATATACCATATTTTTGTTTAAAAAAAAGATTTTAGTCGTTTGGCTCCTAGGCCGCCAGGCCGTTGGGCTACTGGTGTTTTATGTAGATGAAGAAATCAATTAAGAAAGTCTGTTAGTGTTTTTAATATGAAACAATTTTTTGAATGTTTCTGCTTGGCAAAATGAACTTATTTCAGTGACCATCAAGTCAGGCCGCTAGGCCGCTGGGCCGCCAAGTTCACGCCGCAAGGCCGCCAGGCCGCTAGGCCGCTAAGTTCACGCCGTTAGGCCGCCAGGCCGCTAGGCCGCCAAATTCACGCCGCTAGGCCGCCAGGCCGCTAGGCCGCCAGCTTCACGCCGCTAGGCCGCTGGGCCGCTAACTTCACGCCGCTAGGCCGCTAGGCCGCTAGGCCGCCAACTTCACGGACATAAACAATGTACAAAAATTACCTTAAAAGATCGAATATTACCATTAATCAGACCAAGGATGTACTGATTAGCAATGACCTAAACTAATATAAAGTGAAATGACTTAATTATCAAAATAAAAAAAGACATACACATTATCTAAAAATTAAAATTATTTTAACCACTGTTTTAACCTCACCATGACTAATAAATTGATGAGTTGACCTGTAAGATCATGATAGAACAGGTAATTGAACTGGAATGTTAACAAATTTAGGGGTAAATTATACAGTAGAGACTGAATTTATTCCAGTTAATTACCTATACATGTAAATTACTAAAAAGTAATATTACATTAAAGTACAACATAGTGAGTGCGAAAAGCTATCTATAATCTACAATACACAATTTCATTTCTGATTTTCAAAACATCATAGCAGGCTTGACACAATTCCTTATCACATAATTGTTGGAGAGCAACTGAACCATTTTTTATCTGTGTCATTCAACAAAAAAGTTTGGTATGCCATGACTTTTATCAAATAAAATATTTCTTATGCCAGTATATATTAGGCTTTGCGAAATAACATGCATCTTATTTTGAACACAACCAGGGCAAAAGGGACAGACACGGTTATCAACAGACAAATTAAGATATCTTTCAGTTTCTAACATGATGGGAGCTATCCGACTTCTAAACTGTGCAAAAGCTGATCTATTTTTGTGTGGTATAATAATTTTTCAATAGTGCTCAGTACAGTATTCATTTTTAAACTGGCAGTAAGTTCTAACTTTATTTCAGTTGTCTTTCCAATCCGACTTGTAAACTTCAAATAAAGCAGCTGAAACCTGTACACAGATATTGCTTTTGGACACACCTATTTGAGCTTAACAAAACATATCTAGCTTCAAATCTTTAGAAACTTGTTTAACATTTAAAACCAAGCTTTTACAACTAGCTCTTGCATTTACTTTAACCCAAAGCAATCGTTCTTATCAATACGGTTAGCCTACATATTTCTAAGCCTGTGCCACAAGTTACACACGCTTTACTCTGTTTGACTTCAGGCGGTGGCCATACCGTATCACCAGTTACAGCAACTCTTGGCGTGTATTTCGTAATGCCAAGAAAAAAATCCTAAAGCCCTTTTCTCACATGCATGCGCATGAACTTGTGTTCCATATGCATAAGAAATGGCCATGACCTCATACAATTTATTAAACACTACAAAAGACATTCCAATTTTATTCTTATATCTAGTAACTGGCAACCCAAGAACGCGACTTGCACTTTTTGCTACAGCTTTAACAATCAAATTAAAATCAAGGTGCATTGTTAGTAAAAGTAAGTATGAGTACTATAGTGTATCGTTTTCACATTTGAAGACGTATGTGCAGTGGATGTACAGCAATGTTAAAATATCTTTCACATAAGAGCTTTTAATTGATGTTTATGTTTCAGTTTTTATGGTGTATATTTTGTGTTTGGAGACAAGCGTTATGTGTTACCCATTGTTTGCCTGCATGACCAGTAGACACAAGTTAGTTGGGGCTATCACTGGGCTTCTGTATTCAACAGGATGGTAAGTAATGTCTGTTTATTTTGTTTGTTTTTAATATAAAATCCAGTGTGTACTTCTCAGTGTATCCATGCAAGTGCAGTTCGTCTACAGATGCAATTGAGAAACATTGACTGCAGTGAAACAAATCACATTTTGAAATCATTAAAACGCCTAATCACAGATAAGCTGTCTTTGACATCAGCTGCAATTACCATCTAAACTTTTATTCTTTTGTGCATATTGCTTGACATATGTTTTTTATTTTTAATAGTCCCGGCCGACCTTAGAATTTCTGCTGAGGTGAACCTGCCAAGACCCCTGACTCAATGCTAGACGGAAGAGACAGATGCAGATACAAGGGAATCCGGGTACCAGACCCTAGCTCTTTACGAATATACCCCCTTGGTTTCTTTATGTGTATAGAACCGACTACCTCTGGGTTTCTAACCAGTTCATCTTTAGATGGGTAGGAAACACTGAAAAACGTTTCTGAAATTTCTAGTGCCCCGGCCGGGATACGAACCGGGGACCTCCGGATTTGTAGTCCAGAGCGTTAACCACTCGACCACCGCGAAATCCTTCTTTACATATGTTTATATCTAATATAAAAACATTGATGTATTTAAAACCGAATAAACGCTGTCTTATGTTAATATTTTGTAAACTGCATTGTTTCTAAGCCGTTTGTATATTTACAGGTTTATATTTGAGCTCTTTAGCAGCATTCAGATTGGTAGATGTTACGTAAAGTATACAAACCCAGATGTAAGTATTAATTATATTTTCATTACAGTTAATAAGATCAAATGCACAAATTTCTTATTTCCCCTTTTATTCTTTTTTTTCCCAGTGAATGGTGTTTAAATTTATTTTATTTCCATTCTTCAAGATGAAAACGTTATTTGGAAGTATGCTCAAGTTCGGTTACAATGGTAAGTCTGAAGATTTTATTGGAATAAACTCAACAAAATGTTTGTAAAGTGGTTCAGTAATTATTACCAATTTACTGTACGATTAAACAAAGTCTTTTGATGGTCCGCTTCTTCATTTACTTTTTATTTAATTTCTAGTTTTGTTACTGTTTCCGTATAAGAATGCAACACTACGTTTATCTATGTGCAGTTGGATGTTAACATCGCAGCCCATATTCTTATTCAAGAAATGCCAGTCATCATCTGTAACTTTTTGGTGGTGTTGAAGTTCTGCTGGAAACTCTTCAAATGTTTCAAGAAAGGAGTATATACAACCAGTCACGAGGTAAATACACGATCAACGTCAACCGAGGTTTTTTTCATGGAATAGAACGCAAGGACAACTGATCATTGCACAGATTGTAAATAGTCTTATCCTTTCATCCGTCAATCCACCAATTAGCCGATTGATAAATCATTCAATAAAACGGAAATAAATTACATGACGGAGACAATTCCCAACAGTATATTTTTACACCAAATGATGCTGGTCACTCTTTCATCATGTACGTGTTGTTTGTTATTAGAGAGATACCTCAGAACGATTGATAACATAATGAAGTTGATATTGGCATTTACTGTTCGTTATCTTGCTTTAAGATACACAAATAATATATTTAGATTTCTACTATTTTCTGAAATTTTACTTTGAGAAGAGACTGGTATATTAAATGAAAGTGTGTGTTACATATCTAGGAGCAGGTGAAGCTGTGTAAGAGCTATCAAAAGACCTACGTGAAGCATCTTCTAAACAGACATCACACAGACGACAAGACAGAAAGGTATAATGTTTGTTTTTTAATATTTAATTCTTGTTCGTGTAAACTCACACATGATATTGTTACGTTCCAGAGGGCTGGGGGTTCCTTAACCCCAGTACTAAATAAATTACTGCTCTAGTACATTTACTCGCTTGTAGCCTTGAATTTGTATCTGGTAGCTAGCCTTGAACCAGGGGTAATTACAGTCCTTTAACTTTAAAAGGCCGTGACTCTCTGAGTAACGGTGCTGTAGTTGGTATCAGGTAAGTATAGTAGTAAGTACACATACTAATGCTGCTCTCTGAGTAAGGGTGCTCTAGTTGGTATCACTGGTTAAAATGGTTGAAGGTAAATATACTAGCGCTTGCATATACACTGTTGCTTACGGACCCCAGTAAACTCCCAAATATCAAAGGATTCAGTGCAAAAACAAAGCTAATCTATTTCCTTTATAAACAAACTACTTGCCCATATAAATCAAACAATACTGATTAAACAATTTAAATTTATTATGAGTAATATACATTGCTAATTAACATTAGGGCTTGACTGACTTCATAAATTTCCGAGTGTTAAAGCGTTACACTGATAAAAAATATAAGGTCACCGTGTTATGTAGGTATCTGGTGGCAGTAGTGGGCAGTAACATACACTTATTGTATTGACGTAAGTATCTGTTAACATAAAAAATAACGCGTTAATCAGATATTTATCATGATAATTAAGTGACTAACTAGTTATATAACTTGATAATTAAGTGGTTATGTGGTGGCAGAAATATGCCACCATAAAAAATAGACCATTAAAAATATCTAGACCAGATCTTTTCTAATACCTTTTAGAACTCTACTAGACGTGATTTGGCTTACGTTAAATTTCTTCACCGTAGCAAACTCAATAAACTTTAATAGCTAAAAATGGCTACTGAGATTTTATAAAAATCAGACTGCCTAGATTTAACAGTAACATTTTATAACAAATCAGGTAAGTAACTTAATTTAAGTGCTAGAAGGTAGACAACAATGACTGAATTATTTGATTTTTGCTGAGTTAGAGTTGTCTCTGCTAAAAGCATCCCAAAACACATCGGAAAACATGGAGTAACATGGAGGGAAATTACAAAATCAATTACAAACGGTTATAATTTTAAGTGATTTTACAATGGAATTAGACATTCAGACTTTGCTTAAATAAAGCCAAAGAGTTTGTGATGACATTAACAAATTGAACAGACACTAAGGAATTTAAAAGGATTAAATGTTTACACAAGGAACGCTCAAGAATCGTGGAATTATGTGATTTTGACCTGAATCCAGGAATGAAATATTAGAGAAAAATCAGCAGGTGAACAAGAGATAGATAAATGAGGGGGGTAGGTGTATAGTGAGAGCAAACTTGCTTTAAGTGAGAAAATTGAGAGCAAACTTGAGAAAATGGCGGAAAACGTGTTTTTTTAACTAGGTCAAGCGCACTCATACCAGGGAGAGTCTCTTTCTGTACGCTCGGAAATTATAAATATGCCGTTAGTCAAGGGTTAGTCAATGATTCGCGGTTTTGAAGTTATTGAAGGCTGAATCTGGTCAGGTGGAAGCTTTCACGAATAGAAACCGAAAGTGCCCCGGTCATTTATCAAAATTTTCATCCATATCGATAGATGTTGAGGCTTTACGAGAAAAAATATAAGAAATATTTACCTTCACTTCACTGCGATCATGAGTGTTTTCATACTCCAATATCTCCGTTTAAACACATTTTGGAGACACACTTTATACTTTAACACTATTTAAAGACAAACTTGTCATGCGCGCTTCACTTAGTCTACTCCAAGAAAGAAAGACTTGTACAAATGAATGAAATGAACTGAATATCTTTTAACACCGCATTTTTAATTCACAGACCAATATACATGTACGTGTATATAGTCCGTGTATAATTGTATGTGATTCTCCTTTGAGCACACATACACCAGTGTTTGCTCTACATTTCTACCTGAGACTACCTCGAACCATTTATTTATGCATGTGGGTTTTTTTTGCTACAATTAAATTATTATATCGTCGGTGTACTTTTAAAAAGCCAGTTCATATGCATCTAATTTGCACACGTGCAAATAGCCTCTTATCATCTAAATCCTATTAACAGTATTAATTGTATTAATAAAATTAGTCAACAGTTCCTCAAAGAGAAGAGTGCAAGAACTATTATAGTTTGACATTCTTTCTCGTCCAATAAAATTGGTGGATCGTACTAAAGATTTGAAAGAAAACAAATTGCATATGATGCAAGAAAACCGAATTATATTTATATTATCTGATACTTGTAACGTTTAAAAAGCGCATGACGTCAGCCCTTGCGGAATTTTGTGGCTGGACTTATGTTAATAAGCATCAGCACTAAAGCAATTCAAAATGAGCTTTTTGAATGCCATAGTTCGTTTCACGACACTGTGAAAGTAGGAAGTAAGCTTTGAGATACAAACACCGTCTCAGTGTCGTGAAATAAAGTGATATTTATATTTAAGCATAAAATGCATTTCCAAACAAGCATGTTTTGGTAAAAAAAATCCAGTAAGTGAATCGCTTTCACGTAATTTGCACGTACAGGAATAGTATATTAGCGTTTCGTGATTGATGCTGATATAATGTGGACAGAAAATCAACGCAAAATTAGTTTAAACATTTATCGACATGTTGCGGCCGTAAAGCCCTTTTTAGAATAAATGTATATAAATTTTGATTGATGCTGAATAATTCACATAACCAATGCATCTGGAACGAGGGTAATTGTTTTAGAATTAAGGGAAAGTGCAATATACAATTTCAGTTCCGGAGACATCCCTTTGTCCCTTCACAAGTCCGGCGTATATCACATACATAAATGTAGGACATCGGTTTAAGGTCTAGTCCGAAAGAAATGTATTAATGTTATTAGAGGAGTGGAAAATCGAACCTACGATCCTTACAAGTCCAGCCCGTTACCACTACAGTACATAATACATGTACTTTTGTGGACTGGTCAGGTGCCATATCTTGAGTAAGCCTGGTTAGCTCAATCGGTAGAGCACGAGACTTGTAATCTCGAGGTAGCGGGTTCGATTCCCAGGGCTGACCAACTAAAATTACTAACTGTCTTACGGATGAGACCGAGGTCCCAAGTATGGGTGCTATACACCTGGCATGTTAAAGAACCAGGGGTGTCTCTGGAATTGGGACGCTTTCTGTATCTTGCACTATCCTCCGAAACCTAAAATAACTAAACTCGTTGGTCATGTGGGAAACCGGTACAAACGAAAAAAACTCTAATTTACGATACGACATATCTTGACCAATAAGACTCGTCTATATGTGACATATGCCGTATTAAAAGATTTTTACTAGATGCCAATTCACTGAGCGGATAGTGTATTATGTTTTTAAACATAAAAACACCCTGAACATAGCAGTGATATAAACTGTGTAGCAGCTGTTTAGATAGCGACATTTAGAGCGACATAGAAAACAAGTAGTTCGCTGATGCCGTTTGGTTTTCTAAACTGTTTTAGCTTTTAGCCTAACCATGTCAGCCCACAGCTAAGCCTTGTTCATTTCTTTTAGATATCTTAAACTTAGAATCTAGATATAAAATAAAATTAACAGGGAATGTCGACAACCTCAGACAAGTCGTATACAAGGTGCCTCGCACGTGACAAGTTTGTCTTTAAATAGTGTTAAAGTATAAAGTTTGTCTCCAAAATGTGTTTAAACGGAGATATTGGAGTATGAAAACACTCATGATCGCTGTGAAGTGAAGGTAAATATTTCTTATATATTTTCTCGTAAAACAATCGATCTCTGGCCTCAACATCTATCGATTTGGGTGACAATTTTGATAAATGGCCGGAGCACTTTCGGTTTTTATTCGTGAAAACTTCCACCTGACCAGATTCAACCTTCAATAACTTCAAAACTGCGAGTCATTGTGGGTGAAAACAAAGAACCGAGTGAAGGTAGCATATAACCCTTGACTTACGGCATATTCATATAATTTCACAGTGTAAAGAAAACGTTTTCCACCGGTATGAAATCTTGACCTAGTTAAAATACACGTTTTCCGCCATTTTCTCAAGTTTGCTCTCAATTTTCTCACTTAAACCAAGTTTGCACGCACTATACACCTTCCTCCCTGTAAATGGCAACCACTATAGGCTGGCTTGCTAAATAAATCAGGTCAGAATGCATAATTTATGTATGATGAGTTGCCAATGCTTCACACGACTAACACGGAGACCTTGAGATGAAATCCTGTAAAATACATCGCAGTATCCAGATAGTTCTAATTGTAAATTTCATTTAATATCAGATTCCCGTAAAAAAAAATTGACTGTGCTTAAAGTCAAATAAAACACATTAATAACTGTACATCGGGTTTAGTGAAAACCCGGGTAAAACAATATGCTATCTTGTGAGAATCTGGGGCAGTCAGAGGTAGAGAGTAAGCAATCCAATTGAAGAGACAGATACTTCGATGTACATGTATTGGCAACTGTGACATGAACGTATGCATTTTGATTACAAGGACGTCAGACAAGGCTCAACATTTATTGTTAATTCATTCAGCGCAAAAGCATGGGTCTCACACCGTCATAAAATATTCTAATGCATTATCACATGCAATTATAATGTGTCTGAAATGTTTTCAGATAATAGGTATAAAAACACTCTTGGTGTACGAGAAATTTATTAAAGAGAAAAGAAAACCATAAAAATGAAATTATTATACACACTTTTTTCTGATACAAGTATTATCGGCATCTTATATTTTTTGATGACATATGTTACAGCCTCACATTAAAACAGAAAATACAGAGGAAGATTGTCAGTCCGGTACCCGGCTTCAGGTTTCCTATCTCGATTATGATAACGACTTTCATGTCTGGTGTTATGCTTTATATGGTAAGATATATATTTGCTTCCTACCGCTTCAGTTACAAACCAGAAAAAGGGTTAAATCTTTTTTGTCTTGGTTTGACTTTGCGCTGTTAACTATTCTAGCTATAACAATGGAGTACGTCGGTGGGCGGCCGGTCGGGCGTATTGGTGGGCGGCGTCAGACAGGCAGTTTTCGGTCAATAACTTTAGTTAGAAACTAGACATTGCCATGAAACTAAATAAGTAGGTAGCTTATAAGGAGATAAAGCTTGATATTGCATATGGGGTCCCTTCTGGAAAAGTCAAGATCGCTGTAACTAAAAGTAGAAAAAACGGTTACTGGTCAGTAACTCGTGTTTGGAAAGGGTCATTGCAATTACAATTCGTATGTTGGTACCTTATACTGAGATGAAGTTTAAGATTGGATTTGGGGACCCTGGGGTCAAGGTCAATGTCACTGTAACTAAATATAGCGAAACGGTTTCCAACCATTAACTCCTGGTGGGAATAAAGTGTTGCCATGAAACTGGTACCCTGGAATTGCGTTTTGGCTTTCTAGGGTCAAGGTCAAAGACGCTATTACTAAAAAAACAAAAACTGGTTCCGCTAGCATGTATTATCGAGATGAAGGTTGTGATTGCATTTTGGCTCCCGGTGGGTTAAGGTCAATGTCGCTTTAACTAAAATACGAAAACGGTTTCCGGCCAATAACTCGTGTTGGGAATGAACAGTTGTCATTAGTACGTGTTTTTCTCTTTTGATTGTTTATAGTCACGGCCGACCCTAGTATGTCTTCCTGTGTGAACTTTCCAAGACCCCTAAGAGGTACAGGTTGAAGAGAGATATATGAAGATACAAGAGATTCCGGGTACCACACCCTAGCTCTTTTACGAATAACGCCTGGGTTCCTTTACGTGCCCGGTGTATAGCACCGATACATGTGAAACTATCTCTGGGTTTCTAACCAGTTCATCTCTAGATGGATGGGAAACAATGAAAAGTCTTTCTGAAATTTCAAGTGTCTTAGCTGGAATTAGACCCGTGGGCCTCCGGAATGGTAGTCCGGAGCGTTAACCACTAGACCACCGCGCCACCTTACATTGGTATAATCCGATTTCGAGCGCTGAGCCGTGATGTACTTTAAGCTTATTGTACAACAACGGTAAAGATCGAAGAAAACGTAAAGGTCGTAGTCCGAGGGTCAAATTTAGACTATATGTAGGTTCCTGTAAAGAAATGTAGCCTGGGATTGCATTTTGGGTCCCTGGAGTCAAGGTAAATTTTGCCATCACTAAATATAGAAAAAACGAGTTATAACCATGAAACTAATTAAGTAGGTAGCTTTTATAGTTTCCGGCCAGTAACTCAAGGTAGGAATGAAGTATTGCCATGAAAATCGGTATGTAGGTAGCTTATATTTAGATATAGTTTTTTAATGTCTCTGTGGTCTCAAGGGGTAAGGTTCTTGTCGCTGTTGCTAAAAGTAGAAAAACTGAATCCACCTTTTTAAATGCATGTTATATCGCCTAAACATCTGCTGTTTGCCCACCAAGGAATGGCTGGAAATCGCACTTGCGACGATTTCTTTCCCTTTAACATGAAAAAGCTCCCGTTGGTTATTAGTTGAAAACCTGCCGCGTTTCTTGTTTTTCGACTAGAATGCAATGAAGGTATATGGGTGTGTAAATTGTATACCCCTCAGTTGGCAAGATATTGACAACTCCTGCACTAGAATCAGCACGTATATTTGAAAAAGAATACCGAACGTTGATCTATGTAAAAGTTACGTTTAACCAAATGCTAACTGACTCTCAGGCCCTATATACTGAAACCTTCTGCTAGGTGTATTTTCAATGCATCTTTGTGTACAGCTTTATTAAAGTAAGTAAATGCACATTTAGTAATGTCAGTGCACTTCTACGCCCAAGCAGTCTTGCTTAAAAGTGCAAAACAATAGTCTGTTAAGTTTGGACCGTCATTTATAGGTGAGCAATAAACCAGTCATCTATAAATGACACTTAAGAGGTGTCAGGACAAGAACGAGCATACACTGAAAGTGAGACAAATGTCAACCTCTTGAATGATACTGACACTGAGTAGTAATCTTATTTTGTGATTTTTAATAGTCATTATTTTATGTATTTTCATTGACAGGTCGGTCTGTTTTGTGTACAGTTCATGGAGATTCAGTATAAACTGTATTACACCGACTTTGTGGATCTTCTACAAGGTAAAAAATGGGTGTGAGGGGGGAGGGGTCTTTAATTATGTAACCTAGATGTTTGACGGTTTAAGAGAGGGAGTACTTTGGAAACCAGAGAAATATATTACAGGATGAGCTATGTGCGGGTGCTGACATTTTATAAAATAGGTCGTTGCTTTGAATGAACTTGTGAAATGTGTCGTGTAGATTTTTTTTAACATTAAATACTAATAAGTTATTTACTTAAACTATATAGATGAAAATATTCTCAATGAATAAAACAAGTTTGTTGTTACTGAAAACTCTCTTTGTTTTGACGCAAACTTATAAATTATTGATTATTTACATTGAATATATAATAGAATAATGTTTGTTATGCCAATTGAGTAAAATATCTCAAGATGGCCGGGCTATATTGGTAATACTATAGTTAAACATGTAACTTAAGTTAAAGTTTGGGGTATGTATATATTAAACATACTTCTTGCACGTGCACAAACCGCATACAATCCATTTAAGTTGTATTTATAATTATTCAGCTATTTTTTAAATAAAATTTTGTATATTCATGTAAGATCAGAGTCACTACCATAAAGAATCATACTCATCAATATTGTCGTTAGGATAAAAAAAATCCATCTGGAGTTACTGTAAACTGAGATATTTTTCTTTGTAGCGGCGAATGTTATTGCAACTTTTGTTACGATGTTGTGTGGAATCAGAAACATATATTTGTTCCTTATGAATTACAAGTGAGTAGAGGGTTGAACCTATGTTAATGGTCACATACCTTACAGTTCTTTCATTCATTTTAAGTCGAATAAATCTATAATAAGCCGGTAACTAGAAGGATATTAAGATGTGTCCTTTGCTCGATTTCTTCGCACATGTTCAGCTTTTATGAGAGTCAGCCACAGGGAAACTTTGTAAGAGCACCTTTTTTATTTGTTTGTCGTCTGTCCCCCCCCCCTTTGTGAACACTTTAGAGGCCACATTTTAACTCAAATCATCATGCAAATTATTAAGAGAGTTGTTGTTGATGATATCTAAGCAAATTTCAAAACTGTATGACATGGGGTCAAAAATGAGGTCACCAGGTTAAATAATAGAAAAACCTTGTAAACACTATACATGCTACATTTGACCCAAACTCATCAGAGTGTTTGTCTCGATAATTCTAGGCCAAGTTCGAAACTAGGTCACGTGGGTTAAAAACAAGTCATAGGAAAAGCTATGAACATTCAAGAAGCCACATTTTATACCCGATTATCTTGAAAACCAGTCAAAATGTATAATTTGGTAAACTTGGTATCAAATTTGAAACTCTGTAACGTGGGATCAAAAACCAAGTCATATCATAGGAAAACCGTGTGAATATATGTTTAGACTGTCTGTTTTAATGAACTCTAGGTCAGTATCGAAACTGTGTAACACGGGGTCAAATATTAGGTCAAAAGGTGCGATAAAACGGTTACGTAATTTGTAATAAAAAGAAAGGTCAGAAATCATGTCTTTGTTATTTTTACTTAATTTTTTACAAATCTATTTATGTTTCGCTTATGACACTAAACTATAACTTTATGCGTTCTGTTGCAGACGAGATATGCTTCTTATGTTTAAAGGAGACAGAAGCTTCATTCCGAGCACAGTTCAAACGCCATCACCTAATATATACATGGTAAGGTAGCTGTACCCAATACATCCTCACGTTGAGATTATCTACTTAGTCTTACGTAAAATCTGGATATCTGTATTCATTTAATACTCTTGTTTATTAGGTTTCCTCAGTCGAACAAACTATGATACAGTAAAATGGCAAAAACACTATTAATTTTGTTTTGTTGCTCTATTACCTAAAGCACAATAGTAATACTTTGGGGATGTAGTGTTGTAAGGACCAAGTGTAAAGCTTTCAACACTAGAACTTGCACACTGGTTCAGTACTGTTCAGTACTGAAGAAACCAGTGACGAAAAGGATTTCAATAGTTTGTAAACAACTGTGAATCCGATGTTAATAAAGCATAAATGACTTTCTCTTGATCATTTTGTCAAGGTGGCAAGAAAAGTATATTTTAGATGCATTTGATTAGATTCTATTTTGTGTTTGACTTCTATTTATCTTATTTTCCAGGCCCAAGGAATGAGATTTATTGGTACATCCATCACAGGGATGTTGTGGGGTAAGTACGATTAGTGTCAACATCAGCGCCGTATTATGACATACTTGTTCATATGACTTCATCAGGATCTAGGAAAGATTTATTTGTTTTTACTAATCAAGGGATATACAGGGAAGAGCATTCATTCGAAAAAAAACTAACGAAGAAGAGGCACGTCTTCAGATCAGAGAAAGTTTCAATCAATATTTTAAGTTTTCACTTTCAAATCTTTGACAAAGTTTGAACAAGACCTTTTCATTTTCTACAAGAAGGCTTTGTCGTGTGTGATCAAGGTTACATGTATTGTTGTTGTTTGGCTTGTTGATGTATTGGCCCATAGTTGTGAATTTACTATTGTAATATAGAAATCTACACTTGTAATAACTTTATTGTACACGTGGCCTGGTGCTCAGGTGTATAATTATATAAACGTATATATTGTTGTAATATATGCTTGTTATTACTAAGTCTAATACCTTATTGTATATGTCGCGTTGATTAATCATTAACCTACTTACTGAAGGTATTTAGACAATTCATTTCATTTGATTTTCCCGTTGTTTGGCTCATATATCAGTTGTATGACGATAGAGCGCTACAAATGATTAGTGTTACAAATGATTACTGTTACATATGTCTGACGACAATTGTTGTTTTGTAGGTACCGTGTTCTGTTTCCTGCTGGTGTTTATACCTCTTGGGTTGATGATGATTGTCATAAGGCTTCTAACTGAACGGGGGGAACTTGACGATATGTGGGAGCAATTCCAATGGCTCATGTACACTTTTTTGCAGTTATAAGTACTCTGTTAAGTGTTTATTAGCAACATATAATGTTCATATGTTTTCTATATCGCCTCTAATATCATTTTAATCGTGAACAGGGAACATAATTTCAACTGACAGTCCTAATTTTCTGTGTGTTTTAGTTAAGCGGCTTAAATGATAATCATTTACTGTTTTCAGTAATACAGCTTATTTGATCATCGATTTGTGTTTTCAGTTATCCGGTCTGTATGATCATCATATTCAAGGGACAAGTTTTTATAATTGGCAGATTTTTCATTCAGCCAAAATTAAGCACGGGTGACAAGTACAGGCCATTAGCTGTTGACAACAGGTATCATGTAGGATTCTTAATATGTATACTGTTTCTACTACCCAGTCACGTGTACAGTTTAAAATAAATTGCTAAATAAAATGTACATGTAAATGTCTAATGATAAACTTTTCATGAGAATTTAAATTATAAAAAAATGAAATTTAGTTATTGTTCATTAAAACGTTTAGTTTTTGTCAGGTGTTTTAAACTGTTTTATCTAAAGTTTGTATACATTGTTTGTTAAAGACAGTTATGTTATACAGCATATAAACCGTTGCGCTTTTTATGTTCCACTGTCTAACAATTTACAAATTAAAAAAAATATCTAAAGCGAACATGTACATGTATTCGTTCAAAGATAATATTTAGAAAATGTTTTGTTTGTTTTAATAAGTGCTGTTATTATTTTCAGAAACGCTTACGACATTTTCAGTTTCTTTATGTTATTTCTTAATGCCAGCATTGGGCTATTTGCCTTTCTTAGACGCATTCTGGTTGGCGCGTTTCTTGGTGTTTTCTTAATTCCCCGGATGGACTGCAGTTTGCTGATGAGAGGCTACGAAGCAATGGATAAATGTTAGTTACAAGAAGCAATTATTTTTTTAAGATGACTATATAGTAAGGCATAAATTGTAACAGCTTTACAAGTTATATCACAGTTTTTCATAATTATGTAAAAGGAAGTATTAGAAGGTGCAGTGACAGCTTGATGAAAGCAAAATAAAACAAGAGCCATGTTACACATGGTTAATCCCCCCGCCAGGAAGAAGTTACCTGAAGGTTGTACTTTCGTACATTTTACTTGGTGAGAGGAAATCCTTAAAAGCCATATAGTTATGGTCATGCTGAGTACAGTTTTTAAGTAAGCGGAAAAAGAATAAGGCAATGAAGAGAAGGTTTGCAAAATTATATTAATGTTCATTATCAGTATAGGTATGATATTTTTCTATTTGACTAAAAGTAGGCAAGGTATAGTTATTGTTCTTGCACACTGCACTTCCTACCAATGTGCTATGTCAGTGTATTAAGTTTGAAGAAAATCCCTCAAGTACTTTTGGAGTTATGTTCCGGAAACTTTTTTTGAAGTAAATCTGATAAAGGGGAATAACTCTAAAAGTAGGCAAGGTAGAGTTATTGTTCTTACACACTGCACTTCCTACCAATGTGCTATGTCAGTGTATTAAGTTTGAAGAAAATCCCTCAAGTACTTTTGGAGTTATGCTCTGGACAAAACTTTTAAAGTAAATCTGATAAAGGGGAATAACTCTAAAAGTAGGCAAGGTAGAGTTATTGTTCTTGCACACTGCACTTCCTACCAATGTGCTATGTCAGTGTATTAAGTTTGACGAAAATCCCTCAAGTACTTTTGGAGTTATGCTTCGGACAAGTAAATCTGATAAAGGGGAATAACTCTAAAAGTAGGCAAGGTAGAGTTATTGTTCTTGCACACTGCACTTCATACCAATGTGTTATGTCAGTGTATTAAGTTTGAAGTAAATCCCTCAAGTACTTTTGGAGTTATGCTCTGGACAAAACTTTTAAAGTAAATCTGATAAAGGGGAATAACTCTAAAAGTAGGCAAGGTAGAGATATTGTTCTTGCACACTGCACTTTGTACCAATGTGCTATGTCAGTGTATTAAGTTTGAAGAAAATCCCTCAAGTACTTTTGGAGTTATGCTCCGGACAAAGTTTTTCAAGTAAATCTGATAAAGGGGAATAACTCTAAAAGTAGGCAAGGTAGAGTTATTGTTCTTACACACTGCACTTCCTCCCAATGTGCTCTGTCAGTGTATGAAGTTGGAAGAAAATCTCTCGAGTACTTTTGGAGTTATGCTCTGGACAAAATTGGGACGGACGGACGCACGGACGGACGGACGGACGAAGACCATTTCTAATATCCCCTTCGCCTTCGGCGGGGGGATCAACAAGAGGGCCATCCTGGCCCTATATTGCTCATTTGATTATCAATGAACTTTAAAACAAGAAAGTAGGTACAAAAGTCATAATTAAGGTCACTTGTAAAAATTGGGAAATAAGTTTACAAAAAAGCACAAACAATTCCAAATGCATCTCTCTAGCTGTAAATACAAAAACTAGATCAAACGTCACTGTCACGGTCAACCATGGTCAAAGTTGAAATCTGCATTAAAAACTATACTTAAGGTCTAAAATTGCATTCCTGTGCTTAAAAACAAAAAAGAATGTGTGGGTCAGGTTAATGTCAGCTAGTGTCGAAGTTAAAATCTACATGCAAATGTATACATTGTCCAATTCGCTTTAGCTTCAGAAAGAGAAAGAATGTCAGCATGCAAAACGATCCATATACATGTGCTTCAAATTTCATTGTTGTAACTCAAAAACAATAGAGTAGGTCAGTAGGTCATGGTAAGCCAATGGTGAAGTCTACATGCAAACTGTATACATGGTTCAAATTTCATTGATGTAGCTTCAACAACATATTGTAGGTCAAGGGCAGTAAATGCCAAGTAAAACTATCCATATTGTTCAAATTGCATTGCTGTAGCTTAAACAAGCAAGAAATTAGGTCAGTAGGTCAACTAGCTTACGAATAGGGGGGTGGGGGGCAACTTGGAATTAAGGGGTATAATTTAAACAACGGTGATCTAGAAAAACCTCACTATCTAGTTTGAAAATCATAGGCCATATGGTTTTCCACTTATTGAACATAATACATCTAACATTGACCTATGACCAAGTACCCTAAATATCAGTAGAGGTCACCCACTCATTAAGATCAATCTGTCTATGGTTTTCAAGTTATTTTGACCCCGAGGCATAATGAGAATAAACTTCGTTGAGGGCTAACAGACAATGCATTATACTCAAAGCCGCGCAGTTTCAGACAAGCACATGTTTAAAGTTTCTCCTACCACTTTAACATCATACAGACAAGCGACTCCAGGGCGTGATCAATTTTGACCTAGGGGTAAAATTGGTAGAGGTCCACTTGACAATGTTGCATATAAGATATCTATGCTGTATGCCTTTTTTAAAGAAATATTTTAAAGTTCTTTCTAAAAAATATTTATAAAACAAGTGACCCAGTCACGGTCAATTTTAACCCTTGGGGTATAAATATGATTTTTTAAAGTTTATCCTATAACGCCTATGTAAAATCAATTGACTCTGGGTCGGGGTCTGTTTTTATCCGGGTGTCAGAATATGAACAATCTCAATAGAGGTTCACTAGATAATGCTATGTGCCAACTATCTAAGCTCTGCACCTTGTGGTTTTAAAGAGGAAACTTTTTAAAGTTTTACCAATATCAGAGCTCTACTTGGAGCTTCTCCCTGATGAGGGTCACATATGGAACATTCATCTGAAGACTGGTTAAAATGGGTCCAGCCGTTTTTCTAGAGAAGATTTGAACGTACTACGGACACTGAGTGGTCACAATACCTCATCATGGATGAGCTGAAAAGCACCACGTTTCTGGTGTATTTACGGGGTAGTTGGGTAGTTGTGTGTTCTGAAATATTTTCTTATTGTAAATTTGATTTTGCAATGTTTTCTAACACGTTTGTTTATCTTAGAAAAGTTATTCATAAATCATAGATCTGAAAATGTATTTCATTTAGTGAAAAGGAAAAGTCTTTACCACTTCAGTTTGAAATGTTACGGTTTTTCATACACTTCAGGCTATGTAAATTACATCGGAATGATAATGGTGGATGTTGCGCACAATCATCCTGTAATGCGAGTTTTCTGCTTTCTTGTGAAATCTGACGTAGAAAACAGGAGAGATAGAAAGCCTTTACAGACAGCTGTAGAAAATGCTGAATATGGGAACATGAGCTTCTCTCGACATATTCCGATGGAAACAAGTAATTTAAATATAAAGTTAATCATTCTGTACACACATACGGACATGCTTACAGATTAAGATATGTAACAAAAGATGTGTCTGTACAGTTAGTTTTAGATAAGCAGAACGAAGTTTGTCATTCACCTTGATTTGTTCAGTGTTCGAAAAGTCACTGACTACTTGAAATACAGGTACAATGTACTTTAACGGATACGATCTTTATATAACACAAATTTAGTTTACGCTGAACCTGCTAAATTTCTAATTAAACTTAAGTTATCAATCTGGAAGTTTGGACAAAGCCAATGACGGTCACCGGTGGTCCGTACTGAAATCATACCAACTATGTCATAGTCAGGTCTCAAAATTGTCTGCGTACATGAAAAACATATGTCCTTTCAGAAAACAGCAAAGCAAAGAGAAGATGGTGGCTTGCCTTCACTCTCATTCGGAACCCTTCTCTTGTACCTCTGCGAGTTCGTGTTTCAAAAGAGCCAAGATCTACATTAGACATTGATGAAATTGCATGTACCGACGAAACATCTATTGTTGAAAAAGACCAGTCTGCAGACACCTGGGGCTTCTCAATCACATGTTGTAAGAAATATAAATTCAAGATTCCACCAAATATCGTTACAAATATCATGGCCCTTATTGTTCTTTTGTCAGTACTCGTCATATACACCGGTCTGCCATTGTTGATAAACGATATTGTTAAAGAGGCGGCTCAGAGTTTATGAAATGTTTGTTAATAAGATTGACAAAATGACCGCGACACATTACATTGGTAACAATAGTATCATTGATCACCACTGGTTCCGCACGGTCTTCATGTGTCCCAGTCGTTAAAGCAGGAATAGTTAATAACTTTCAGTAATACAACTTACAGTGTGATTTTTATGTTTATTCAGTTTACATTTCTTTAAAGGTGGATAATCAGATTTTGGCCATGTAACAGATGTTTTTGAAACTTTAATATCTGATCATTTATGTTCACTTAGCGCTTAATTCAAGTAAGATTTTCACTAGAGGTATTTTTAAAATATTTGCATTAACAATTATATATTAAGATGGAATTCATTAGAAATGCAAGTTTGAAAAATTATTATTACCTCCCTTTACCTATCTTGGTTGCGCAACTAAGATAGATTGGAAATAAATGAATGCAGAAGCTACACGTAGTTTTAAAACTTGGCATTTGGTTCAGAATGTTAAAATATTTGTATATCTAACCAATGTAAATGTAAAAGTAGAAATTATATTGAAATAAAAAAAGAGATACTCAACTTTTTAAATACTTTTATATTAAAGTGGAGTTATAACAAAATTTTATAAAATTTAATAATATGTAAATTTCTAATAGGGATCTGACTCTGTAATGAGTCTTTTTGTTCCTTAAATAAATCTCTATCAGAATATACAAAAAGTAAAAATTGTCATCAAATATGTTGCTTAAATGTGATTGACCACCTTTAAATTTCAAAAGACTTTTTGCTGACTAGCCCGAAGAAATTCAATTACTGCATTGTTTGAGTATTGTTTGAGTTCGCCTCTTTTTGTATTGCATGCTGTATATAATCATTAATAATTTAGGTTTCATCTTAACATTTCTACATGACAAAATGAATGTCAGTAAAATAAGTTTAGAATTAAAACGGTTGTTATGATACAAAAGGAGGCTGTCATAAATATTATTTTAAAAGTAGAAATTTTCACTAAATATTCACATCTTGGCATGTCTGTAAATCGGATTAGAAGCAAAAATGGGTCAAATTATTGTATAACTTCACACAATAAAAAAGTATTTGATTAATACAAAAGTAAAATCAAATTAACCTCAAAACTGGCTTGACTGCTGACAAAATTGTCTCTGTCAGCCAATGAAAACGAACGAAATCGCTACACCTACCGAAAGACAAAATAATATACACAATTTAAACAAATGGTCAACTTTACTGGTTATCAAAATAAGAAATGGTGTCATTTAATTGTAAACATTTACAATATGTTCCAGATGCTTGTTAGGACTTTAAAAGAATATAGAATTACAATGTACATGATTATAATGATCATTTTGGAATACTGTATAACATGTTATATCCTATTGTTTTAAATGAAAAAGAGTTTTGGTAAGTATTTCTTCCATTTTTTACGGTGAGGTGTTCTCTTATGACATTCCATACTTACGAAACGTTCATTCTATTAATCATTGTTTTGCAAAGAAGGCTACAAACAACAAAAAGAACACTCAAAACCCGCAATATCAATCTAGTCACAATATCGATCTTTCCACATAAAGCGGTTTTGCCAAGATAACATAAAAAAGCATCAGAGGTGTGCCATTTCTTGAAAATTGCATTTAAGCTTTCATCAATTTCATTCGAATTTAAGTTAATTAAAATTAAGTAGGCCGGTATTTGGACGTTCAACATGTTATAATCATTACGGTGAAATCGGGATATGAAAAAAAGCAGTGTATGTCAGTTGTTACGCTTCTGGCTATAACGAAAACTGACGTTCCTCGGTGTGTTTATTGTATCAGAAGCGAACATTATATGATGAGCCAAACCTACTAGTATACCCTAACCCAACAAACATTCCAGTCGCTGACCATGCACATTCCTTGGTGTCGTTAAGCATTGTTCCATACATCAGATATCTCAAAACAAACTGTGTGACAGCCTCGACTATCCTAAAGTGATACTGAGTGAATAAAATGAATTCTAAATTAGCTTGTTAACATTGGCGAAAGGAGGTGCTGATCAATCAACACAAAACATTGATTAGATCGTAGAATTATCTATACAGATCGGCAAGGAAATGAAACCGGCCAGATCATAATCTATACTTAGTAGCTAAGTGACTAGACGAAAAAAAATTAATTATTTTTTTCAGAATCTCTATAAATCTTTCAGTCCCTATGAAACTATAGATGTATATTTAACACATTCAACAGCATATTAACCATTGTCAGAGTACTGCGAAAACTATCGCTGACTGTTTGATGCCAAACCATGCCGGTATAAAGCGGGGAGTTTGTAAAGCTGCTTGCCCTCAGATATTTGTATTTTTCAGTATCTTTAAAAGTATACACTACCAAATTAATAAGCGATGCAAATGCTTTTGAAAGGCAAATACAAACAAATAGTGTAACCGTGCCATCAAACCAAGCTTACCAACATTTTCAACAGATTTCTGACACTGCAATGCAAGTAACCCAACCTCCGGGCGGGGCCGATATTTATCATATGGGCAAGGTTTGAACTAACTTTGTAGACATACAGTAGACGCTAATAATTTCTTGAAGTTACATGTATGCCTAATTGCTGCTATCCATTTAGTTTGAATGTGTACTAAACGTAACAGGAACCTGGTAATTTTTAAATAAAACATGTGTAATACAGCAAACAATATTCTCGCTTTTCGATCGGTAAATTGAGCCGTGTACACATACATTTGCGGCTTGCTAAAGGACTGTTTTGTTGCTTTTGTGAAAATAAATTGTGCTATAAATAAAAAGTATTTTTATCTCATTATCCCCAACTGCAAAGCAGGATGGTCTCTGTTAGTCCATGTGTCCATTAATCCTAAACATGTTGTCTGAAACTCCTTGCAGGATTTTCATAAAAACTTATCAACTAACTTATCATGAAGACGTGCATAACTCATGGTACAACTTCTCCAATCCAAATTTAAGGTGACAACCTCAGGTCAAATGTTTGAACCATCAATTGTTAGTCTACTTGGTATCTCCTGATGATGGTCTTGAAGGATTTTGATGTCTGCACTTAAACTAAATTAAGAAACAAATACATACGTTTCGCCTAGTAGTGGAACACAACTGGCTACGGGACCGTTTATTCCCACATGAATACTACTTTATACTCTATACATTGGCTTTATACCAAACAATTTTCTGAATGTTTTTTCACATAAATATTCCCTGTTAATAAAATAATAGTGATACATAATTTTCTTCGCTGTTAATACCATATTAACAATATTTTCTTTACTATTAATACAGGAGATGCATTAACTATCGTCTGCATGCATACAAACAAGTATAAATACAACATACACCCTATTTTCCCTTAGTTATGTTTAAATCGAATTAAAACCATATCATCGAAAAGACGCTAGATCCAGGAAAAAACAGAGAAAGAACTCTGAAAACCTGTGTCCTATGCAAACATGCAAAATAAGACTCAAACAACAAAATCTGGCACTTAAAATTGATTTAAAGTTCACAGGGCTGTTTAATTTCCTTATATCTCTAAACTTTATAAAATTACCCCTGACCAATTCGAATTTGTGGCTAAAAAGTGTGGAGTGCAGTCAGTGCTTTCTCAATGGCGCCCCACTTGGGGTAATTGGGTTTTGGTATTGCTTCTGTAGCCTAAGTGTATCCTAGACCTCATAAAGGATTTTCACAAAACAGGATAGATTTCGAATTAATCGAATGTTTGTCTCATCGAGGCATATGCATAATCCATGTTCCAGCCTCACTGGTTCATGGTCAGACTTTGGGGTCAAGAGTAATGAGACCATTCCTCCGTTGAAGGATTTTCAACAACTCTAGGCATCAAGAACGGACAGAACCAACTTTTCAACTGCTCAGGCTTATTGTAAGGTCACATTTGGTGAGACCAGGCTGTGACGACATGTATTTTAAAGAAAAAATCGACAAAATTGCAACACTGCTGTACCAGTAATCAGCTGTATCTTCGAGTTTCCAAAACAAATTCTATGTCAATGGCGTTATCCACATCTACTATGATTATAAGCAGAGTACAGACAAAGCTTCTTTCGCGCAATTTCTAAAGAAAAGTTTTTAAAGTAGCCAGGGAGTGTATGCTTTATGCTCTCTTTTGACAGTTTTATCGGCAGTACAGCTTACATGACTCGGACCACGGAGCCTGGTTTTACCCGTTAGCCCCAGATAGTGTAATGTGATTATTACGATCCTTTTGGTGGGGAGCTTGTTGAGAACTGAAATCTCATTTAATCATTCAAGCCTGTCTATTTAGTTTGAAGATCATAGGCTCGTGCGTTCTAGAGTTTTTGTACCAGAAACCGTATTACTGTTCAATGCCACTTTGACTTTGGGGAGAGATTATAGTCCAGCTGTATGTATGGCAAACAAAATACCTGGATACTTTACAGTATGGTATGAACTGGTAAAAACCTGAGAGTCGGAAAAATATAATTAGTAAAACTATTTTAGGCTAAGCAATTATTTCTACAGCCTGTCAACAGTCTCTTATCAAAAATGTCCCTTGGTTAGAGCAAATCATTGAAGTCCAGATCCACGAATTACGCATTTACTAATTGCATTCATCGGCGAATCCGAGTCTATATCAAGGATTACCAGTGTAAATTGAGATGCAATTTTAGAAACGTTTTTTTACTAAAAGAAAAATGTTGAAAGACAGTCTGTTTTACAATCCCAGAGAAATATATGAAACGCACTTAACTGCAAAAAAATAAAATAAACGATTTTCGATAGAGAGGGCGCGGGGTTTATATTTAGTGGTATATGTGCGTTATAAAACGTTTCTATAAGTTATTCCAAAGAAGGAATGAACATCAAATACTATAAAGTATAACTAGTTTTA
Source organism: Saxidomus purpurata (assembly GCA_022818135.1). NCBI lineage: Eukaryota > Metazoa > Mollusca > Bivalvia > Venerida > Veneridae > Saxidomus > Saxidomus purpurata. The sequence continues at coordinate 46,698,199 of JAFMSR010000005.1, forward strand.
TTGAAGTCTAAACGCTCACTGATTCATATTCTATTTCACACATACTATTTAAGTAACAGTATCATATGGATGGTACAAACAGGCGTATACTTAAATAATATAGAACTATATATACTGTTCAACCCCGTTAAAACAGTATTTCAGTAAATATGCACAGGAGGGCGTTTAAACTAGCAATCGTTTCTTTGGAGAACCAGTAATACTTTCCATCAGACTTTCTCACATAACGTGTCACGCCGGTATAGAAGGGGTCGAATCCATTCCACTTGACCAGTTATGTTTGGTGATTACAAGGTATTCGCCTTGACCACTTGACCACGGATTAGTACAGGTTTTATACTAAACAAATATCCAAATACTACAGAAATGGCGAGCTTTTTAATTGGCAAAAACGAGACTCGACAAATAAAGTATGCATTTACTTATAATTACTTTTTAGTATTGTCCGGACAAATTAACCTGATCATGTCCTTTATGCATGAATATATTATTCAGTGATTTTTCGCTGAATAAATCACTTTTCGTGAGCATGTCGTGCATGTGCGGTACTTTTTGGTACAATTACGGACATTCTCGACGGTCTACAATTGTTTTGTACTGTTAATAAACGACAACTCGTTACTTGTTATCCTGTTTTGATTTTATGTGGTACTAGTATGTATAAGGAATGCAGTCGAACGCGGAATTCACGAGCATCACTTGGCTTGCTTTTCTGTTTGAAAAATATTAAAATATTAAAAAAGATTTAAAGATGAAATAATATTTTATGAGAAATAAAAAAGCGTAAAACATTTAATGAGTTAAACTTGAAAAGAAAAGATTTTTCAATGCATTGGCTGGACTCAAAAATATTTTAAAAAAATTGCTACCAACAGAGCTATCGACCAGATCGATATTATACTTCTGTTTAAACGATAGTTATCAATAATGTAGCGCCTCGAGTTCTCTGGACAAGAAATACAAGGAACACAATTCAAACTATAACAAACAGCCACGTTTAAATCCAAAAGATCCGTAATGCTGCAGTCTAAGCATGGTAGCTAAACATTCTCTCAGCAGATAAACTATGCAGGTCTTATATTTCATACAGGTATTCCAAAAAATCCAAAAGTGTCAAATGTTCCAACTTAATCATGTAATCCAACTTACCCAAATAATCCAGAAAGTCCAGATTCGTTAAACAACCCCCTCTACCTGCCGAAACATTTCGAATAGTCTTATAGGATTAATTCATGAGGTGTTAATACCATCTGTGAAGCCAAGTAATGCTGACCGCTTCACTTCCGTTGGTATGCCGTTGACATGTTTTATTTTGAGAATTATTAAAATGCTGAAAATGAATAAAATTAAACACTATTATAATAAAAAATTTAAAACATTTAATGCGCAAAACCATGAAAAAACTAAATTCACTGACGTTAGTAGGCCTCGAACACAATTACAGGTGGACTTGTTTCGGAATGACGAATTTTTGAACAATACATCACACAACTTCTCGGTAATGATCCAAGGGCCTGTCCAATTACTACAATTTTTGACTTTATGCCAGGAAATGTCTTCTTCTGATTACGTAACACTTAATCACCGATGCTATATTTGTGTTCTTTTATACGACAATCATAATATTTCTTCTGTCTTTCACTTCATTTGCATATCTTCTTGCATTTAATCATGAGTATCTTGCAACTTTCCCTGTAGTCTAGAAACAAATGCAGGAGTGGTCAAATATGTCCAGTCCTGATCAATAACACCATCATTATCAGTCATTACATCTAAAGGTAGAGACATTTCTTTCCCTTTCACAACGCGATCGTGACTATATCCCGTACTTTCATGTACTGGACTATTTTCTGCAACATATTTTGAAAGAATTCCCTGAATAGTCCTGTTCATTCTTTCGACCATTCCACCTGATTTGGCATACAAAGTTGTTGTTATTGACTTACTTGTCTTGAGTAATTTACACAGTTCTCGAAAAACAGCACTCTCAAAATGCCTCCCCCGATCAGAATGTATCTCTTAAGGACAGCCGTATCTTTTAATCCATCCTATAATCAAACTGTCAGCAACTGCTTCTGCCTGGATATTTGGAATAGGAAGTATTTCTGTAAGCTTAGAAAAATAGTCCACAATCACAAGTATATATGAATTTCCGCGATTCGACTCGGGAAATGGCCCAACTAGATCTATGACAATCCGTTCGAATCTCTCACCTAATACATACTTCTGTAGCGGATGTCTTTTGCTTCTATACTGGTTATTTGTTTCGTTAAAGACTCCACACGACTTCACATATTCCTTTACAGTTTTGTACATGCTTATGCAGTAAAACGGACACATTTTCGCCCTACTCATTGCCTGTTTAATACTCAAATGTCCAAAGACTTGAGCATCATGAAGATACCACAACACTTGTCTATCTGTATCTTGAGAAACACATATTCACCTTTTTATATTGCCAGGTGCGTACTCCCATTTATTACACTAAAGTCCATCTTGTAGTGAAAGTAAATCCCATCTCGCTATCCAAAACTTTATTTATGCACTTTTAGCCAAAATCATTGACCATGACGACTTCTCTGAACCACATTTTAGTAATACTACCACAAAACCAATATCGTTATCCTGAGTTGCATTTCATACAACTTCATACGTCTTTGCTTAATACATTTTCGAGTTTAGGTCTACTCATAGCTGGTTGTAGTTTGTTCACCTTCCGGCTTCTTTTACGTCAAACTCTTGTCAGTGTTTGTATATCTCTTTCTTCTTCACTATCACGTTCAGGGAGTGATGTCGATTTCCAAAATGTCTATTTCAGTCTCACGTTTTGTAATAATTTCTATGACGTCATCCATTGGCATATAACATTGCCTACATTAAAAACACTTTCTGGTCTTTCTGAAATCGGTATAAGTATGTTTTGTTCCATGTCGATGCTCAATTTCATAGTCATATTTGCTGAGCTGCTCCAACCACCAATGAATTTGACAATCCGGTTCCTTAACTGTTTGAGCCACTGGAGCGAGGAATGATCTGTCCGGAACAGGAACTAAGCAAATACTCATGAAAGTACTTTGTGAAATACACAACCGATAGCACTTCCCGTCGAGTTGCACATTAATTTTTTTCATAATTGTTTAAAACTCTACTACCGTAAGCTATCATTTTTTCTTCGCCTTGTTGAATCTGTGTCAGCACCGCTCTAAGCCCATAGTTACTTGCATCACACTCCAATATGATGTGACCACCATATGAAATTTAATCAGTTTCTCCTCCAAATTATCAATCGCTTGAACACAATTACCTCTCCATTACCACGCAAAATTCTTTTTTGTACAATGGCTATCTATCGATGCATAATCCTTCATGAACTTTCGATAGTACAACATAAATCCCAAAAACCGTCGTAGCTCTGTCATATTTGTCGGAGGTTTCATTTGTTTACAACTTCGATTTCTGTACCATCCAGCTTTATTTCATCTTTTGACACACAATGACTTAAACTAGCTGTGAACAATATAGACTTTTGGAAGTTCAATTAAGCCCTTCTTCTCAAGCGTTTCTATTTGTTCGTCTGAACAATGGAATTCTTCTAGTCGGGTCCTTGATCTATGTTTCATCACTTAACTTGATCTTATGAGTGCCCGTTGTTGTCCTTCCACTCATCTAGTCCGGCAAACATATCCTGTACTTGAATCAATAACTGTTGGAGCTGATCTGCCTGCTCCGAGTCTAAATTTTCATTTATTATCTCCAGTTACACTGAAAGGTCTTCGACACTGAAAATCTCGCGAGAAAGGGTTAACATTTTTTTCATGTCTGCCATTTTCTTTGTAATGCGCGCTATAATTCCCGCGTTGCGGTATCGGCGACACTAAACAATCGCTTTTCAGTCTAGCCGCTTGTTTAGATGAAGCTCTTAAAAATCATAATAAAGAAACAACACCCATATAAATATGAACACACTAATTAAGACACATTCGGATGTATTTCCCACAATATATTCATGAGCCTTTACCGTAATGTGCTGAAATAGCTACAACCATGATCGTTTCCAAATTTGGCTTCGCCCATTCCTGAAAACTTGAACACTCTCCTGAGCTTATTTATCCTCAGAACTGTAGATAAAGGGCTACTGCTAACAATATTTCTGTAAAAATCTGATGGAAAACACACCTGACTTATCCCAGAGTCACTAGATAAGACAAATGTACGCAAATCCTCGGATTTTGCTCCATGTTTCGTCAAAGTCGAGCAAATGGCTGGAGTAAGCACTGAATTTTCCACAGCATTATTATTTCCAGACTGATTATGCATATCCGTAAAAAGGTCAGGTTAATTTTCTGGAGTAATAGGTTTATATATCAATCGATCGTATTTTGATACGCAGGAGTACATAGCCCAGTGAATGAGAAAATAATTTGAATAAAAACATATTGTTGATCCGTTTTTCAGTTACTCTACAATTACGTATGGTAACCGATATCCACTTTTCTTGCAATAATGTAGGATAAGCCTGTATTTTATAAACCGACTTTAAATGTTTGGTTAAAAGATATTTATGTTTTATGAATAATCTGCAAATTTACCATCATAAAACCTGTATGGTTGGAGGAGTTCGGTTACCGACATGCATATCAGGTAATATATAAACGTTTTCAAAAATTGACTGTCGCGAATTTCTGAAAATCCATCGTCCTAGAAACATATATCAGGTATTTGTGTTTTATCTGTGTTTTTAAGAGGATTGTTGATACGTTTACTGACTTAACTGGACAGGTAAGTCAATATTCATATGTGTGTGTGTGTGTGTGCGTGTGCGTGTGTGTGTGAGAGAGAGTGCGCGCGCGCGTGTGTTTGGGTGAGTGACAAAGAGTAAGTATTTTTTTTGTTTATTTATGATAGGAAAATCACCAATTTGAATATAAGACAGATATGATAAAACAAAAGCTAGATCAGTCTCAGTATGCATAGATCATGAGCACGTTGATTGATTTATTTATTTTTATTCAGGTAAAATACACATACACTCAGTTCCAAAAGAAAGTGTGCACTTCTTAATTTTAAATATTTCAATATTTAGCAGACGATACGTTTTTCGCACACTATATCTCATGTGTATTTGTCATCGATCGATCGCAAAATCTGAAATGTTTGCCATATTGTACGTAAAGAGATTTCAATTTTGGTACCAAATATATAGGCTTTCAGAAAAGTAGTCGATGAAAAATCACAGAAAACAAAGAACACTTTCTTTTGGAACTGAGTGTATATACAATTAAATTAAATACATAAATAGCGACATTTTCAAACAGACTAACAATATTACATCTATCACAGTATGCCTAAATTACGGTGGCACAGAGGTGATATCCGCAACACTTTATTTATATTGTGGCCACAAGTTAGTAAGTTGTGGCCACAAGTTAGTAAGTTGTGGCCTCAACTTAATAAGTTGTGGCCTCAACTTATTAACTTGTGGCCACAACTTATTAACTTGTGGCCACAACTTATTAACTTGTGGCCACAACTTATTAAGTTAAGGCCACAACTTACTAACTTGTGGCCACAACTTATTAAGTTGAGGCCACAACTTACTAACTTGTGGCCACAACTTATTAAATTGAGGCCACAACTTAATAACTTGTGGCCACAACTTATTATTGATAGCAGGGGACACGGGGCTAACTCATTCAGGCGGGGATGTTACTTCTACAAACGGTGTTTTCAGTGCTTAGGGCACAGGGCTGAGGGCTGAGTTCATGTTAATCAGGGTGTTATCAAAGATTGGTAGCACTATAAGTAGAACTGTATTGAGTGCAGGGGACAAGGGACAAGATGAAGCGGGGATGATACTTATATCAACAATATCACCAGGGTTGCTTGATACTAGAGGGCACGGGACTGAGAAAATAGAACTGATGACTATGAGAAGGTACGGTCGGTTGTGACCCCAGTGGGGTTCTAACCCGAAACCTCCGGTATAAGCGGCAGACATCTTTACCCATCAACACCACTGTGTTTGTTCGTTGTCCTGTGGTGATGTATGCATAGGTTAATTCAAGCGGTACTTTGAGGAAACCATATGCCACGAGGCGTGTTGAGACTTGGTGGCTAGGGATAACATGGCGGGGCTGCGGGGTACTAATGCTACGGGGCTTACTCACCGGGATGCGGTGTAACTAGGTGCTACGGGGCTGACTTCACGGGGATGCGGGGTAACTAGGTGCCACGGGGCTAACTTCACGGGGATGCGGGGTCTAGATGGTTTCCTCAAAGTCCTTGAATTAACCTATGCATACATCACCACAGGACACGAACAAACGCAGTGGTGTTGGTGGGTAAAGATGTCTGCCGCTTATCCGGAGGTTTCGGGTTAGAACCCACTGGGGTCACAACCGTACCTTCTCATATGTCATCAGTTCTATTTTCTCAGTCCCGTGCCCCGTATCGCACCCTGGTGAATTGTTGATATAAGTATCATCCCCGCTTCACATACTCTGTCCCTTGTCCCCTGCACTCAATACAGTTCTACTTATAGTGCTACCAATCTTTGATAACACCCTGATTAACATGAACTCAGCCCTCAGCCTTGTGCCCTAAGCACTGAAAACACCGTTTGTAGAAGTAACATCCCCGCCTGAATGAGTTAGCCCCGTGTCCCCTGCTATCAATAATAAGTTGTGGCCACAAGTTATTAAGTTGTGGCCTCAATTTAATAAGTTGTGGCCACAAGTTAGTAAGTTGTGGCCACAAGTTAGTAAGTTGTGGCCACAAGTTAGTAAGTTGTGGGCCACAACTTATTAACTTGTGGCCACAACTTATTAAGTTGAGGCCACAACTTACTAACTTGTGGCCACAACTTATTAACTTGTGGCCACAACTTATTAAGTTGAGGCCACAACTTACTAACTTGTGGCCACAATATAAATAAAATGTTGCGGATGTCACCTCTGTGCCACCGTACTAAATTAACACATGAACTTTATATCACAGATTAAGTTTCACCAAAAAAAATCACAATTTATGTTGACTTTAATCATTCATCCTTATTAGCACATAATGAGTTGTTTGTTATTGTATATTAATTAAGTTATAGAGACATTAATAAACTAATATATATAGAAATTTGAAAGAGCAGTTAGCTGAAATTAAGTTTGTTATAAACCTAGGATGGCCCACTAATACCCTGAAGCTTAAATCAAATGGAGTCCTGATAAATACAATTTGCTAAAAAAAAACATAAAAGGAAAAGAAAATAAGACTTTGGTTTTTGGAAGTTCACATAAAAATGAAGAATTGAGTTATAGGTACATTCATAATATGTTTCTATGCATTACAAACATACACTGTCATGTAGCCGAAACGCTGTAGTCATTCCAAGATGGCGGACACGAAAACATGCCGCAGGTATGTGTCCTTTACTTCAGCTGATTTCTAGTATTTAACCCACTTCGTTAAAGTGAAATTGGGTCCTTGCCGACTCAGAATAGAATAAACCTTTGCACAGATACTTAAATTATGTTCGACATGCATTCAAAACACAAGTTTTTGTACAAGAACAGTAAACATCAAGTCCGTTTGAAAATCGAATCGAATTACCGTTTAGACGCAGATCAGTGCTAAGTATGGCCCTAGAATTGATAGTTAACAATAAAGAAAACCCTTCTTTTACTATCTGCAAGGCGAATATGACATATCCCCATATTTTCTTGGAGAAACTTTGGATTATTTAAAACGTGCTGTGAACGGTGCAGTCCCGACATATTTGTGTACCGATTAGTCTTGCAAAGTGTACGGGTTAGTCTGAAAAAGTGAACGGTGTGGTCCAAAACATTTCAGTTTCAAATAAGCTGAATAAATACTAGAAATCAGCTGAAGTGAAGGACACATAACTGCGGCATGTTTCCGTGTCCGCCACCTTGGAATGACTACACCGTTTTGGCTATATGATAGTGAGTTATATTTCATTTGATATAAAGTGCACAAGAATTAAAACAAAATTGTTCAGTCTATCATGAATAAATAAACCACTTGGCCGAAGAAATATTAGCCACATCTAACAAGTAGCATTTAACAGCTTTTTTTAACTGTCCAATTTTAGTTATCTGTTTTATATGCACAGGCAGTGAATTCCAATCATTAACAGCAGAGTAATATAAAGTGACATTTTCTTTTCCAATAGATTTTGGAACAACAAAATTATTAAATTTAGAGCGGGTAAAATGAGAATGTAAATCTTTTTTAAACATAAAAAATTCTTTTATATAAGAAGGTCCTGTACTATTTACAATTTTAAACATATAGTTCAAACGAAGCTGTTTGTTTATTGCTTCAATATTCAAGAGACATTTAGCAAGAGTTTGACAATTAACACTTTCCCTTGGACCCATATCATATATAAATTTGACAATTTTATTTCGACATATCTTTCTTTAAAACATTTACTGAAACTAGGATACCAAGAGTAAAAAGCATTGTCTGTATGACATTGTTTAAGGGAAGAGCAAAAATGTTTCCTAGTATTATGATCTAATAATCAGACAAATTGTCATCAATACTTAAACCTAAATACTTTACAGATGATGTTGGAGAAATAGTATGATTATGGCACACACCATTAAAACATACATCCCTTTTTAATTTTCTTTTAGAACCAAATAAAATACACATATTTTTACCCAAATGAAGTGATAACTTATTGTTAACTAACCAAGATGAACATGATTCTAAAACAGTTCCTAGTTTTTTTCGGATATGACATTTGAATCTTTGTTGGCAAATAAAATTGCACTTTCATCAGCATATAACATCAGTCTACATGTTAGATCAATACTAATATTCATATCATTTACATAACAAAGAAACAATAAAGGGCCTAGAATACTGCCATGTGGAACACATTAAAACATTATCAACACAAACATTTTGCTTTCTATCCGTAAAGTATGACATGAACCAATCTGTAGATTTAACACCCATACTTGTCACATAAAATATCATGGTCTACAGTGTCAAATGCTTTCTGCAACAATTGGCGTTGTTATCTCTTATAAAGTCAAGTAAGTGTATTAGACATGTATCAGTTGAATAAGAGTTACTAAATCCTGACTGTATTTCATATAACAAGTTGTTAGCAACAAGAAACTTCTCCAGTTGTACATACACAGATTTATGATAAATTGCTTAAAATACTTATTGGTCTATAGTTACCAACATCCATATTACTATTTTTCTTATATAACAAATAATATCAAACAGGAAAAGCCACCCCCCAAAAACCCCCCCCCCCAAACAAAGCCCCACAGCCCTCACACGGGCATTTTTCATATCTTCAGGAACAGTATTATCAGATATTGACATACTTACATTAAATGTTATTGGCAACTTGAGAACATTTGCCCTATCTTTCAAAAAATTTGCTGGGATATCATCTTAACCAGTACTATAACAAGAATTGAAATTTCTTACTTAATTGTATACAGAACGCTTTGAAACATGTTTCAATACAAAAGTGTTACCTTCAGGATATCTTTATTGTACAAATCATACAACATCTGACGACTAGGGTCAAATAATCTACTTGTATTTGGTAGTTTACTTACGTTCGATTGACGTCGTCTGCTCTGACTATAGTCTGTTAAACTCTTCCTGCAAATTTCATGGCCGTTTGATAGGCCAATGATTCGTAAATAGAAATTGATATTAACGGACTAGCCGGTAATATATACCTTATACCCTGTCATTGAACCACATACTAAAATGGTTCGTTTTTTTCGGGTACGCAATAATTGCTCTGGTTACGAAAATTATTGGTACGTATATCAACGTAGCATTGATTGAGTGGAATAATGAGGTAATGTATGTAGTAATTTCCAGGTTTCTTGTTTACCTTTTGGTTAACAAGAAAATTTTGGAAAAGTTAAAACACAAAACAACAACAAAACACATGATCTGGTACCTAATCTGTACAGAACATCTTTTGCCATCACCCTATATGTCTTGATTGTCTTTCTCCACATGTGTCAATATCTAAATCCTTGATTTTAAGTCTTGGCGCTCCCAGTTTTGACACTTTTGATCTTCACCGGAGCATCAGCTGTGAATTATGTGTACGTTTAAAAACCTGTGATGTTAGGCACATAAGGCACACTGAATTTAGGAATTAAAATGTGCTAAAACATTTTGGAGTTTTAGAATTTCTTGCAAGTAAACTTTTACTTTTAGTGTCTGTTTACATTGCTTGATTACTCATGAATTACAGAAATGACTGTCAACGTCCGTAGCTTTTTTTAATCTGCTGAGAGAAAGTTACATCGGCGATAATAGAAATAATCACGTTTTTATTTTATTTAAAAACCGACTTTTTTCAGCGGCAGCGTAAAACATAGCATAAAGAAATAATTGCCTTACGCGTTCTCTACGTGTTTATTACCCAACGCTTTTGATATTTATCATTCATTTACATCTATTTATTTTTGTATTTATTCAACCTTAAAGAAGTATAGACTTTCACCTTCTTTCTAACGAAACATTCGATAGACATGTTCATCAAGCGGAAGATTCGATTATAAAATAACCATTTCAAATAGGGGTGTACTCATCTTTAGAACATGTGTCGTATCTATGATGAGGCGGTCAGTCTTTATTACACATTTACAGTCAAACCTGTGAACAATGACCATTGTCGGGAAGCTACAAATATGGTCTTTGTTTGCATGTAGTATTTATTTACAGGTGTTTCTAATATAGATGAGTATTGCACTGTGATCTCCTACTGGTCTTTATTCACAGGGTGGTCTTTACTCTGAAGTGGTCTTTAACAAAAGTTTGACTGTATTATGTTTATGGAACTTTATATTAGTAGAACTAGTGTCTAACTTAGTCACAATAAACATTTTCGCTTACACAACTTTCTTTTGGCTATGGCATTTTACACCATTTGGCTCAGTAATCATAGTCTTTGGACAAAACTGACTGGAGAAATACCTCGGTCGCGGGACTATAAAAATCTAAACAACAACAATTTTTTTTAAATGATCAAGACCACAATTTTGGTATATATTCGCAAGCTTTGTCCATACATAGCGAATAGAACTAGCCTTACATTTAGATATGCTAAGCTGTGCAGTAACAGGTAAGCGTCTGGTAAGCGCAGTAAAACTTTTTAAAAAATGCCTTTTTTCATTCCTTGTTTCACATTTTCCATTTATTTTGCCAAAAATGGAAAACAAACAAACTGTCAAGGAAAGCAACTGCATTTCCAAAATCATCAATATTTGAGTGCATCGATAACTGAGTCCGTGTCACGTCTTATCTGTAAACGTGAAAAATACTTGTATCCGGTAAGACTCCAACTCGGAACCATTATGTCTTTAGCAGACTTTCTCAAGCGCAAAAACAAGTGCTAGGTCATGGGTTTCCTATTCTATTGACTTGTCCAGGTTAACCCTAACCCTGTAAATACTTGTCTGTCAAAATCTTCAGTTGTTTACAAGTGAACTGTCAAATTAAGTTCCGTCCCAGTCCGACAGTTCGGTTGTGCATTGTGGTTTTACTTTAAAAGCCGGTGGTTTGTCTCATCCTTCCATTTTCGGATTGGGCTTGGGGTGTTGAATCTCAGAAAAAGATGCAAATCAATAAATTTTTGACCTGAAAATGAAACGACAGACACGACAATCAGACCAGTAATTTTATCTCATTTACAAATATATTTACCTTTTATGCCAACCCACTGCTATTATGGAAATTTGTAAATGTATATACAGTAAAGTTTTACAGCAATATGAAAATCCGCTATAGTTAAATGGCAGGATACAAGCCCGAAAAGCATGAGCCAAATCAATGGAATTGTTGTACACATAGGATAACGGGTATCAATGTGTTGGGCCATGTAATTACTCAAAACTTTGTAATAACTCCTTAACTAAATTTACTTAATTTAGTCAGGTATTGTTCACATTTTGGTGTAGAAACATGTACGAATGATAAAGAAAACATATCTAACACACAGTACAATCGGCGAGAAAACGCTAGTGAAAAACTATGTGTGGTGAAAAATTGAATGCTTTTAACACAGACATTTTGTTTTGCACTGAACATATAAGAGAACGCTGTCACGGTTGTCAGCAAAGGGGGCTGGTACATGGTTTGGATAGTCTATCTGGGCCTGAAATTGATATTTGAGCAAGTCAACCCAAAATATCTCATACTATATTATATAGACAAGGGTTTCAGCTCTAAAATCTCAAAATTAACCCTCGTCACACTTTTTCTACCATAAAATAAAAACTCCCTTCTCGATTTCAGTAAACAACCACGCTACTTGCAGCTAAATGAATACCCTACAGCAACATTTAGTTCGATTCTAAATATTTTGAAACGATTTTCCGCAGTCGAACTGCAAACGGGACGAATTTATGTCAAAACCGTAGGTAGGAAACCTTCCGGTAACACGCGTATTTACTAGTGAAATGGCCATTATAGAGCGAGTGCGATCAATCTAGCGGTTAACAGTGTTGGAGAAATATTTTATTTTGTGCTCACCGCCAGCTGTCGATGAGACCTGTTGCCGACGATATTTTGGATTTTGCAATTTGATTGGTAACAGGAACCAAAATCGACCAATCAAATTGCAGTTTATAAAATTGGTTACTTGACGTTTAATGGTAGTCTGCATGAGAGAAGTAAACGGAACGAAATAAACAACTGACTATTACATTTTAACTTGTGTAACCTTTGCGGAATTTGACAAATCCTATACGGTGGGACAAGTCCGGTTACCGAAACGGCAAGTTTCTGAAAATATATCGTCCTAAAACTTTTATCAGTTATGTGTGTTTTATATTGGTATTTTAAGTGGATTGCATCAAGATCAGAGGCAATATACGAAATGACAAATTCAAATCTCGTACTATTATTGATACAGTTTACGGATATTAACTGGACATATAAGTCAATGTTCACTTTTATTTTCATGCTGCAGATTCTAACTTATGTATGCTTGTGTATGTGTGTGTTTGTGTATGCGTCAATGACAAAGAGTATTAAGTATTTTTTTGTTTATTTATGGTAGAAAATCACCAATTTGAAAATAACATAGAAATGATAAAACAAAATATACAAGGTAATACACACTTGGCATACCCAGTCATAGTACCTCATACTAAAAAGTCATGAGAAAGAGAAAATATTTTAACGAATGTGTATGAAAATGATTTAATCACATTTTTCAGTACAAACCTGCATTCGTAAGAAAGGTCTTGGTCTTTTTCTTAAAAACAAAAGACGGCGAACCAACCTCTCTAGTTTTTGTGACGTTATTTTGTTACATCACGAAGTGACATTGAGATATCATAGGGGCATTTGAAGGCCTGCTTACGATCAGCCGTTAAATTAATTTAAAATGAATCGAATCCTTTATAATTTAAGAAAGGGAAAAGTAATAAAATTGTCATTTGTTATTTTACGTGAGTCTAATATACCCCTATATACCACTTCAAAAAACAAATTACATTAACTATCAACTTACTTAGGAGTTTTAAACGTTATAACACGTAACATGGGGTGCACGGGTGCAATACGTGCACTTCAGTAAACAAAATAAAGTATTTTTAATATTCAAAACTTTTATAAAAAATATAAGCTTATCAGCCACACTCATATGCTACATATCAGTTATAATCTATATACATCCAAAATGTAAACGCACATGATTTAAGACATACTCAGAGATTCATGGCTTTGAAACGGTTATACTTGTTAAATTGAGCACTTTATATTTTGAATTCTAAGTGGAATTTGGCAGAAGTTTGAAATTGCGAAATTACATGTTCGGAAATAGATATTGATGTTAACTATTCCGATTGTCGTGCAACCGGTAAATTAAAGTTTGACAAATGACAATACATTGTTACTATAACGACAATATAGATGTATGCATTCATTCTAAAAATATCTTTGAACAGGGAACAGTGAAAAGCAATACTCACATATAACAGGTTTACGTATCCCACAGGCGACATTGCTACGAATACACCATGTCGATATCAAGTGATGCACAGTATATGTACTGCGTTGACAATGTGTTTCAAGGCAATATATCAACAAAATACATTCACTGGTTTCTAATTCCAGCGGTGAGTGATCCTGTGGTGTTTTATTTTACAGTACTAATTTAGTCTACCTATTATATTTTATTCATAGAATACTCTACGCTCATAGACTGGCATTCTTTGTTTTGTTGTATTAAGATCCCAGATCTCACATGTGAAAATGAGGATCAGATTATAAATTCCAGATATTTCCGCTTCTGGAGTAGGAGACTGATTTAAAGAAAATAAAATTCTGACTTAAACTTCATCGTTGTGTAAACAGACACCACGACTAAATACGTGTAGGCAATTTCCAGACAGTGGTATTGGCAACACATAATCTGGTCCTATACTTAAGTGTTTTTCAATGTATTTGCTGATCACCTCTTGCTTCCTGTCTTTACCAGTGGTAAGCCTTGTGTGAAAAAGGACGCGAGTGCTCGTCACGGAAAAGTCATATACAGTGCCTCCTCGCGGCGTCTTACGAAAATTAAGCACCTGGTGTCCACAGGTTCAACTGCAAGGAACTCGACGAAAGTCTTCCAGAAGACATGCTATTCTATGCCCATCTTCGAGTGGACATGCCCAGATTTCGATGAACAGGCCCCTTACTATAGACAGATAGCTAGGATTTCAACATGGAAAATGACGGCACAAAGCTTTGGAACATTAAGAGGGAAGCCATAGGAGATAAACAGCTCTGATAGAGTATGACATCCGATTGGTAGAAAATTATGACATGTAAGTAATATCCCTATCTGGCACCATTAGAGAGTGGCACGAGATAAAATGGGGAGGTAGAATAATGGATCAGAGGAGGATGTCATGGGAAAATGCCCCAGTCTGGATGAGCTACAAAAAGTCCTTCACAAAGAGAAGAAATCGCCTTAAATCGCAATAAAGGAAAGGAATCGAAGTTCTGCCACACGCTAATGGCCCATCAGTTTCGGTGTGTGTGTGTGGGGGGGACCGTGGAGAGCTTAATGATGAAGGAATAAAGTGGTATTTGGAGACCACCCATCAGAATTGTTTCAGATGATTCCGTTTTCACGGGATACCTCATTAAATACTTCGCCCAGGAGATCGAAGTATGGACTGACGTTCTCCGTGTGAAGTTTCTACGAATGTGATCGGATACACAATTTACGAGTGGATCAAGTCTTATTTGTTTCATGAAAGGGCAAGACTCATCGTTGTTGCGGATACGAAGTCTCCCTTTCTTTATCTGATATCCAGAAGAGTATTATATGATACAGCAAGCAGTATTATCATAAACCCAGAGCCTTACCAAACACTTGTTCCTTGTTTCCAGATTGTTTTATCATAGACTCGTAATCTGGCCATTTGTATGCAGTTCCAACACGGTGTTATCACAAAGCAAGATTCTGTACAAACACTTAGAAACACTTGTTTGTACACGTAAGCTCGTACATAGCATCTGGCCGAAGTTTTCAAACATGGTTATCACAGAGTCAGAGTCTTTCTGAATACTTGTGTGTTGCTCAAACACTGTGTTATAAGAGACCCGTTGTCTGGCAAATGAATGGTTTTAAGTTTCTAAAAGGTGTTATCACAGCATGGACGATCCCTTGTATTCCCTTTCAACTCTGCTATTTTCTATTACAATCTAACCTCTCCACGACAACACCGACGGGAATAACAATTTTTGTTTGGTGTGGAGAGGTTGTTGCTTTATTCAGATATAACTGCTTTGGGAAATAAAAAATCTTTCTTTGTAGATAGGTTTTTGCTCTTCGGGGGTGTTGTTTAGAGAGGTTGGACTGTACTGTTATTACTTAAAGTATGGATATACAAAGGTTTGATGTTCAAAATTAGTGTTATCGTGCCGAAGAAATTTCCAGACAAAGATAATTAGTGTCAGAATGCAATCTTTAACTTGTCTGGCAATTGAAACTCATTGAAGGAGCATAGTTACATGGCTAAACTAAATTTGAGTTTATCGATCTTTGGATATTAGATACTGAATCTTTTCTCTTGGAACTGTCAAACTGGCAGCTAGCTGGGGTTTGAGTAGTAATTCCTAGCGACAATGAAACACTCGCAATTTCTTTTTCAGGTTGCCATAGTAGCCATGTTATCGTTTGCGGAGAAGCGGAGGACCATAAAAACGGACATGTTAGGTGGTCGACCTGCTCTTGTGCGGTAATCAATAGCATTTTTATGGATTTAAGAGAAATATAATTATAAGGTTTCTTCACTGTATTGTCAAAAGTAATGTGTTTTACAAAACAGTTTTAAGACATTCTTTTGAAAATCGTTATCTTCATAATAGCGTCGTTACTTATTTCTCTTCAGACCTCTTGGTTTTCTGGATGAGCCTTATAACCGCTGGGGTGTAATATTTGTATTCGGATCCGTGACCGGTAACATAATACAAGTAACACAGAAGACGCTCTCGGACAATCTGGACTGGCCCGTTTGGGCTAAAAGTGAGTTTTCTCAAATCATTTGACAAAATCTCACAAAGTAAACGCTCATGAAGCTTCAAATCGTCGGACCCCACTGTTAATTTCTTCCGCTTCTCTCCAGTAATGTACGTAATGAATAGACTGGATAAAAAGCCTTAATGAAATAATGTCACACTGATTGTTTTCGAACGGAAATATATATGATATATTGTATCCGAAGAGATGGTAATTAGTATGTCTATTGAATGTAAAGCAATGTTAAAATATCTTTCACATAATAGTTTTAAATTGATGTTTGTGTTTCAGTTTTCATGGTGTATATCTTGTGTTTGGAGACAAGCGTCATTTGTTACCCATTGTTTGCCTGCATGACCAGTAGACACAAGTTAGTTGGGGCAGTCACAGGGCTTCTGTATTCAATAGGATGGTAAGTAATGTCCGTTTATTTTGTTAGATTTTAATATAATATCCATTGTGTGATTCGATTCTACGTGTATCCATGCAAATACAGTTTGTCTTCAGATGCAGCGGCGGTGAAACAAATCATATACCGAAGTTATAAATAGGCCTAAATCACAAGTTAACTTACACCTTTATTTACTTTCTTTGACTTCACCTGTCATCACCTACTAAACTACATGTAATTACATTTATTCCTTTGTTTATATGACTTTACATGTTAATATCTAAAGCTTCAACACATTTAAAGCCGAATTAACACCGTATCATGTTTATATTATGAGCTTATATAAATAGTGTGTAAACTGTATTGTTTCAAAGCCGTTTGATATTTTCAGGTTTATTTTTGAGCTTTTTATCGACATTCAGATTGGAAGATGTTTCGTAAAGTATACAGACCCAAACGTAAGAATACTTTAATTACAGTTAATTAGACCAAATTGACAAAATTCTTATTTTCCCTTTTTATTAGCTTACCTGAGCACGACGTGCTCAAGCTGAGCTATTGTGATCGCCTGGTGTCCGTCGTATGTCTGACTATCCACACTCAACCTTGTATATGCAATAGAGGCCACAATTTTCACTTGATCTTCATTTAATTTGGTCAGAGAGACTGCCTTGGTTAAATGTAGGTCGAATTTAAATATGGGTTATCTGAGATTAATAGCTAGGTCGCCAGGTGAAGTCATAGAAAAACCAAATCTTCATAAATCTTAGTCAAAATGATAACCTTGATAACATCTAGGTCCAAGCTAAATATCAGTTACCTGAGGTCAAAAACTAGGTCATTCAGTCAAATCATAAAAAAACCTTGTGTTTACAATGGAGTGTGCATTTTGCAATGGAACTTCGTGGAATTTAGTCAGAATTACTGCCTTGATAAACTCTCGGTCGAGTTTGATTATGGTTCGTCGCTGGTGAAAAACTAGGTCACCAGGTTAAATCCAAGAAAAACCTTGTGTAGGCATTATAGGTTGTATTTTGCATTTGATCTTCTGTAAACTTATTCAGAAGAATTGTCTTGATAAAATCTCGATCGAGATGAGATACTGATTCTCCAAGGGTCAAAAACTAGGTCACCCAGTCCAATCATAGAAAAATCTTGTGTATGCCATAGAGTGTGTATCTTTCACTAGAACTTCATGAGGGTCGAATTTGAATATAAACTATCTTTGATTAAAATCTAGGTCACCAGGTCAAATCATAGAAAAATCTTGTTTATGCCATAGAGGTGACATTTACAACCCAATCACCTTGAGAATTGGTCAGAATGAATTTATAATCATTTCTAGGCAAAATTAAACTGATTCAGAAATGATGGTCGAAATGAGATATGGGTTATCTGAGGTCAAAAACTAGGTCAAGTCACCCGGTCAAATCATAGAAAAACCTAGTGTATGCAATGTAGTGTGTATATTCTTCACTGGAACTCCATGAAATTTGGTCAGAATACTGCCTTGATGAAATCTAGGTTCAGTTTGAATATGGATTATCTGGGATTAAAACTAGGTAGACAGGTCAAATCATAGTAAAACCTTTTGTCTAGAATAGGTTGCATTTTTATCGGATCTTCATAAAACTTAATCAAAATGATAACCTTATTAAAATCTAGGTTCAAGCTAAATATCAGTTATCTGAGGTCAAACTAGAAATACTTCGTGTAGGCAATGAGTGTGCATGTTTCAATGGAACTTCGTGATTTTTAGTCAGAATGACTGTCTTGATAAAATCTAGGTCGAGTTTGAATATATGGGTTATCTGTGGTCAAAAATTTGGTCACCCGGTCAAATCATAGAAAAATATTGTGTTTGCAAAGGAATGTGTATTTTGCACTGGATCTCCATCAAATTTGGTCAGAATGACATGCCTTGCTGAAATCTAGGTTCAGTTTGAATATGGATTATCTTGGGTTAAAAACAAGGTCACGGGGTCAAATCAAAGAAAGGTCTCGTTAACACTCTATGGACCACATTAATTACCTAATCATCATGAATATTGGTCAACATGTTTGAATATTGTTCATCTGGGGTCAAAAACTAAGTCACTCAGTCAAATTAAAGAAAAAACCTTGTTTACAATCTAGAGGCCACTTTTAATATCCAATTTTTATTAAAATTGGTCAAAATATTAGTCCAAATGAGTTGAAACTGGGTTATTTAGGGTCAAAAACTAAGTCACTAGAACAAATTTAAACCTTGTTAGCAATCTAGAGGTCACATTTAATATCCAATCGTCATTAAATTTGGTCAATGTGTTTGTGTTGATAATTAAGGATTAAAACAAGGTCACCAGGTCAATTCAAAAGAAAATCTTGTTGATACTCTAGAACTCGCATTTTATAGCCGTTATGTATATTGATCAAAACGGGTTGTCTTGTATTGTAAAGCTCGTCTCCTTTTGGTTACTTCTTTTATAAATTAATTTATAGTTTTGTTACTGTCTTTGTATAAAAATGTAAAACTACGTTTATCTATTCGCAGGCAAATGTAAACATCGCAGCCCATATTCTTATTCAAGAAATGCCAGTCATCATATGCGACTTCTTGGTGGTGTTGAAGTTCTGCTGGAAACTCTACAAATGTTTCAAGAAAGGAGTATATAAAATCAGTAACGAGGTAAATGCATGATCAAAGTCAAAATGTTTACCGAACGCAAGGAATCAACTGATTATTTGCTAAGATTGTCAATGGTTCTATCCATCCATCCATAAATCAATCGATCGGTCAGTTGATAAATTATTCAATATAACGGAAGTAAATTGTGCGACAGAGCAAGATCCCAGCAGTATATACCTCTACATCAAGTGATGATGGTCGTTCTTTATCATGTACATACATATTTAGTTGGTTATCAGAGATATTGTTTTATTATGAAGCTGACGTCCCAAGCCTGCTTTAAGATACATTTATTAAACTTCCTACTATTATCTGAAATTTTATTTTGGGAAGAGACTTGTATATTTAATGTGTGTTACATATCAAGGAGCAGGTGAAGCTGTGTAAGAGCTATCACATGATCTACGTGAATCATCTTCTAAACAGACATTACACAGAAGACAAGACAGAAAGGTAGCAGGTGTTCTTTTAAATATTTTAATACTTGTTCGCTTGAGCTTGCACATTATATGCTTGTGAGAGTCTGAGTCAGTCAGAGGCAGAGAGTACGCAATTGCAATTGGAGACTGTGACTGTGAACGACAGCATTTTAATTACAAAGACATCAGACAATGCTTAACATTTCTGGTTAATTCTTTTATCGCAAAATGGGTCTCGAGTTTCTTTGCGTGTTCGCCGTAATAAAATATCCTAACGCGTTATAACGTGCAATTATAATGTATCTGAAATGCTTTCAGAATGTAGGTATTAAACACTTTTGAGGTAAGAGAAACTTATTAAAGAGAAAAGAAAATCAGTACATAAAAATCATTACAAAATATGTTGTTTTTTATATTAACGGCATCTTATATTCATTGATATGGAACGTCAGTGATGACATATGTTACAGCCTAACCTTAAAACAGAAGATACAGAGGAAGATTATCCGTCCGGTACCCGGCTTCAGGTTTCCTATCTCGATTATGGTAACAACTTTCATGTCGGGTGTTATGCTTTATATGGTAAGTAATATTTTTGCTTACTACTGATTTAGATACAAACCAGAAAAAGTTACATCTTTAGTGAATAAGTTCTTTATTTACTTTTCTTGATTTTGTGATGTTTACCTCATTTTCAACGAAATCTTGGTTATTAAATCTGGGAACGTCGTTGGCCAGCCGGGCAGCCGATTTGGCGGAAGGCATCAAACAGGTAGTTTCCGGTTAACAACTTTAGTTAGGAAGGAGCTATTACCATGAAATTTGGTAGCTTATATGGAGATGTAGCTTGGGATTGCATATGGGGTCTCTCAGGTCAAGGTCGCTGTGACTAAAAATATTTGGAATGTGTTATTGGAATGGTAATGTAAAGTTTGGGATTGTATTTTGGGTCTCTGGGGTCAAGGTCGCTGTAAATGAATATAGAAAAACGGTTTCCGGCCGATAACTCGAGGTAGGGATGTATTTTAGTGAAATTTGGTATGTAGGAAGCTAATTTTGATAAGTACTTTGGGATTGCTTTTTGGTTTTCTTGGGTCAAGGTCAATGTAGCCGTTACTTGAAATAGAAGAAAACGGTTCCCGATAACTCCAATGAAGTATTGCCATGGAAATACATATGTAGGTAGATTATATATTAAGATGTTGCTTGGGATTGCATATTGGTTCCCTGAGGTCAAGGCTGTAACAAAAATAGAAAAGTAGTTTCCGGCCAATAACTCGAGCTGGGAATGAGGTATTGCCATGAAGCGTATATTAAGATGTAGCTTTTATGTGTATTTTGGGTCTCTAGGGTAAGGTCAATGTCGATGTTACTAAAAATAGAAAAACCGTTTTCATCTGTTTTAAAGCATGCTATATGTATATAGTTTGCTTGTCTAAGCACCTGTTTAAATGTTGTTTTCACATCAGGAAATGGTGGTGATCTCTACCTTTTAAACATGAAAAGACCCCGTTAGTAATTGATGAAAACTTGCTGCGTTTCTTCTTTTTCAACTAGTTTGCAATAAAGGTATATGGGTGTCTAAAGTGTATACCCTTCGGAGGGCAAGTTATTGACAACTTCTGCATTAGAATCAACACGTATGTTAGAAATTAATGTGGTGACCGAAGGTTAATCCGTGTAAAGTTGAGTTAAACCAAATGTTAACTGACCCCCATATACTGAAATCTTATGCTAGGAGTATTAAATATAAGTAGTTTAATGCACGTCTGTGTCCAACATTTTGGAAGGTTTTTCTTCTGAGAGTAGAAGAACACATAGGTAGTGTCGTCAGTGCACTTCTATGCTCTAGCTGTCTTTTCAGAAAGAGCAAACCTGCCAAAAAAGTCTGCAAAGATTACAGTTAAGCAATTTATGTGTGATGTATAAAGGACAGTTAAGAGATGTCAAGTCATGATCATACATACACTGAACGTGTCGCAGAGGTCAGTCTCTTGAATGATAATTGCACTGAGTAGTAATCCCATTTTGTGCTTTTGAACAGTCATCATTTATGTACTTTTCATTGACAGGTCGGTCTTTACTGTGCAGAGTTCATGGAGATTGAGTATAAACAAAATTATACGGATTTTGTGGACCTTTTACAAGGTAAAAAATGGGGGATAAACTTTTATACACTAGTATCTAAGGTGTGTGTGTGTGTGTGTGTGTGTGCGTGTGCGGGGGTCTTTGGAGACAATTTGCCCTAGCTGATTGGTAGTTTACATATACCTGTTCCTTACATCACTTTCTATCGCTTTATCTGAAACATTCATTTTAGCTGAAGCAATTTGTAATAAGCTGGTAATTAACTTGCCGGAAACGTCCTTTGTTGTATTATCGAATATTTACTTTGGATATATATTGTAAAGTTTTCTTTACCTGACATCTAAAAAAGACCAAGTCATATTCTAATAATTTTGATAGTGAATTGGAAAACACTGTAGTTATGCATGTAACTTAAGTAACAGTTTGGAATATTAATAAATTTAACATAGTTCTTGCAAGTTCATAAAACACATATAATCCATTGCCAGTATTTTCGTTGAAACTGTAATTAGTCAGCTTTTTAAAAAATAATGTGTATGCATCTCAAGTTGGGTTACCTTCTGTGAAACACAACTTTCATCAATACTGTTGTAAGGTCTCTGAAAACTGATAGAATGTCTTGAATTACTGTAAACTAAGATATTGTTCTTTGTAGCGGCGAATGTTATTGCGACAATAATAACGATGTTGTGTGGTATCAGAAACATATACCTGTTCCTTATGAATTACAGGTGAGTAGAGAGTTGCACAACCTTACAACGCTTTCTATCGCTTTATCTGAAACATTCAAAAGGAGATTAAACTGTGTCATTTGCTCCGTTCTTTATGCCCCTTCGAAGAAGAGGGGTTAATTGGTTTGCAACTGGTTTCCGAAAGACTTCAAACCGCCTAGGCCTAGGATCTTGAAACTTAATGTGAAGGTTGGTCATAACCAGCAAAAAATCCCTATTGATTTTGATGTCAATAGGTCGAAGGTCAAGGTCACAGTGACCTGGAGTAGTAAAATGGTTTCCGGACGATAACTCGAACGCTTGGGCTTTGCATCTTGAAATTTCATGGCATTGTGGAGGTTAGTCATGATCAGTAGATGACACCTATTGAGTTTGAGCTCACCAGAGTGAAGGTCAATGAAATTTGGTGTGTATGTAGTTTGCGCGGAAAAGAAGCTCGAAATTGCAATGCGGGTCACAAGGGTCAAGGTCATGGTCACTGTTACTAAAAATGGATTTTTTATGCCCCCGAAGGGTGGCATATTTAAATTACACCGTTAGTCCGTCTGTCCGTCCGTCTGTGCGTCCGCCCTTAAATCTTTCCGTGTCCAGGCTGTAATTTTGTAATGCATTGAAGGATTTAAAAAAAAATGGCAAACATGTTAAGCACATCAAAATGATGTGTCGCGTGCAAGACCCATGTCCCTTCCTCAGAGGTCAAGGTCACATTTGAATCTTGTATATATGCACACATTCGTGCCCGGACTGTAACTTTGTCATGCATTGAAGGATTTTTAAAATAACTTGGCCCAAATGTTCAGCACATCAAGACGATGTGTCGCGTGCAAGACCAACGTCCCTACCTCAAAGGTCAAGTTAACACTTAGAGTTTGAAGGTAATGGAATCCTCTATATATGCACACATTCGTGTCCGGACTGTAACTTTGTCATGCATTGAATAATCTTTAAATAACTAGGCACGAATGTGCAGCGCGTCAGGACGATGTGTCGCGTGCAAGGCCCACGTCCCTTCTGAAAAGGTCAAGGTCACACTTAGAGTTTAAATGTAGTGAAATACTGTATGCATGATAACTCTGTTATGCATGGAAGAATTTTAGAATTACATGGCACAATTGTTGAGGACATGGAGAGGACACATAGTATGAGACACCTTTTTCGGGTGCATTCATCACTTATGAGGGACAGCTCTTGTCTATAAATGATTTTTAATTTGTTTAAAGAATTTATTTTCGGGGAGGGGGGAGGGACAAAGTCACTGTTACTAAAGATAAATGTTTTTTGTTTAATGTTGTTTTTTTCAACTTTTTATACGTTTGAAGCCTGTCTGTCAATATCTACCTTGCGAACATTATAGTGACCACATTTCATAGTATAGTGACCACAGAAACCCTGTCATAGTGCTTGTCTAGAAGATTTCTAAGACATAGTCATATTGGATCAAAAACTACGTCACCCGGTCAAGATAATAGAAAAGGCTTGTGAATATTCTAAATGCCACATGTTATACCAAATTATTTAGAAAACTAGTCACGGTGTACGTTTTGAAAAACTCTAGGTCCAGTTTGAAACTTGGTTACGAGCGGTCAAAAATGAGATTACCAGGTAAAATAATAGAAAAAACAAACATTTGAATACTCTAGAGGCCATATTTGACACTAATCATCTTGGAATTTGGTCAGAATGTTTATTTCAATGATTTCTTGTCCAAGATTGAAACGTGGGTTAGGTGAGGTCAAGATCTATGTCATCAAGTCAAATTATAGAATACCTTGTAAACTCTCTAAAAGTTACAAGTCATGCCCAATTTGCTTGAAAATTAGTCAGAATGCATGTTTTGGTCAGCTTTTAACATTGGTCATTTTGGGTGAAAACCGTAAGAAATCCGTGTGAACACTCTAGAAGCTACATTTTGTACCAATCATCATGAAAATTTGTCAGACTAGTTGTCTTGATGACAATGATGAATAAGTCTGTTTATACTCGGCGCCGGTTAAAACTATATGTCCGAGAATGTTTGCCTCTGATGCCTTCCCATTGAATGTAGAGACTGTCGAGGGTGGAGTTCATGCCGGCTATCATCAGGAGAAATCTAAATCACGTTCAACATCCGGATAAAGTGACAGTAGCAAAGTATATCTCATCTTTAAACACAACTGACAATAACCAAGGTCAAAAATCCTCTTCTTTGTAAATCCCCACCATCCGGCAAGCAAAACAGGCACGCGGGGCTCTAGAAGCCGCCTCTCGTCAATCTCAGTACTATCCTCGTCGTCCTGTCTATCTGATTTAGGGCAACAACCACCGCCATCAGTCAAGGTCACGACAACTACGAGACAAAAAGCCATGTTTCCGTTGTGACCCAATTCATTTTAGCGACATGAACGCTGCGGTGGCCGAGGGAAGGATTTGTCTTGATTAATTATGAGTCACGTGCGTTGAAATACTAGGTCATCAGGTCCAATCAAAGATAGAAGTCATATATTGTGTCAAAACAAGGTAAAATCATTAAATTACTTGTGAACATTTAAGAGGCCACCTTTGACAAACAGTCGGCTTGAAAATTGGTCATACTTTTTGTCTCGATAAACTCTAGATCAAGATCGAAACTGTGTAGCATTGGATTTAATATTTGGTCACGAGGTACGTTGATCTTGATCTTTTGACCTACTTTTTTAAATGCAATAACAGAAGTATGTTTAGTGTTTTGTAAGCAGGTGTAAACATTGTCATCGCTTAACCTTGATCATGATGTTTGACTTACTTTTTTGTCTTTTGGATCAATGGTACTCAGGTGAGCGATATAGGGCCATCATGGTACTTTTGTTTCTATTTGATGTATGTCAATAAGCAGCAGTATAAAATCTTTGGTGGGGCCTTAAAATTTTCAGTCTTCAATTTGAGATAGTATTTCTTCTGGATGATGACAAACTGCGCATTTTTTGTTTTCTAATTGTTCTCAAAAATGGATGTCTCGTATTTTAAGGAGCGTTTTGATTGGTAGGTGTTACTATTTTTATTTCTTACGGCTGATAAATGGAGGGTAACTGAATTGATTGGTTGTGGTATCCACCAACACGATAAAGTAAAACTTTTACAGGGACGGGTTGGGTCTGATAAAAGAGATAATTATTTTAAATAAAAAGGTTTTTCATACCCATTGTGCGACCGTATAGTACTCCGACAATAAAACGGTTATGTAATTTGTAAAGAAAAGCCAGGAATCGTGTCTTTGTAATATTTATTCGCATTATAGCAACTTTATTTATGCTTAAGTATTACTCTATGCGTTTCTGTTGCAGGCGAGATATGCTTCTCATGTTTAAAGGAGACAGGAGCTTCATTCCGAGCACTGTCCAAACGCCATCGCCTAATGTATACATGGTAAGTGAGCTGTACCCAGTACTGCCATACGTTGAGATTTTCTACTAAGGTAAAAGTAAAATCCGGATATCTGTATTTATTTGATAATCATGGTTTATAAAGTTACCTCAGCCGAACAAACGAGGATGCATTTACATGGCAAAAACCCTGTTAATTTGTTTGATTCTTCTAGTTACTAAGGTCCAGTAGTAATAACTTGGGAAGCAGTGAGTCAACTTTTCAGCAGTAGTGTTTGACCATGATTTTCTACAGTCCTTGGTTTCGATTTGCACACTGGTTAAATCTCAAGTAGCCAGTAATCAAAAGTAATTCAATAATTTGTAAAGTGTGCATTCGATGTAAATAAAGCATAGCTTACTTTTCCCTTATAATTTTAGAAATAGCAAGAACAGTCTATTTTCTGATTCATTTAATAATCTTTTTTTTATTTGACTCTAATTTACTTTTACTTACCAGGCCCAAGGTATGAGATTTATTGGTACAGCAATCACAGGGATGTTATGGGGTAAGTACAACTAGTGTCAAAATTAGCGCGGTATTGGGCATATTTTTTATCACCGACTTTATTGAAGCACACCTTCATACTTCATCTGGTTCTCGGGGTATTATTTGTTTTGAAGAGGGCATATCCAGGGGAAAGCATTCATTAAAAAAGAACAAACAAATAAGAGACACGTCTTCACATTGGAGAAAATGTCGCTTAATATCTTAAGTTTTTACTTCCAAATCTTTACAAAACTCGAACAAGACCGCTTCATTTTCACTAACAGTAGGCTTTGCCGTGTGAGATGGAAGTTACATGTATTGATTTTTGCATGGTGACGTATTGGCACATAGGGCCTGGTGCTCACTTGTATATACATGGTTGCAATGTGTGGTTGTTGTGACTTGATTGCACATGTCACGAAAAAAATTCATTTACTTACTTACTGACATAATTTGGACAATTCATTTTATTGAACTTTTGCAATGTTTGGCTCATATACTATTTCTTGCAAAATTTAATAGAATTAGGAGGTTCACGTAAAATATCAAAAGCGATGTACGAAGCTTCGAACATTTCTGACGCACCTGTCAAAAAAGCGATTAAGTGCCGCCCAATATTGGTTTTTAAAACTTCGCCTTTTATCAGCTTTTTTACAACAGCCCTTTCATAACGACAAATCGATACTGTACTAGTTAATGCTGTTTTTATAAAGCGTCTTGTGAAATAAGAATCAAGTGATGACTTTATATATCTTATGGTGCGGAACTAAGAGCGATACTGTTCCTTATTGGTCTAAACTGAGCATCAGCTGTTGAATATGTATATGTGACATGTTTCCATCTGCCATTTTTAGCCTAGTTAAAACTGTGATGTTGAAAAGCACAATGAAGTTAAGAATTAAACTATGCTATTAGAGTTTGGTGTTACGCAAGTAAAATGTTTTTAGATTATTTTGAAGTAGTGTTTAACTTAACATTGCTTGATAACTCATTGAATATAGAAACTGGGGTAAGTGACTGACTGATTCGTTTTTTTTTGTTTTTTTTTTTGACACGTAAATTTTTATAGCAAAAGCAACGCCCGCTGTTTTTTATAATTTGCTGAAAAAATATAAGCATAATGCCCGCCTTTCTATTCAGTTTTGCCAGGCGTAGTATTAGTTGCATGACGATAGAGCGCTACAAATGATAAGTGCTACATATGTCTGACGACAATTGCTGTTTTGTAGGTACCGTGTTTTGTTTCCTGCTTGTGTTTATACCTCTTGGGATGATGATGATTGTCATAAGGCTTCTAGCTGAACGGGGGAAACTTGACGATATGTGGAAACAATTCCAATGGCTCATGTACACATCTTTTCAATTATTATTACTCTCTTATATGCTTCTTAGCAACACATTAAGTTCATATGTTTTCCATATCGCCTGTAAAACCAATTTAAATATATAAAGATTATATTCAACGGACGGTCCTAATTTTCTGTGTTTTAGTCATCCGGGTTGATTTATCATCATTTTCTATGCGTTTTCAGCAATACAGTTTATTTGATTATCATTTACTTTTTTCAGCAATACAGTGTTTAGAATCATCATTTTGTGTTTTCAGTTATCCGGTCTGTATGATCATCATATTCAAGGGACAAGTTTTTTTAATTGGCAGATTTTTCATTCAGCCAAAATTAAGCACGGATGACAAGTACAGACCATTATCTGTTGACAACAGGTATCATGTAGGATTCTTAATATACAGACTGCTTTTACTACCCAGCTGAATGTACACTTCAAAATAAGTATTTAAATAAAATGTAAACGTATAACGATAAAACTTCTTTTTATTGTAATTAAAAGTGTAAAAACTCAATTTTAGTTATTCATCTAAAACGTGTTATTTTTGTCGGGTATTTTAAACTATTCCATCTAAAGTTTGTATATAAGAACGTTATCTTACACAGAATATAAACCGTTGTGCTTTTTATGTTCAACTTTCTTAAAGTTGACAGATTTTTACCAGACAATCTTCAGTGAACATTTACCTTTTCATTTCTCGTTCAAAGATACTTTTTTTGTAAAAGTTTGTTAATCAGCTTAGTTCTTTTAATAAGCGCTGTTTTCTTTTTTTCAGAAACGCTTACGACATTTTCAGTTTCTTTATGCTATTCCTTAATGCCAGTATTGGACTATTTGCCTTTCTTAGACGCATTCTAGTTGGCGCGTTTCTTGGCGTTTTCCTAATTCCCCGGATGGACCGCAGTTTGCTGATGAGAGGCTACGAAGCAATGGATAAATGTAAGTTACAAAAATGATTGTTTTAAATTAAAATTAACATGTACGTAGTAATCTAGGCATAGATTATAACAGCTTTACAAATTACATCAGCGTCTTTCATCAAAAACGCTGTTTTAAAAGATGCAGTGACAGCTTGATGAAAGCAATAAAGCAATAGAGCCATAGAGAGTATCGTTTCACTGTAAAACAGGAAAGTAGGTCAAAAGGTCATAATCAAGGTCAGTCATGGGAAACTGTACAAGCAGTCCAAATTGCATTTTGCTAGCTTGAAAAACAAAAATTAAGTCAAAGGTCAATGTCATGGTCAACCAATGTCAAAGTTAAAATTTGCCTTCAAAACTATACATATGGTTCCAAGATCAAGAAAGATCAAAGTTAAAATGTGTATGCAATATTATCAATATAGTTCAAAACAATACAAGAAAGTAGATCAGTAGGTCAAGGTCAATGCCAGCCAATAGTGAAGTTAAAATGCACCTGCAAAATTGCATACATGGTCAAAATTTCATTGATGCAGCTTCAAGACAGAAAGTATGTCAAAAGGTAAAGGTCAGCAAATGTCAGAGTTGAAATGTACATGCACCAATATCCACATAATTAAAATTTCATTTCTGTAGCTTAAAAAACAGGAAAGAAGGTCAGTAGGTTAAGTCACTCCGAGGTATAGGGCAAAATTAGACTTAAGGGTATAATTTGAATAACGATTGTCAAGACCAACCTTACTATCTAGTTCGAAGATCATAGGCCTTATGGTTTTCCAATTATTGAACATAATAGATCTTACCTTGACCTTTAATCCAGTGTATCAATACAGGCCATCAACTGATTAATATCAACCTATCAATGAATTCAGAGGATCTTATACCAAATGGCTCTCAAGTTATTGAACAGAATAGGTTTAACCTTGTAATCAGATGGGTGTAGTCAACTTTGACCCCTGGGGCATAATGCTAAGATACTATGTAGTGGGCCACCATACAATGCTACATGCTGGGCCACGCACTTTCAGAGAAAAACAGTTTTAAAGTTGTTCCTATCACTCTATAATTATACAGAAAATTTTGACCAAAACTGCATGATTTGAACAAACGTGGTAGAGGCCCACTAGACAATATTACATATCAAATATCTGAGCCTTACGCCTTGTGGTTTTGGAGAAGAAGATTTTAGAAGTGTTTCCTTTTATAAATCTATGTAGAACAAGTGACCCCGGCACCGTCGATTTTAATCCTTGGGACATGATTTGAAAAAACTACGATTTTTTTAAATTCTTGTTAAGATTTTTATAAGCACATGTATTTGAATAAAATCTTTTTGCCGTTAGAAAAACTACAATTATTATGTTTTATATCTTTTCGTCAAAATATGCCCCAGAATGCCTAAGAATGCAGCTCCGGCGATATAGACTCTCAAAATGTTTGGGGTAGCATGATCCCAACCCTCTCTATAAACTGTTTTCGCCCGTTGCTTGCCTGGCGTTATAAAAATTTGTTTCTTTTACGACTTCAACTTACTTTTTCTGAAATAATTTAATTTGAGCTGGAGCTAACATTTACTAACTGTTTTCTTGTTGTAATCAGTAATTTATTATCCCGCACTATGAATTTGCACATCGAAGGATCAACCTGAAACTATTGTAAGTGTTTAAAGAAATAGAAGCAGATATTGTAATTTCGCGTTAACCCCTCGATATATATTTGTGTTATTTCTAGTATTGTAATTGAGCAGCCCAAAATGCCGGAAAATTTAAGTTTTGTGTCAAGTAACATATACCTGCATTATTGTTATACAATATTTGCTATGTCATGAGACAAACAATAGTTATTGTGTAACAGTGCATACTTTTATTGAGCAGTAAAACTAGTCATATTATATACATATGAAATAGGTCCAGTAGTTTCTCACGAGAAGAGCTGAACTGACGCCGAAAGGCTACAATAGATCATCATGTAAGAGCTAAAAAGCACTTTGTTTATGATGTCTTTACGATGTAGGTGTGTGGCCTTTACTTTTTACTTTTGCAATGTTGGCTTATTAAAGCTTTTGTTTATTAGTTTAATGTATTCATTAAAGTGTAGATCTTAAAATGTGTTTCATTTAGCGAAAAGGAAAAGTCTTTACCACTTTAAATTTTAAATGTTTCGACTTTTCATATACTTCAGGTTATGTAAATTACATCGGAATGATAATGGTGGACGTGGCGCACAATCATCCTGTAATGCGTGTATTCTGTTCTCTTGTGAAATCTGACGTAGAAAACAGGAGAGATAGAAAGCCTTTACAGACAGCTGTAGAAAATGCTGAATATGGGAACATAGGCTTCTCTCAACATATTCCGATAGAAACAAGTAATTTAAACTGCAGGGTTTATCTGTAAAACACATACATATTATATCAACTTAAAAAGTGCTATCTAATAACTAGTCTCACTATTTCCACTTCGAAAGCAAACCGATTTTGCAGGTTGACGTTTTAGAATTGTTTGCCTTTTACATCTCACTACGATGTGCAAATGCCTGTGTAGATATCCCCAACGTATATTCGTTGGGCTCTTCAGAACGCAAGATCATCCAGTGTTTAAATGTATTTATGACTATACACGATATGATTAAGATTAATAATGATGCTATCACAATTCCAATTTAAGTTTACTTATCGACAAACTCAATGATGCAATCGGTGAAATCTAAAAAATAAAACATCGCAATTGACGTAACATTAACGGAACCCTTCGGCGATGAAGATTTATTAACCGAGTACTCGCCGAAATACGGCGTGCGTGTACAATTGTTTATTTAAGTTCGTATATTGAAATTTAATATTTTTAACCAGTGGTGAGAATATTTATGAACCTTTAAGGTTTTAGATAAATTGATACTCAATTTGAATTTTAGAGTGGAAAATTTTTGATATGAACGAGAAATAAAGTAATATACGTGATATATGAATCGGAAGTACCTGATACTGAAAGTAAACTTTCAACTTAGTATTGAGCGCATTCGAATTAAGCGTGAAGATATGACAGTTACATGTGTATAAAATGTCAAATATATGAAAGAGTGTATAATATATCCAGCCGTAACAAAGGGGGCTTTTGTATAGATACTCTTATATCAGGACGACGAGATTTGTCATTCTCCTTTGTGTTTAGTGTTCAGTGTGCAAACACAATTTCTCCTTTCAGGCAACAGCAAAGCAAAGAGAAGATGGTGGCTTGCCTTCACTCTCATTCGGAACCCGTCTCTGGTACCTCTGCGAGTTCATGTGTCGAAATCTGACTCTACAAGATCCACATTAGACATTGCTGAAATTGAATGTATGGACAAGACTGTTATTGTGAACAAAGACACCTGGGGCTTCTCAATGACATGTTGTAAAAAATATAAAGTCAAGATTCCACCAAATATCGTTACAAATATCATGGCCCTTATTGTTCTTCTATCAGTACTCGTCATATACACTGGTCTGCCATTGTTGATTAACGACTTTGTGAAAGAGGCAGCTAAGATTGTAAATTAGATTGACACAATGCCCACGACGTATTGCATTGGTAAAATAGTGTCATTGTCACCGTCTTAATGTTTCCCAATCGTAAAAGTAGGAATAGTTAGTAGATCTAATTACAGTGTGATTTTTTATGTTTATTCGGGTTAAATTTCCAATTTCATTACATTTCAAAAGACTTGTACAGACTAGTCTGAAGAAATCTCTTACTGTATTTTTCGGTGCTTTTCTTTTCTTTATTCCATGTTGTATATAATAAAACTATTTAGTCATTCTTAAACTAGATATTTCTCTATAAATAAGCAGTTTGTGACATGTCTGGAACTCGGAACTACAAGCAAACAAAGTACATGTACTCAAGTACTAAAAGGCGGTCGTGTGTGCAAACAAATTGCCTGGGCTTTAAAGAGAAAGCTTTGTATAGCGGACTCATAATGTCAGGCGTAATATAAGACTACAACCCAAAGGTTCGTAAAATTATCAGCCCTACTTAAATACGGGGATACACCAGGGACCCCCCCCCCCGCCTATATTATTTCCTATCGCGGTGTATACGTGGAGTGATATATACCAGCGAAGGTGATTTAGAAGATTTGCATTTAATTGAACATTAAACATCTCAATAAATTACCCGGGTCAAAATTGACCCCCGCCCTGGTTGTCACTTGATTTAGGTTTGAATAGGTTTCTATAGGAAAAAGTTGAAAAACTTTTCTTCTCTGAAACAACGAGGCCTAGAGCTTAGATATTCAGTATGTAGCATTTTCTAGTTGACCTCTACAAAGTTTGCTCAAATCTTGCCACTGGGATCAATATTTTCCACGTCCGAAGATCATTTGTTTTTCACAGACTTATTTAAGAAAACCTTTACAAATCTTCTTGATATTAAGAGGGTAGCATTGTCTACTGGACCTCAACGAAGTTTACTCAAATCCTCTTTGGTTTAATTTTGGCCTCGCCCGGTTGGGTTGGGCGGAGGGCTCTGGTTTTCATATAGACTTACTTTTTTCTCCAAAACTAATAGGCATAGACCTAAGATATTTAGTTTATAACATCACATTGTAGCTCTCTACCAAGTTTATTCAAATCTTACCCCTTGGATAAATATTTGCCCTGCCTGGGGGTCACGTGTTTTACATAGACTGATATAGGAAAACATGTTTAAAATCTTCTTCTCAAAACCACAAGCCCTAGAGCTTAGGTATTTAATGTGTAGCACTGTCTTGTGGACCTCTTCCAAGTTCTTCAAATCATGCCCCTTTGGTGAAAGTTGACCCTGACTGAGGATCACTTGGTATAGGTAAAAACATTAAATTGACCGTGACTACTGATTCCCTTAAGCAACAAGTGACTTCCTTATATAAGTGCACAGGTACTCATGCCTCTCTTGATTTCATAATTGACGAGGCAAGCTTAAGGCTTCCTTTGAAACTAATCTTATATGGTTTTTATTTCCTTCCTTTTACGTAAAAATGTATATCTCTTAATTTCTAGACATAAAATGGCATTATGTTAATTGTTGGTATATCCTTAAATAATTGATTTACTGTTTATGAAATATTTTTAACAAGTTGTGGAATTTCCTTTAGTAAAGATTTATTCAAATCACTTTCCAAAAACAGATGTAGTAATGGTTTAGTTTTAGCTTTTCAGAAAGTACGACAATGTACATAGATACGTTATACTTTTACTTGAAATAAATATTATGTCTCTCTTTATAATTTCTTGAATCTATGTTTACTGGAACTAGTTTGATTTTCAAAGACTTTGCTACAAATTTGTTGCAATGAACTACTTTGTTATTTCTTTTTTCCACGTGTCAAATGTAACCACATTGCAGGCATAAGAACATTGGTTAGTTTCCATAGAATTCCCTGGTTATCTAGCCCAGTATGCTATCTCATTATCACTGACTGACTAATTGATCACAACGAATTATTGCTAACACTAGATATCTTATTTAACGCAGAACATCTGAGTATGTTTTATCTTACAGTGCATGGTAACAGGTGTCATTATAAATGCATGGTAACAGGTGTCATTATAAATGCATGGTAACAGGTATCATTATAAATACATGGTAACAGGTGCCATTATAAAAGCATGGTAACAGGTGTCATTATAATTATAAATGCATGGTAACAGGTGTCATTATAAATGTTTCTTCAGTTCCATGTACATTGCTTTTTCTTAAAAGAAATATACGATGATTCTATTTTAATTTTGCGTGAAAGGAGTTTAACACTCATCAGGGAACAACACTTAGTATTGAAACCAATTGAAAACAGAGTTTTACATTTTCAACTTTCTTCATTTTTTAGGATAGAAGAAGCCTAAAAGTTGTATTGCCTGGATGCTTTTAGAATATGTATCACATACTTGCACTGAATTTTTCAATGCCGATAGAAAAGAAAACAAATTTATAAAATATTAGGCCTAAAATAGTTTACTAGGAAAGCAAAAATCTGTAGATCAAAAGAAAGTGGGTTATATACTGTATAACATAATATCAAACTGTCTTTAATATATACAAACTTTAGAGAAACAGTTTAAAACACCTAACAAAAGACGACAAGCTTTAAAGATGAATAACTGAAATTAATTTTTGCAATTTAAATTGCCATGAAAATATTTTTATTATTATACGTTTACATAGTAAATTAAACTAATAACTGAAGAGATGTGTACGTGAGCCACTCGAATTGTTTCCACATATCGTCAAGTTTCTCCTGTTCAATTAGAAGCCATCATCCCCAGAGGTATAAACACCAGAAAGAAACAAAACTAGGTACCTACAAAACAACAATTGTCGTCAGAAATATGTAGCACTAAGCATTTGTAGCGCTCTGTTCTTATGCAACTGACATATAAGCCAAACAACGGAAAAACTAAATATCAAATAAATAGTGTAAATTACTTAAGTAAGTAAATGGTTTATGATCGTAACATGTACAATACAATTATTATAAGCGTATATTAAAATTCGGTTTTCATCGAACTTTTTCATAGCTTGGGAAGTAAAAAATAAGAATATTGAGTGAATTTACCCCTGATCTGAAGACGTGTCTCTTATTTTTATTCAAATAAAAACTCTTCCCTGTTTATCTCTGCATACTTAAATAAAATCTTTCCCAGAACCTGATGAAAACAAAAATAATATCAAACAGGGAATGCCACGTACCAAAAACGCAGCCTCCCCAAAACGAACCCCACAGCACCCAGAAGTGCACACCACCAACACACACACACACACGCACACGCACACACACACGACACACACACACACAATCATGTACACACACACATATACACTACCAACACACACTAGCATACAAAGCAAACACACGAGGACAAAACGAACAATTAAAGGAACACAGTGGGGCACCGCCTTGGAACGGTCAGTGGCAAAAACACCACTGGGGAGCTTAAACCGGTTTATGGTGCGCACCCAACCTCACTCTTACCCCCACCATGTTCCAAAGTCACAGGACAGTGTAAATAAAAGTAATCCCTGCTAGGTGAATCTCTAACACACGCAATGGAAACAAAAGGCATGGTATGTAAAACACAAAAATGCTCGTGTATAAATATATAAAAAGCAAACCTTGAGAACCAAAAAAACGTATGTACTCAATGCCTTTGCAGAAGGCAGAGCACCAAGAGAAACACCCTTAAGGGCCCGACGAAACGGCCAGAGGACAGAAATCAAAACAGTTTCGTCCCAGTGGGATTTAAAAACTGCCCATCACAGAGTCCTCCCCTCTTCCGTCAGACACAATCAAAGAGGGAAGCATAGCGTCCAACTGTAAACGGGTTGAACACCAAACATGCGGTGTGTCTCAAAACAGTTGGGTCGTAACCTCTTTTAACAAAACGTTTTATAATTTTAGCAAATACAGTTGGAAAATTGCCATGACCCAAAAATCTTACGAAGTTTGTAAACCACATCCCCATAAAAGTCGGGTTTTGAAATACCTTCTCGCAGAAGAGTCTTTAGATTACTATTGAATTTCAAAACCAAATCAGAATTACGATGGTAAAATTTAGCAAAATTTTACGCAATTTGTAA
This sequence comes from Saxidomus purpurata, assembly GCA_022818135.1. Taxonomy (NCBI): domain Eukaryota; kingdom Metazoa; phylum Mollusca; class Bivalvia; order Venerida; family Veneridae; genus Saxidomus; species Saxidomus purpurata. The sequence continues at coordinate 46,734,759 of JAFMSR010000005.1, forward strand.
TAACGGTAGCCCTGTTGAGGAAGTTTATTTGTAATATATTGATTACGTTCATTGAAATCCTCAACATAACTACACGCTCTGGCAAACCGAATTAACTGAGAAATGTATACCCCATAAGATGTAGCATGAGGTACATCCCCATCCAAATGGGGAAATTTACAATACTAAAATTAAAATCATCCCTCTTGTCATAAATTTTGGTTGTATAATATTGTTATAAATAGAGAGATGTAAATCTAAAAATGAGCACCAGTATCCAAATTGTTAGTTTTAATTAACTGGAGTTCCCGGGGATAAATAGTGATAATAGATAAATAGAAGCCTGAAGGGCTGTTTTAGTTCGGTTATAAGAAATATGCACAAAACTGCCCTATGTTGACACTAGCTGTACTTACCCCACAACATCCTTGTGATGGATGTACCAATAAATCTCATACCTTCAGCATAGGAAAGAAAATAATTAAAAGTCAAATAAAACATCTTATCTAATCAAATGAATCCAACCACTGACTTGTCTGTCTAATTCAACATAAGTGATTGAGAGAAAGCAATTTGCTTTATTTACACAAAATCCTCACTTATATTATTAAGTATTAACAAATTATTTAACTGTTTTAGATCACTAAAAGTTGTTATAATTTGTGTAAAGGATTACACGGCCTCCGGTTTTTCTTCATTTGACACATTACTGTTTTATTGTCGGAGAAAAATAAGGTCACAAAATAAGTAAGAAAAATTTCTTTTTGATTAAAGAAATCTACTCTACTTTTTTATCAGACCTCGCCCCGTCCGTGTAAAAGATTACCATTATTTTATTAACTGGCATGGTTGGATACCCCGTCCGATCCATTTTATTACACTCCATCATCGGTCGTGGCTTAACTGGCTAGCGTTAGTCGTTTTGGTTAACACAATAGAACAAACATCTGCCAACCAGCGCTCCTTTCAATACGAGACTTTCATTTGCAGAACAGTTAGGAAACAAAAAGTGTGCATTTTGTCATCATTTAGAAACATATAATCCCTAATTGAAGACTGGAAGTTAAAATGGCCCCGCCAGATATCTTGAATTTGCTGCTTGTTGACAGACATCAATTAGAAACAAGAGTACCATGATAGCCCGATATCGCCAACCTGAGTACCATAGCTCCAAAAGACAAGAAAGTATGTGAAACGGTCATGATCAAACTGTTTGCAAAACATCAATAACAATTTCTACCTTTACTTGTTGTTACAAACTTAAATAAAATGCCATAGTTGCCAGATATCAACCAGTACAAGTTCTGACTCCTTCCGGTATGAGGATACTGATTTACAGGGATTATGTCAACATTTTGACTTTTTATATATTCGTGATACTCAAAACCTTTTCAAAAGCTACACATATAATTTCGAGCTTGTTTAAATAACTTGGGAGGGAGCCAAGCCTAGTCGAGGAGGCGAACTTTTTCATCGGTCTTTTACCAGCGTCTGACATAAAGCTGGACCAAAGATCACCCGCTCGTTTCTTCTCCTGCTCTTGTTTCTACCTCTCCTACTATAGTTTGATCAGTTCCTCTAACTCTTCATTTCCGTCATCTTGCTTTTTCTCATCTATAACAGTAACATTCTCAAGTTTAATGCCGCCAATCCTTTTCCTAAAAGAAATTGGAATGGTATCTTTAAGTTACAAACTCTGGAAAATTAAGAAATGAAAATATCAAAATTTATAGCATGTAAGATCACACTTTATTGCAAGTTACGATATACCCGAATGCTATGATTTAGCATTGCCGTCAGATCGATGAATATTTGTGCGAACCAAATGTCGCATCTTGACAAAACGTTTAGCAGGAATTATACTATATGCACAAAAGATAATCGGTCCAAAAGGTTATCTAAAGTGTATAATATGTTACCATTTTACATACTTTGTGAGATAATATTGACATTTCGTCCTTTTTCGACTCCTTATGGAGAGAAACCGTAGCCTGTAACCGACGTCACCCGATATCGACGAGACGTTATTCTCATTGTAAGAGAGTTTTAACGGGGTGATGGTCTAATTACTTGAACTAGACTGTTTCTACAAGACTATACCAATAGCTTTTTTACCTGTTCTTTAGGAAGGCTAGAAACACCATTTTTGCATGACAGTGTCTTGGTGGATAATGTAAAAGCTATTTTAAACAGACTGCTTCTAGATTTTAACCAGCAATTCTTAAGTGCACATGTTTTTTTGTCATTCCTCGTTCAAAGCTTATGTTTAGTAAATGTTTGTTGATGAGCTTTGTTGTTTTAATGAGTGACGTTTATTTCTTTTAGAAACGCTAACTGCATATTCAGTTTCTTTATGTTATTCCTCAATGCCAGTATTGGACTAATTGCCTTTCTTAGACGAATTTCTTGTTTTTTGACGTTTTCCTAATTCCGCGGATAGACCGCAGTTTGCTGATGAGAGGCTACGAAGCAATGGATAAATGTAAGTTACAAGAACCGACTGTTTTAAAGATAACTACATGTATATAGTAGGGCATAAATTATAACAGCTCTACGAGTTACATCATTTTTATCAGTAAAACGCAGTTTTAAAAGGTGCAGTGACAGCTTGGTGAAAGCGAATTAAAACAAAATGACCATGATGGCCCTATATCGCTCACTTGAATATCATTTCTTTTTTAAACAAGAACGTTGGTGTAAAGATCATTATCAAAGTTAGTGTTAGGAATTTTGGAAACCAGTTTGCCAAACTGACAAAAAAGTACAAATTGCATCGCTCTAGGTTGAAAAACAAAACCTAGGCCAAAGGTTAATGTTACAGTCAACCAAGGTCAATGGTAATATATACATTCAATAATGTATATATGGTTCAAATGTCATTGCCGTTGTTTCAAAAACAATAAAGTAGCTCAGTGGGACAGTCAATACCAAAGTTGAATTCTACACGTAAAACTTTATAAATGGACCAAATTTTATTGATGTGCCTTAAAAATAGAAAGTGAGTCAGTTGTCTAAGGTCAGCTAAAGTCAAAATTGCGATCTGCATACAGTTCAATCTCGTTGCTGTAGCACACACAAAAAGTATACAAGAAAAGCCTAGAAACAAAGCTTTCATGTAAATATTTTGAAATGGGAGATGCAAATAAACTTTACAGACTTTATACTGACAGAGACAGAATACATTTATATTCTAGGTTCGTGTAAAGCAAATACTTGACTATCTGATTTGTGCATTTACAATTTATTAACTCTTTCTCATTTCCAGTGTATCATTTATGATTCAAAAAGAATTAAAATCATATTCATGACAAAGCTTTAAATAGTCTTTATGCTCTTTCCGTTTGTTTTTTGCCCCATTAGATTGTATATACGAGCCCTATTTTCATTCTGCGTTAATTAAAACAAAGTTAACGCAGCAATATTATAATGTGTTCTACGCTTTGTTTCATTAAGGTGATTCTCAGAATATACAATACTATTCCTGTCTCTATCCTCACAAAATCGTTTGAAGTCAGAATGTTTGTAAACAAAACAATATTTTTTAACGCACATTTTTACGATTACTGAAAGTATCGTTACCGACCAATTAGTTAACGTTGGCTACCTGTCAGTTTATTGCTGTAGACCAGTCTAATAACACGAAATGTAAACCAGTCTGATAAAAATAGAAAGTGCATCCCGACCAGTTAGTAAACTTTGGCTGCCTTTCACTTTTTTGCTCTAACATGACGTGTCTGATTTAAATGATACTTCCATTAGAAAACAAATGAAGTGTGATTGTAAATTTAAAACTATAAAAACCGAGTCATATATAGTACCGTAATGGGCCCACTTTACCCGATACCGGAAGATACCGGTATGTTTGACCGATATCGGTTTTATACTGGCAGAACAATATAAACTTTTCACTACTTATTAGACGTTACATAAACATATAAAATAATTTGATGTTTAACATGGATAAAAGATAGAAATATCAATTTTCTGACAATTTTTAAGCTGCACAATGAACAGTGGTTAACCCATTCTTTATCGTAACTTCCTAGGCGATTTTCATAACATTTTGTTCAAAGAACTATACACTACTTCACCTACATGTTACATTTTCCAACCACGTATTAAATATAGCGGGCCGCTGCTGCGGCCCGCAATGAGCAGATGAAGATCAATGTCAGCCATGGGGACCTTGAAATCTACATGCAAAACTGTATACATGGTCCAAATTCCATTTGACGAAGGGTGATTATTTATGCCCGAGGGCTAGCTCTGGCCCCTCTATCAAATATTTGTAAAGTAGATAGGGTTCTTGCTTTGGACAGCCAACCACAACACAAAACTGAAAACAAGTATAGAACTATCAAAGATAATTTATTATACTAATAATATTATATGTCAATGTATTCAATAACACATGAAGACTTCAAATGCAATCATGCATCTCAGTTTTCATTTTACTGACATACAGGTACGATGTTATTTAAGAGTGAAGTATAAAGACTCTTTTCATTGCTAATTACTTATAAGCTATACAATTCATACAAGATTAGAAATACAAAGAAGATCTATGTATAAACAAAACAGTAGTACTAACCTGAAAACAAGTATAGAACTATCAAAGATAATTTATTATACTGATAATATTATATATCAATGTATTCAATAACACATGAAGACTTCAAATGCAATGATGCATCTCAGTTTTCATGAACATCGATACACAATGACATGGGTGAGTCGTTAGCACTTGTTAGTAAAGGAGGTAGCATAATAGGATAACGGGACTATGATGTGATAATATACAGTCGACTCTCGAAAGTTCGAACCCGGATAATTGGAACACCCCCGATTATTCGAACACATTTTCGGGTCCCGAATTTTTTCCTTCTAAATTCAATATGTTCTACTACGGTTAATCGGAACCCGGATAATCGGAACTTTCGAACTGATATTAGTGTCCGCTCATTAATAAAATAGTGTGAATAACTCCGGAAAGTTCGAACAGTGTCGTTCGTTAATTGATCAATCAGCCGGTCGCATGTTTTTCAAACCTCCTGAAAATTGAGCAGGTGCCAGCTTGATTGAGTAAATGACGTCACATGGTAATAATCGAGGATATGTGTATTTGTTTGCCGCGCGTGCTAACACTTATGATTATGTTTGTGGCAATCATTCGCCTGTCATAAAATGAGTTAATTGTTTCATATTCAATAAAACTATATACTTCATTTGAAAAGGTTAAGTCCAGCAAGTAACCTCCACATCGTCTACGAGTAGAAACCGGCATTCACTCTAGACAGAACGGCGTTCATACAGAACGGTCTTTAGTACCATCTCCAATATGGCCGACATGCTCACTCCGGACTCGAACAAATTTTGCTTCCCCGAGGGTGTTCGAGTTTTCGAGAGTCGACTGTAGGACAATTGACTGAAAACTAACAATTTATATTGAAGCTAGCATTTTTCCATATGAGGTTACAAGAAAGCAAAAACAACAACCAGTATTAATTCAATTGTTTTAATTACATTAAGGACATTATCCCCTTTGCTCATTTTTGCTTAGGAGGACAATATCCCCTTGATGATTTTGCAAAGGAGGACATTAGCCCCTTGCTAAATTTGCGAAGGAGGACATTATCCCCTTGATGATTTTGCCAAGGAGGACATTATCCCCTTCTCCCTAGGACATTAGCCCCTTCTTACATATGTGATAGGGTACCAATATTGATACCTTTAACATCCAAAATAAGTGTTGATTTAATTAAAATCTAAACAAATAGACTTGATTTTAAGAAAATCTGATACAAAAAACAACAAAGCACCAGAAAACCCTTGAGACTCTCTTTGACAAATACAACAAAGGAGAAAACCCTGGCACAACATCTGAATGCCATTGATACAAACATTAGAGTCAACTGATTAAGAAATATAAGTGATGTGTGCTATGAAAACAGTTTATATTGTGTTGTTTCTCTATTGTTGTGCTAAGCAAGATACATATTATATACATATCTATATATTTCAAAGAACCTTTATTCTTTATTCACTTTTTTCATTACAATGAAATAATGAGGTTTACAATAGTACAATACCATGAGGCTCATAATACATAATTATATTCAATTGTGAATTTCATACTTTTTAAACCTGTATATAATATAATTTCGACTTGGAGATTTATGCAAATTAACATGTTAAGACTGAAATAACTGTAAATCTTGAACCATTGTTAAAGCTGACATTTTTTTAAAAAACATTGTGTCAGCTACTCAATGATGATACTTATAAATGCAACCTGATTCCATTAATATATCATACCAGGTTAGCTCTTTGTTTGTTTGAAATTACCTTACTTCAGATAAAATTAATTTAATAAACTTACACAATTTAATATATTCGCTTTAATTTATTGTCCTTATTGAATAATTGTTCCATTTTAAAAGTATTTGGACGTGTGTAATAATAAGGTTTTAATAGTTGTGTATCAGTAAAAGTGCTCGACTTTATAACACTCCTGTGTTTAATCATTTTCAGAAAAATGTTTTCTTAATAAAAAAAATATAATCGTTTTACATGAATGTGGTAGATAAATTTTGATATTCTCACTTTCATTAAGGATACAAAATTGCCTTTGATCCATTAATCCATACATTTAATGTGTTAATTATGGCTATTTATAAATTAGTCTATCATAAAATAATTGTTGAATTTTGCCAACATCTGTTAAGTTTAGTCAATATTCCTGCAAAAAGTAATTAAATTGAAAAACAGTACACCAGCTCTTTGTATTTCAAATTTGTTTGTTACCACATTTTTAACATAGACATTGTTCCTGCAAAAACTCTCACACATCTACAAATTAAGTAATAATTACATTAAAAAAGAATAATTTTCAAAAGGCTAAAGTCCTAGGATGAATGAGCTAATGTCTCCATATGCAAACTATAGAAGGGGCTAATGTCCTCCTTGGCAAAATCATCAAGGGGATAATGTCCTAGGGAGAAGGGGATAATGTCCTCCTTTGCAAATTTAGCAAGGGGATAATGTCCTCCTTTGCAAAATCATCAAGGGGATATTGTCCTCCTATACCAAAATGAGCCAAGGGGATATTGTCCTAGGGGATAATGTCCTACATTCGTTTACGGTTACCCTATGACATTCTCTCCCCGCTTGACTAAATGTCGTCCCGACATTTACCCCTAGATCTGATATGGAACGAAAAAAATATGTTCAAATGATATAGAAAGGTTAAAAACAGAACATATATCACAATCGTGGCCGCGAGATTCTGTGAAAACACGCGAAGTGTACCCGAAAAGTGATGAGTACCAGTGTCTAAGACTCTAATTATATTCTACCTACTTCTTCTACTACTGAAGACTATGAAATATTCATCTACAGGTAAGTATAAAGGATATAAGGTAAGTATTTATATAACACACCAGAGGTAAGTATTAAGACATATTAACATTTTGTATTATTCATGTAAATACAAAGTAATAGATACAGTGTTCATAGAACACACTTTGATTGTCACAATAAGGTAAACACATTACACTTTTATATTCATCATTTCAAAGTATTATTTATTGAATTCTTCCACACAACAAAACACAATAAAATGAATGTTCTATTAAAATCACTGGCAGCATGCGGTTATCACAATACATTATAACACCAGGTCGGTACTAAGTCATGTTATGAAATCTCCTGTTGTCATCCATCTTGGTTGTTGACGTCGACTTGCAGGTCTTTGCTGTCGCTCTTGTTGTGATCCAGGTGGTGAATCGGCATCAGCAGAAGATGGTGTTCTCTGTGACCTTCACATGGGAATCACGTACCGTGGAACATTATCTCCAGTAGCTGCAGGGTCCTCCTTGTCCTGTGAAGATGGCTCAGAAGTATCTGTTACACTCATGAAGGGCAGGAGAAGGTTTCGATGAAGAATCCTAGATTTCTTAAATCGACCTCCTTCCCTCTTTACTTCGTATACAGGTGTTTCATCGTGGACCTTCCGAACTACCACATAAGGGTGATGTTCCCAACGATCGGCTAGCTTTTGCTTCCCTCTTTGCGATACGTTCTTGACTAGCACTATGTCGCCTGCGTGTAGAACCGAGCTCCGAGCCTTCTCGTCGTACAGCCTTTTGTTAGCCAGTCCAGTCCTGGTAGCTGTCTCCCGGGCTTTGTCATAGGCAAACCTGAGGCGGTCGCGAAGCTTTACCACGTACTCAGTATGTGTGCTAGCCGATAATTCGTCTGTCGGTAACCCCACGAAAGCATCAATAGCAAGTCGGGGGTGCCTACCAAACATCAAAAAGTACGGTGAAAACCCCGTACTCTTGTGATGGGTGGCATTGTACGCATGAACCAGGGTGGGTACATGCGTCTTCCAGTCGGCCTTCTGATACTCTTCTAGGGTTCCTAGCATCTTCAGTAACGTCTGGTTGAACCGTTCGCATTCACCGTTGCCCATGGCATGGTACGGCGTGGTTCTAGTCTTCTTGATGCAAGCTATGCTGCATAGCTCCTTGATGAGGTGCGACACGAATTCGGCCCCTGATCAGAATGAATTGATGCAGGAAATCCATAATGCACAATAAAATTATCAAAGAGAATCCTGGCAGTGGTCTTTGCTGTTTGGTTTCGTGTTGGATATGCCTGGGCGTAACGGCTAAAATGATCCATTATTACCAGGATATCCTCAAAACCTCCCTTGCTCCTCTCCAAAGAAAGAAAATCGAGACACACGATCTCCATTGGTGCCGTTGATTCAATCGGGACTAGATTTGCTTTTGTTACCAGCGCTTTCCTGCGAATGCATCTCCCACAGCTCCTAACCTTTGTCTGCTACGTATGAGTCAAGACCTGGAAAATAGAATCTCTCTTTAAAAGAGAAGTGGTCCGGTCTCGGCCTTGATGGCCCAAGTCGTGTGCAAGGCATTGAAGTTTCATCACGCAGCGTGACTGGGAGAACTAATTGTAAACGATCCTGGCCATCGACAAGTGATTTCCTGTACAATACTCCTTGTTGCAGTTATAGTTTTGACCAATCTCTAAGGTAAGTATTTATTGGCCCATCCGGCTTAGCCGGCTTGGTACCCCTGTTTAGATGATCGACAACTCTAGATATCACTTTGTCTTGTGATTGGGCCTTCCTCCAATCCTTTGTTGATAAACTATTTTTATAGAGAATATCGTCAGGGATTGAATGTGTTTCCTGCTCAGTATGGTCCTGATTTGGCAGGGTAAGCGATTCTTTTTAAAGAAAAATTTTCTACTAGTCCCGACTGTATTATGGCCTTCATGACATCTTTGGACACATTATTGAAATGTTCGTCTTTCTCTTTCAGACGTGAGAGACTATCGGCGTCTGCGTTTCTTGCGCCAGGTCTGTATTTTATGACAGTCATAATTTGCCAAGGAAGCAAAAAACAAAAATAATATCAAACAGGGAATGCCACATACCAAAAACGCAGCCTCCCCAAAACGAGCCCCACAGCACCCAGAAGTGCACACCACCACACACACACACACACACACACACACACACACACACACACACACACACACACACACACACACACACACACACGGTTACCCTATGACACATTGATGTAGCTTAAAAAAACAAGAAAGAAGTAGGTCAAGGTATGCAAATGTGAAAGTTGAAATATGCGTACATAACTATCCACACAGTTTTAAATTCATTGTTGTAGCTTAGAAAGAAAGAAGGTCAGTAGGTCAAGTGACCATGTGGTAGAGGGGTCAAATTGGACTTAAGGGGTATAATATGAAAAACAAAACCAACCTCACTATCTAATTTGAAAATCGTAGCCTTCATTGTTTTCGAACTATTGAACATAATACATTTGACCTTGACCTTTGACCCAAATATCAATAGAGGTCATCTACTTGTTAAGATCAACCTTACACAACTCCACGATCTCATTGAGATGGGTTACTGCAAGTTGTTAAATAACAGTGTGAACACAAAATATAATAAGTGATTGCACCAATTGCCATTTCATTTTACTACGATGACACATCTTGAAAGAATGTCCTCACGGACAAATGATATTTACAAATAGAGCATAGCTCATTTGTGATTACTCCAGTACGAAATGAAACAATAAAATAATAGCAAGAGAATGCCCACAAACAAAGAAAGTATAAAATCATCTAAGCAACTTGAATATTGCTACTTGACAGCTCGAATTAAACTCAATACCAATCAATCGTATCGTATATTACGGCTTTATCGTTGGTACCGGTTTCCCATATGACCAACGCCCCCAGAAGAGGTTAGTTATTTTAGGTTTCGGAGGATAGTGCAAGATACAGAAAGCGTCCCAATTCCAGAGACACCCCTGGTTCTTATACATGCCAGGTGTATAACACCCATACATGGGACCGCGGTTTTAGTCTCATCCGAAAGACTGTTAGTAATTTTAGTTGGTCATCCCCGGGAATCGAACCAGCTACCCCGAGATTACAAGTCTCGTGCTCTACCGATGGAGCTAACCGGGCTGACTTACCAATCAATTGTCTAAGGCAGACAATTTATACAAAAAACCAAAGGCATTAAAGTACTAAAAGGGACAAAGGTTAAACAGTAGCAAATTTGAATGGGCGAGACCAGACCCGGTTACACACTCCCCCCCCCCTTTTTTTAAATGACGTCCCGTCATTGTCACCTTATAACTCATTTCACGAGTCATGTGATTAAAATGTCAAGGTCAGCATTAAACAAATACAAGCTACATGCTGCTAAAAAATATCAAGATTCATAGTATACATGCGAACTACTGCTTAAGTATAATTACAAGCTACTTCCTGCTAAACTTCAAATAAACTGCCAATGCCCCGTAAACACCGTAAACCCCGCTGGCGCCTTAAATACTGTTTTATTTTGCCGAACAAAAATATGAACTAGGCAGCTGTCTGTGATTAGCAATATACGTTTTTACACACGTCATTTTATTGTATTTAGTCAGTTATACGTTTCACATGCATTGTCCGTCATTTTTTCAAACATGACCATCTTTCAGATGATATATATCTATGAGTCTTAAATACTAGGAATGAAATGGCTTAACAATGGCTCTGCTTTTAAATAATGGGTTAACTGTTTGTAATTTTGAAATTTGCGGCTGTATACACGGTTTTTAATTGTTATAATTATTTAACGGGCGATTGAGTAAGGCGGAGTCGTTTAAACTGTATGCGATCAATCAAAATCGTATATACTATCGCAAATGTCAAAATCACAAAACCCTATTTCAACGCACAATGCTCTACAGTGAGATCATTACCGATCGTTCGAGTTTTGCGACTACATATACGTTAATTAACAGTCACAAAATGATCTAATATGCAATTATCACTGATCGTTCGAATTTTTGCGACTATGCAAACGTTATTTAAACGTCGAAAATTAAAATGGCATAACCATTCAGAAACGACGTAACATTAGTAGTGCGTCAGAATATATTATGACCAGTTTTTTTTAATTTGATATATTGCCGTAATATGTTCACACGCACAAAAAATCAGGTTACCAATTAACTTGATGAAGGCGTCACATGACTGTTGACAAATCTTAGAAAGGCGTCTCGTAATGCAACTGCTGATATCAGAGAAGAGAACTCATTTATAGAACTTCCTTAAATTGAACAAAAGCATAGCTAACTAGCATAGTTAACTAAACACAAATCAATTATACATGAGTCTTTATCTTATCAAATTTTAGAGATTATTTTGCGGAAAAATCCTATTTCTAACGCACTACCGATGTAACGTCGTTTTTTATTGTTTACGTCATCTAAATTTGTAACGTTTACATAGTGGCAATAATCGCGAGGCCATTGATGATCGCATATTAGAGCATTGTGCATTTGAATAGAGTAAACCGTTTAGTGATTTTGACATTTACGACAGTATACACGGTTTTTAATGGTCACATACAATTTAAACGGCTTCGGTTAACACCGTCAACAGTGAGGGCATTTGCGGTCATTACATACCATACCGTATAAACAGTCTTAAATATAAAAAATTCAAAACAGTAAACCCTATTATAGTTAAACGAATCCGGCGCATATCAGGTAACACATTTTCAGCAATTGATAGCCTCGAATTTCTGAAAATCTATTGTCCTATAACCTTTATCGGCTCTTTGTAATCTGTCGTGTTTAAACTGTTTGCATCAAGATCAGAGGCAAGTTCAGAGAATACAATTTTCGAGCTATTATTGATACGTTAACTGACTTAGCTGAACAGGTAAGTAAATCTTTACTTTTATTTTCATCCTGTCTTGTCTTTAGCTATTCTAAGTACTCTTTCATCTGGAATAAGTCTCGAGGACGATTAATCCAAGTTGTAAGAACTTGTTTCGCAATCGAATAAATTAGTATTAATACATATAAATAATTCGTTTATTATGTAATTTTCAAATATGCTTGTGTAACAAAGATATGTAAGTAATTTTTGTTTACATGAATTTGAATAGATCACAGAAATTACAAGACAAAAACTGGATCAGTCTTAGTTTGTATAGATTATGAGCAAGTACGGTTGACGTAACACCAGTCTACCCTGACTATATTCTACTTAAGAGATTTAGTGATTCAAACATTAGATAACAAAGCAGTCTGCGTTGGTATCTCTTAAAATATATAACAGAGAGTACAATACGCTCACTCCAATACACAAAAGAATTTATTTTGAACATTATAATAAGTTTTTCAACCATGCACATAATATCTGTTGAAGCATATTTAAATGTGGCCAAATTTAAACACAAAGGATTTAAGTCATAATTAGACATAAAAGGCTACGAATCAGATAAATTTTGTAAAGTGTTCGAATTAACGTATATTGATATCTAAGCGAAACTTGGCAGATGAAAGTATGAAATAACTAGTTCGGAAACATATATAAATGTTCACAATATCTGATCCAATGTTTCTATTGCCGTGCAGCTGCTAAAACTAAAGTTGACAAAGGACAAAAAATGGTCGCTATAAATGTTATATAGATGCATGCATTCACTCTAAAAATTATTTTTAAACAGGGAACACTCGTATAGAACAGGATTACGTATCACACAGGCGACGTTGATACGTATACACCATGTCGGTATCCAGTGATGCCCAGTATTGTCATGATAATGTGTTCAATGGCAATATACAGGCAAAATATATTCACTGGTTTCTTATTCCAGCGGTGAGTTGATCCTGTGATGTTGTATTTGTTATACTAATATAATTACTTCAGCAATTATATTTTAAACCCCCACCAAAAGCGGAGGGATCTGTGTTGTCTGTCTGTCGGCTCGTTCGCCTGGCCGTCCGGAGCCAGATCTAAGGGACAATGGATAGTATTATATGAAACTTAAAATAAATATACATTAGCATAATTTCGCGGCGTATGTGCAACTTTTGTCAAGAATGGCATAGTTTTTGCATAGTTATTGCCCTCCAATTGCTATATTCTCTTCTATATTCAATACAATAACATTGTAACACCTAAGTTTCTCTGGTACTGGTTAGCAAACTTTTATTATAATCGGCTAAAATAGTTGAATGGTCCCTCAAATATCCCACCCTACACCCTCTCCCAACACCACCTCAATTTCATCACCATCATGTTGGATGAGGCCACATATTTGAAATTTTTCAACAACTCACAAATACTTACAACAACTTAGTCCTGTATGACTGTGAGATGCTGGAAAATAATTGCGCCTCGGAGATGGACTTAATGGAGTAGCAACATTTTAAAATGCTTATATTTTTCAAAAAGGCCAGTCAGAATTTGATTTTGCTATGCACAAATAATCACCTTTGTATTTTCAAACATTAGAAAATTTAGAGACTTGATTTTAACAGACTTGAGACCCTTATTATTCTATATAGAGACTTAAGATGTCTTTTTGGAAACTAGTAGTACCGATTCAATTTAACTTACAACAACAAAGGTCTTTATGGCTGTAACTTGAAGAAATAATTATCTTCTTTGAGATGAGAACCTAGTGGGATGGTGAAATTTTAAAAATGCTTTATTTTCTGAAACAGACAAACCAATACACTTTTTAGTTGTTCTGTTTGAGTTATTTGCTTCACTTGGCAGGGGTATAAATTCAGTGATTTTTTTTCTCAAAGAATGCTGTGTAGGGTATTAATTTCGCTAGTTCTTTCCTTGAACGTTTTCAAAAATGAAGCTAATCGCAGTTTATTGATTTCGCTTATATCAATAAAACGCGAAATAGTTGTTTTTCGCGGAAGCGTGTATATTAGAGGCTGCACGTTATTGTGAAGAAGTTTTGTTTGTCATTATACAAATGGCGAAAATGTATGTCAATGATACGTTCTTTATTCTTAAACCGATTATAGTTGGCAGTATTCTGATACTGACCTCTTTTTTCAATTTAGGATGGCCCTTAAACTCATTTAAACCAGTGTAGAAGCAATTTATACAGAGTAAGACCCGAGCTACGGTGACTCTTTACGTGTGATAGAACAGGTATACTATGGTCAACAGCAAGGATAAACCCTAAACTTTATCCTATGTGTACATTTCTTATGGACACGATCGGTATTGTAATGTCAATATAGTATGCTGAAAACTTCACAAAATGTGCTTTTTCATGCAATAATCGTATTCTGCATTTGGTGTGTTCAGCTTACGACTCCGATATATTTTAATTACCTTTGGGATACTATCATTAAGACATGTGACATGGCAACATTTAACCATGTTTATAATATGTGCTAGTTATAATATATTACTGTTATAACCCTTAGTCTGGATGAACACAGGTTTAGGGTGACCGATGGTCGGGTGGTTAACGTTCTGGACCACCAATCTGGAGGTTCCCTCTTCGAATACTGGCCGATGCACTTGACATTTCGAAAACGCTTTTCAGTGTTCCCGCCTATCTACAGATGAACTGATTATAAAACCAATTCTAGATTCGCGGCCGGGACTATAAGCAATCTAAAAAGAAGACAAGTTTGATGCTCTAAGGTAGTGTCATTAATGTCGTTCCGAAAAAAAAGAGAATATGTGTCGGAATTCAAGCTTTTACACATGGAAAGAAAAACCTGAAGGTTAATATCGGGCGATGGATAAAACACAAAAAGGTGTCTGTGTTGTATAAACAACTATCCATTGTCAAATGGATATATATCACATATATTACACTACAGATACTTGTCTGTTAAATGATGTTCATTCAAGTATCATAGTTACATAGCTCTTCTAAATTTGAGTTTATTGATTTTTCTCTTAGAACTATCAATTTGTAGTTAGTAAGCCCCCAGCGACAATGAAACACTCGCAATATCTTTTTTAGGTTGCCATAGTAGCCATGTTATCGTTTGCGGAGAAGCGGAGGACCATGAGAACGGACTGGTTAGGTGGTCGACCTGCTCTAGTGCGGTAATCAATAGTATTTACAAATATAATAGAAAAATGTGAGGGTTCCGCAAAATATCTTTAAGTTTTTCATTCTTTCTCATTCTTTCGATTGTTTTTTTTTTCTTGAAAAGAAAATTGTACCTTCATAATTGCGTAGTTACTTTTATCATTTCAGACCGCTTGGTTTTTTGGATGAGCCTAATAACCGCTGGGGCGTGATGTTTGTATTTGGATCCGTGACCGGTAAAATTATACAAGTAACACAGCAGACGCTGTCAGGCACACTAAACTGGCCCGTCTGGGCTAAAAGTAAGTTTCTCAAATAATTTGACTATATCTCATAAACTGAATGTTCATGTAACCTCTAGACAGTGAAAAATTGTTTTTATTGAATTTTATAGAAAAAACTCTCCAATTAATGAATTTGTTCGCTCAAGCGTTCTTTTTTAAATAAAAAGATAGGTACTTTTAATGAAATATTGTCAAACTAATTGTTTTTGAACGAAGTGTATCCGACGGGCGGGTATTTAGTATGTGCATTGAATGTAAAAAAAATGTTTGATGTCACGTCCGTTGTTATTATATGTATTATCCTGATGAAGGCGTCAGCCGAAACGTTGATGAACATATAAATCATGTAAATTATAAATCATAAAGAAGAACACGTATTGTTGTTGAAGTTTCCCTCATATCATTGAATGTAAAGCAATGTTAAAATATCTTCCACGTAAAAGTTTTTGATTGACGTTTATGTTTCAGTTTTTATGGTGTATATCTTGTGCTTGGAGACAAGCGTCATGTGTTACCCCTTATTTGCCTGCATGACCAGTAGACACAAGTTAGTTGGGGCAATCACTGGGCTTCTATATTCAACAGGATGGTAAGTAATGTTGGTTAAATTTATTTGTTTTTAATATGAGATCCATAGTGATCTATACAAATGCAGTCCGTCTTTAGATGAAATTGGGAAACATTTGCTACGGTGAAACATAATCGTTAACCGAAATTATAAAATGGCTAAATCTCAACTCAGCTTGCTCCTCTGTTTATGATTATATTTTACTTCCCCTGCCATCACCATCCAAACTAATAACATTTATTACTTTGCTACGCGGCTCGAACACAACCCACACCAGGCAAGTCAAGCTGTTCAAGGTAGCCATAACTTTATCTTTTAAATACCTTTAACATAATTATTAGCTTGTCTCGCCTGTTGTGCGATGAGCGCCAATTGTAAATTATGGTGAAAGATGTAAAACAAGAAAACATTTGTCTTTTTCTGATTTTAATTAACTACGGGTTTGGCATTAATTTTGGCCATGACTGGAATAAAACGGTTTTTGGATAGGTTCCCCCGGTAACGGTGGGAATCCAATAGTAAATTCCGCAGATACATGAAAGTTCATGCCATCAAGGTAAGAAAAGTTCTCCGATGACGGAAAGCTGTCCAAGTTTTTACGGCTATAAATGTTACAATGTTATAAGAAAATTAATTATTCAGATACAAGAAACTTCATGATTAAGAAAAGATTCCCTGATAGCGGTAGAATCTTAGAATAAGTCTTGTGTAAAATGTTATTCTTTATATATAACTTCGTGTAGATAATCAAATGCTGTGATCTACAACGCACACGCCATTTTTATATATTTCTCTCCAGTCATGACGATGTCTTCTGCTGTAAGGACGTGCTTCTGGTCCTGATATATTATAGTTCAGTCTACAGCGCTAGCAGACATCGACCACGCGTATGTTAGTATACCCAAATGGTGAAAATATATCATCAGTTTGCTACTGAAAAAAGAAAATACAAGACAAGAAAAAAAACAGAAGGGAGGGCGGGTGCGGATTTAAAATAAATTTAAGTTTAATTCTTAAATGCCTGCAAATTTAAAACTATCTACCTCTTCTTGATGAAGTTTGTAGTAAAAGAACGCCCAATTGTTTAGTTTAGAGAATTTTATCAAGGTCCGTCCCAAAGAGCATTTATGTTAGCTTGAGATCGGGATGAGACCCCGGAATGTCTCCCGTCATGCCTAAAAGACAAAATTTAGAGCCAAAAAGTAGGAGAAATTTACCTGACTGCAATTTCCAGTCAGTATCAGCTAGCTTTCCTGGTGAGATATCCGAGAACAGTCGACAGCAAGCACTCTGGTGGTAGTGATTAACTCAGGCCTCGGCCACGGCCGCATCACATACAAGGCCTACTGGTATCTCTCTGCTTAACCGTACGAACGCCCCACTACGGGTGCTTAAGGCACCGGGTGCCATTTCGTACGTTTCAGCACAGTGCCGAAATCGGGTCGGTGAACCCTCATCCGGCACTGCTGAGAGACAGTCAGTACTCAGTCTGAACCAATGGTCACAGCCAAAACTAGTCTTCTGTGCCCATCAGCCCAGTACTGAAGCTCATCCCATCTCACAGCAGGTTCTCTGGTAGTCTTCTCACGACAGAAGTTCGCTGTCTAACAGTGACCATAACGAGTATCTCAAGAGATGAAACATGCATGTCTCCCACATGCTGAGACCCGTCATGATCACTGCCGAGAGACTGGGGTGAATTCCGGTCAAGGTTCACCCAGGCGGCCAAAAAACACAACTAGGCGTAATTTGACTCCACCAAGTAAGCTCACCACCCACTCCAGAGCTCCCTTTCCTGAGCGGGCCTACTAACAAAAAAGGTCAGCAAGCTCACTACTCATTCCAGGTTTCCTGCTGCATGATGCGATCTCAAGTATCCGAGCTGCCCCACACATGATGCGACTCTGTAGCCTAATCATTGAGAATAGGGGTACCAGCCCCTGCCATCAGGCTTCCCAGAGCACATGCTGTCAGTCGCTCAATCGTCCTTCTCCCCAGTTCCACTGGCTAAAGAGAAATTTAGAGTCCCAAAAGTAGGTCACCCACGCGGCTAATTCCGACCTAGATGTGAGTGACCTTGTCCGAACGTGGCAAGAAAGGTTGCCTCCCCCAGCACAAACACTGTAAGGGGGTCTTCTGGTGTCGTGCAGATCCGCCTGTCGCCATCCCACTGTTGGAGTGGTGGTCCCCTGTCACCCGGCATACGTCACCGGCACACAGGGTTCTTGTAGTGCAGAGGTGGACATCTCATCTCGGAGGTCTTCTTCTGTGGTGTGCGTTCAAACAACAAACGGCTCTTGTTAGAGTCACCCCCTCGTCGTTAGCTGAGGCCCCGACAGTTACTAGGTCGCTGTACCGATGTACAAATGGACAAAGTCCTGTTGTTGTGTTTGACCCAGTTTTCGTCGAGACCCCACGCCTGCTCCGCGACGTGCACGC
The DNA here is from genome assembly GCA_022818135.1 of Saxidomus purpurata. Classification (NCBI taxonomy): domain Eukaryota; kingdom Metazoa; phylum Mollusca; class Bivalvia; order Venerida; family Veneridae; genus Saxidomus; species Saxidomus purpurata. Next base: position 46,753,456 of record JAFMSR010000005.1, read on the forward strand.
CACGAGGGGCAGAGAGCAGTAAGAACGCCCAAGAAGCGTGCGCTGCTTTAAATACTAGGTAGTGCATGTAGGCGGTTCCAAAATGTAGATCAGTAATTTTGATTGGATATTAGAACTGCCGCTTGCAAAATAAATGCTGTTCACGATACATGTCGTAAACATTTTATTACTTTGCAACGCGGTTCGAACACACAACCCACACCAGGCAAGTCAAGCTGTTTTAGCCATAACTTTATCTTTTAAATACCTTTAACATATGAGCTTGTCTCGCCTGTTGTGCGATGAGCGCCAATTGTAAATTATGGTGAAAGATGTAAAACAAGAAGACATTTGTCTTTTTCTGATTTTAATTAACTACGGGTTTGGCATTAATTTTGGCCATGACTGGAATAAAACGGTTTTTAGATAGGTTCCCCCGGTAACGGTGGGAATCCAATAATAAATTCAGCAGATACGATGCCGAAAGTTCATGCCAAAAAGGCGCGATTTAGAAATTAAATAGCAAGCCTTCCGCCAAATAAGCGGACTAACATGAATCTGCAGACAATGATCGAGGACCAAGCCATGGCCAAAACGTATACGATTATGTACATGTATATACAAGCTCTCCAGTAAATATTATTTTATATAGAGCAGAAGACAGTGTGTTCAATATGATATCATATCCGAGTTCTGATAAATGAGTGCCGTCAGTGTAGAAAAATTGCTCTTCTGTCGATATATCGGCGTACTTAATGTATCCGCCACCGTTTCTTACGAAAAACGCTGCAACTGAACTGTTAATTCGTTTTCTAATTTTTTCTGCAGTTTGTATACAAGATATGTAACGCCATGATCTGCGGGGAAGAATTTGCGACCATACAAAAGTAGTGTTTGGTAGTAATGGCTTCAAAATTTCGGTCAGTAAACTCTTTAATGAGGATGTTATGCCCCAAATAGAGTCTGCCCCAATGTCGTTTCCGCTGTATGAAATTGCGTCATTCGGTAAGAAACCGTTCTTATATTTAAACTTTCGTGAGTTTAACATATTATAAACTGTAAACTTCTAAACTCGCAAAGAAAATTTATATAACAGAAAATTTAACGTTCAACTTGAATCTAACACTTGAAAACAGTTAGCAGAGGCAGAAGCCTCACTAATTTCGTAGAATGTTAGCAGCCCGATTGCGGAGCCCTAGCAATTTTCTGCAGTTATATACTATTTTGCCAAAGACGGATGACACAGCCTACCATATACCAATGGTTTCAGTGGCATTTTGGCACGTCCTTAACAAACACATTTTTTAAAATTTATTATGTGTATATAAATGATTTACCAAATACCGATGGCTTTAGAAATCTATGCAATTGAATTTTAAATAGCAGTGCCATACACCAATGGCTTAAAAGAATATCTAATAACAGACTTTTGAGAATCTGTGTAATTGTAACTTTTTATAGCATTGCCATATACCAATGGCTTTTAGTAAGTCTTTGCAAATTGCAATTTCTTATAGCATTGCCATATACCAATGGCTTTTAGTAAGTCTTTGCAAATTGCAATTTCTTATAGCATTGCCATATACAAATGGCTTTTAGTAAGTCTTTGCAAATTGCAATTTCTTATAGCATTGCCATATACCAATGGCTTTTAGTAAGTCTTTGCAAATTGCAATTTCTTATAGCATTGCCATATACAAATGGCTTTTAGTAAGTCTATGCAAATTGCAATTTCTTATAGCATTTGCCATATACCAATGGCTTTCAGTAAGTCTTTGCAAATTGTAATTTCTTATAGCATTGCCATATACCAATGGCTTTTAGTAAGTCTATGCAAATTGCAATTTCTTATAGCATTTGCCATATACCAATGGCTTTTAGTAAGTCTTTGCAAATTGTAATTTCTTATAGCATTGCCATATCCCAATGGCTTTTAGTAAGTCTTTGCAAATTGCAATTTCTTATAGCATTGCCATATACCAATGGCTTTTAGTAAGTCTTTGCAAATTGCAATTTCTTATAGCATTGCCATATACCAATGGCTTTTAGTAAGTCTATGCAAATTGCAATTTCTTATAGCATTTGCCATATACCAATGGCTTTTAGTAAATCTTTGCAAATTGCAATTTCTTATAGCATTGCCATATACCAATGGCTTTTAGTAAGTCTATGAATTGCTTTCTTATGGCTTGCCATATACCAATGGCTTTTAGTAGTCTTTGCAAATTGCAATTTCTTATAGCATTGCCATATACCAATGGCTTTTAGTAAGTCTTTGCAAATTGCAATTTCTTATAGCATTGCCATATACCAATGGCTTTTAGTAAGTCTTTGCAAATTGCAATTTCTTATAGCATTGCCATATACCAATGGCTTTTACTAAGTCTATGCAAATTGCAATTTCTTATAGCATTGCCATATACCAATGGCTTTTAGTAAGTCTATGCAAATTGCAATCAATTTCTTATAGCATTACCATATACCAATGGCTTTTAGTAAGTCTATGCAAATTGCAATTTCTTATAGCATTGGCATGTACCAATGGCTTTTAGTAAGTCTATGCAAATTGCAATTTCTTATAGCATTGCCATATACCAATGGCTTTTTGTAAGTCTTTGCAAATTGCAATTTCTTATAGCATTGCCATATACCAATGGCTTTTGAAAATAAATGCTACATTAGCTTAGTATTAATACTATTATGCCCACACTATATATTGCTGATGATTGCACGACTATTAATCAACAAAACACTTGTCATCGTAATTGTATTTTCATATCAAAATTTACCGAATGTAAGATTTGTAACTATTTGAATTCCACCTTTCCTTAGACTTTATGTTTTCTATTGATTGCCCATCTCGAAACATTGCAGTTGTGCCACCGATTCTAAAAGAATGTGACTTGTACAAATTAAAATCTAAACCTGCAAATGGTGTAGCTTTCCTTAACACCGCATTAAACTGAAAACATGTTAACGGACTTCCGTCAAAATGAATAAAGAATGGGCCAGCAGCAGTTGGTCTAAAAGCTATGTATTTTGTAATATTTTCATAGCAAGTTTTGTTATTGTCGCTTATTTCGATATCGACTGATGTTCCGGTGCAAGTTTGGTCTGTTTTAGATTTTTTCAAATAGACCCTAATTCTTTTTGAACCAAGTATAGCGTCCTGGAACTGAAGAACGTCTGACAGCGATTTCTTATTATGAGTAGCAAATTCGCTTATACGCAAAAGACCAATGTAGGCTAGAGAGAAGGCTGCCGAAAATAGAAGGGACTCGAACTGTGACCTGCAGACATGAGTCAATGAATCTAGCAGTTTTAATAGAACTGACTGTGTTATTGGTTGTCTTGTATCGGTATGGGTTTTTTGACGCTTGAGCCCTTCTAACATGCTTCTAACAATGAATTGCTTAGTATTATCTTTAAAGTCATTCAATTTATTTACGTAACTTATTGCAGAAATATGACAACTTATCGTAGAATGAGAGTACTGCCTCAAAGACATAAATGCTATGTACTCCGGGATTTGTTCGACAGCTGGCGGCCAAGTTACCTAAACTAAACGTGGCGAAATCAATTCCTGAGCGATATCGCTTCAGTGTATTTTGTGAAAGTGAAGCACTGAGAAGTCTGTTTATTTTATGCTCAAAAGCTTGTATTTTTTACCCTTTTGCCCCAAATATGAAATGCTAAAATAATTAGAACAAGTTCTAAATATGTAATATCTTTAAAGATTTCCGGTTCCCATATATCAGGCCATTTTATAAATGACCACTGGCCCTGAAAATAACATCAGCAGCCTAAGTGTTTGTTTCCCGATGCATCTGTGAATAACTGAAGAAAAGTCGAATCGACCCAATTTGGGTTAATAAACCTACATAAACCGTTGAAATTTCTAATAAACTGTAGCTAAATATCTGCCTCTTCTCTCATTGAATTGGTAACTCTGATAAAATGAAAAGGTTTACGTGCTTGACACATGACGTCATAAAATCTACGAATGAACGCCCGACCTGCTGGTATAGCTTTACAAATAAAGTTTAAAAGTCCTACTTATACCATTCTCGTACATTTCGTAATTAAAACGTTCCGCTCGCTTTACGAATTCCAGAAGGTCTTATTCGTTATTTTCCGCATCAATTTCCAATGAAGTATTATTTTGTGCCCGCCATTTTATCAGCTAAACCCCTCAATCGGCACATGTTTTGAATTTTTATAATAACAAATGTTTTAGTTGCCAGCCATGATTCTAGAAAGGTTGGAACGAACCACTGAAGAAATGTAGCCAAACGCCTCCCACGAGGATCGGTTTGCCCAAGGGCGCATGCTCCCCCCCCCCCCCCGATACGGCCTAGATTTTGAACAATTTGACGGCGTTATCGAAAGACTTCACCGGCACGGGTCAAAGGTTCAGGTGGAAAAGTCAGATTTGTTATCAGGCGTCAGCCGCCCGTTTTTTTTGTTTGTTTTTTTTTGGTATTAGTCCAACTGGATTGATGCGAAGATTCGAAATAGGAGGTGCCGAAAAAAGTCCTATAATTCTACCAGCCATTTTGTCTGCATGAAGTTTTTCAGCTAAAAGAGCCGGTTGTTTGTGAACTGATTGTAAATTATTTGAATGTATAGGCAGTCTTGGTCCAGTATAATTTAACTTAAAACCATTTTTAAATCCCATTAATAAAAAATCGGCATCTTTTTCATTTTGATACGTCGGCAGGCGTTTCTCTAGGATCATGCGGTTAACTGGAGTATTGCCGAGGTCCCATAGCCCGTTTGTTTGCTCTTGGGATGCCTTGTCCCATAAATTGCCTTGGGACGGCTGCCCTGAAACGAGGGTTTGACGACTGTCTTATTGCGTTATGACGGAAATCATTTGAGTGGTGGCCTCTCGCAAATGTTGGGACAGAAAAGCAGTTGGTTGCAGGATGGTTACCATGACATCTTACACATGTATGGGTGTAAATACAGTATCTATCGTTACAGAAACCTAATCTGTTATAAGAAAAATATTTCTTTTGTGAATCTAGTGACATACTGAAATGATGCAATGGCTGCATGAAAAGCATCCCAAAGCTCGGGATCAATTGTTTCCCACTTAGTTGACAAGCTAAGTGACTTTTTGAGTCGAAATTGTTTATCGTATGTCCACCAACCGGTGTATTTTGCTGCAGCTAGACGAATGTTGTAAAAATACTGAATCATCCTAATTTTTTCCTTTGGATGTTTTAAGCCATAAATGTACATGTATATCAAGAATGCATCTGACCATACTTCGATTTTTTCTACGACGTTAGGTGACTGCTCCTTTTTAGAGACAATTAATTCGCCATTTTGTATTTGGAAAGATTTTTTTTTAAATGATCTGGTCATTTTGGTTTTGAAGGAGGGTGTGCAAATCAATATACTGCCCCGACCAGATTTTTTCTTTGATACTTAAACTAACATGGGCATCTAGTATACGATTAGAACAAGTATATAACGGGGTGTTTTCACCTGATTGTCCTGATTGCTGTCCTTTCCGAGAAGCTGCACCAGAACTGCCATCCAGTCCAGTACCGTCTGCGGCTTGGTTGGTTGTAGCTCTATCCTCGGTTTAATCCTGGGATCCTTGCTGGTTATCTGCTGTTCGGGCCCGTTTACGTGGAGGCATGGTTAGTTGTGGTTAAAACAAAAGAAGAAAAATAGATCTAGATGTAATTATAACTGAGTCGTCGAAAAGGAAATAACATTTATCTATTTAGTTAGCTAGGTCTATTATTTATAACTGTTTACAATATTTATTGTTTACAAGTGTTAATGACGTCACGATGATGACGTTATGGTTTACCGAGTGCAGTATTTTTATCATTATTATTATCTAGATCTATTTATATATCGTAGGTGGCCCTGTTTCGGTGACGGCCCTGTTTCAGTGTATGAAAGTATGCAGTCATTTTTAATTGCAATATTTTGGATAGCTATTTATACCAGGGTTGTGAACTATACCATTTAAGCTTTCTTCAGATTGGAAGAAAATGTGCTGTCACAGGGGCGTAGCTTCCTATAGGCACTGTAGGCACGTGCCTACACTTTTCCCCCAAAAAATGGAAAATATAAAAATGCCAAATATGCAATAAAAATGGAGGGGGTAGGGGGTGTATGGTTCTGACCAATATTGTGGACCTGTACAAGAGCGAACTATTCCGTTATTGTAATTATACTTTATTGACAAAATCAAAGGTTTTAAGAACTAGTTTGCAAAAGCAACCGGGAATAGGACTTGGTTCAATACAAGTTTTTTGAGATCTTTAATTCAGTTTGTTAATATAAGATACGACCAATCATGATCCCCTGGAATTGGCAGTTCTAGCTTTTTGCTCTGCTATTGACGAAACTCGTGACGCAATGTCTTTCAACTGAAACATAGTCGGATTGAAATTACACTGATTTTCACGATTTATAAAACATACGTCTGCATGTTCAAGTTTGATTTCCTGTTAGATCTATATTTTTAGACCGCGAAAAAATTGTTTTACTTGTAATGTACGTTTTAAACAAGAGTTGTACGCGGCACGTCGTCTTGATGTGCTGAACTCTTTTGACATTCAAGTTATTTCTAAATCCTTCAATGCATAACAAAGTTACAGTCCGGAAACGAATATGTGCATAAAATTATACTTTAAACTCTTATGAGCCCCAAAATAGGCTGAACCCGGAAAAAAATCATAAAGAAATGAAAGGAGAGAGTTTATAAATAAGCCTAGAGCTTTCTACTCAATCCTTTATGCTGTTGTATATCAAGTATGTATAACATGTAATTTCTAAATAAAATATTGTTTAAACCAAAGAAATGAAACTTATGTTTTCTGAAAGTTCAATGTCTGTAGTATCCATAACACAAAGTTCCCAAAAGTTCCGGCCTGGGAAACTCTACAATCCAAGATGGCCGCGAAGATGGCCGCCGTACTTTTGAAAAATACCTGTCACACACAAGTGCTTACAAGTATCGCATTTTTTATTTGTGAATGTATTTAAATTTAAACTATCACTACTGTATCATAATGTATGGGCATATGTCTTGTTGTGATATAGTTTCCATTTCTGTTAAAATATCAGGAATTTGTTTATAGCAAAATACCTATGTTTTACTTTTTTGCAAAATACTTTTTTTCTGTTTTCATTCTTTAAAATATTTATAGCAAAATTGCCTGATAAAGGATCATATCATATGTTAAACCAATTCTATATGTGTAAATTTTGATATGTTTCGAATAGTTCTGAAGCTATTAAAACAACAGTGACTTCTACAAGAAGGTATACTGTGCAAGGTGGGTGGAGAAATGTTACAGGCAATAATTCAAATGTATCTAATCCTTACCCATAACTTTTAATCGCATTGTCCCTAAACGTGTGTATAATTAATACTAAACTATTGAATTATGATTTACTAAATATATGGGCAGTAGGAAATTTCATATGTCAATGCATAGACTGTCTAGGCCATAGTGTATATCCAGAGTGATTCTCTATGTACAAACAACCACTTGAAGATGTTGATGGAACTTAAAAAAATAATGATTGTAAATTTCACTAAAAATAGTTTGATTGCTTTTAGTTTGCATTGGATTGTGTATACATTTCAGATATGAAACTGAATTATTGAAAGAGTGACTGCCCTTTGTTACAAAGGGCTCGACCCGTTATGTATGCAATGTGCCTGTTTTTCACTGACATTTTAATCTCCAATATATAGTGAAAAAATTATATAAATAGACACCTTACAACCATTACCTTGCCGTTGGAACGTCAAACGCGTCGGCCATGTACAATGTGACGTCATGCGTGACGTCATAAAATGACAGATATAGACAAAAGCATTATTTCAATCGAAAATGGAAAAGCTTTCAATTAAATAAAAACCAAAAACAACAGATAACATCTGCAGTAAGTTTCTCGGTGTGTCACTCTAAAACATGGGAAATAATAGAAAGCGTATCATTTGAACGGCCATTTTTGACGTCGAATCGGTTCGTACAAAGCATATAAATTTCATTCGTGTGTTTAAATATTCTAAATGTGTAATATCATAATTATTATGACGGCAATAACATTTGGTCTTCAGCATGTATGCATGTCTTTTTCCATCGTAACAAAATCTCGACACTTAATATCAGCGTCTTGTTGGAAAAATTTTCCCTCAGACTACCCTTCTTTCAGAATATATTTTCGCCAGCCGTCGAATCTACGAAGAATTAAATTAAAATGTTGCGTTAGAGGGTTTCCTTATTGTTTTCATGCCTGCTTAAACACAAAAGTTTAATTTTCTAAATGTTTTCTTGATCAAAATCTAATGTACATTTGCTTATGAGATATATTATAGTCTCTACTACGAATATGTTGTAGGTGATCTACGCATTTTCTTTAACATACGTAATGAAAAAAGCGTGTAAACTAACTAAACGTGCATTACAATTTCAGTTTGAGGCTTAATAGACTTCAAGTGGTCCGCTTTAGAATTAATTTTCCATTTTACGTATTAACAGGGAGTTAGGCTTTATTATGAAATGAAATGTTTATATACTTGACACTATTCATTAAAACCCAGTTTTAGGACTTGGATGTAAAGATCTGGCATTCAAGGCGTGATGATACTTTATTAATTCACTTTTATTTTTTGCCGTTATCTGCGTAAAATATGTAAATTTAAGCCATTTTTGGTCCTGTCAAATGTTTTGATTAATGATGGATCGATCAATCCCGGGCAGAGATGAAACTGTGCAGATTGTGCTATTTTAGGACGGTGATGTAGGCGAAAGTACGCCGTATGCAAATAAAAAAAAATGCATTTTCATTTCATACATATCCGGATTAATAATGATAACCACATTCGTCTTCAATTTGGCAAATGTTTCTATTTGCAAATGTATCAATATGATATCCTGGTACGCAAATTTGAATTTTATTCGCTCGATTAATTCCTTTTAGTCAAAAGGTTCTCAACAACTTATATTTTGTGAAATACACAGAGAACATCATACCTGCATGATTCACAGAGGTTCTTTGTCAAATGAATAACTATTGCCAAACATTTTCAATTAGGTTGAATCGCGACTTCATGCATATTTTTGGTTAATTTTAGAAAAAATTATTTTAGTTTGATAACGAAGATATCATCCGTAGCTTAATGAGTGGCTTTTGAACAGTCAGTCAAGATTTTATCAACTTGAAGGCAAACATTCAATTCAATTCTTTTATTTAAAGTCGACTCAAAGTTGGCAGACTTTGAAATTCATTGATGCACGCGTGTGGAAGTGTATGGTTCAACCCGACTTTTAAATACACGTGTAAGAATGTGTTTGTTATCGACTTAGGGCCCCTAAGATGTTTCCACTTTGAACGTTCCAGACCCATTTCACATCCTGTGTCACAATTCTCACGAGACTTTTTCTGGGTTTCGCTGAAAACGTCTCAAAAGCTCTTTGGAAAGATTCAGCCTACTCAATTATTTGTCCGACATAATCATTCACATTGCTAAAAGTTTGTGCATGTGAAAGACATCAGAAAAAATGAACTGGAGGGACTTTAGTATTAGCAATATGCTATTCTATAATTCATTACCATATGAACTCAGCAGCCCATTTCTTTACAGCTGAATATGAAGGACAATCATCACTAGGTGCATTTTTCACGCCTTTATGGATTTCCTTTGGTGACACTCCTTTCATATGCAGATACTTTATCATCGCTTCCTTCTCTTACTATTCTTTCTCACGTATATCGTATAATCCATCATCAATGGCACATTTTCCCCAACTGTCGCACATGTACACAGTAATGAAAGTGACTTAAAACTTTTTCCTTCACACACGCCTGCGGAAATGCAAAAATGTGCAAGGCAATGGACTTTTTTATGTATTCTCCAACAAGTTTTTTTTAAAATAAAGTACAAAACGATTGAAATCTAATTGTTTTTATTTTGATGAGTGCTTGTGTTTTATGAGGGTATGAATTTTAAGATAACTGATTTTCAGTGTACTTAGTCTCTTTATATTCCCCCAAAATATACCTCAGGGTACGTCATAATGCACCTGCGGCGATACGGGATTTAATTTTTTTCGGGGGAGCATCCCGAACCCCATTACAAATTAAGTGCCTACACTTCCATTTCTTTCAAGCTACGCCCCTGGCTGACAGAGACAGTATAATCACTGGGTTGATATTTCTAGGGTAACCCCACTTTTGAGGCCTTTTTCTTATTACTTTTTTACTCTTTCAAGTTGATATGTAGATCTATGGTCAAAAACATATTTCAACTAATTTTCTTTCTCAAAGTGACTGTTGTGTTGTTTTCTTCCTGCTTGTATGAATATATAACTGACCCATAAGAACTTTTTGATAAAAGTTATGTTCAAAACATATGATCTGCTTATAGTTTTTAAATGGAAAAATGGCTGGTCTTAGAAGTGTTGACTAACTTTCAGATCTGATTTTATTGAAATAAGTTTGTAAATGTTTTCATATTTTTATGAGGTATGGTAAACAGATTATTATTGCATTTGACAATTAAATATCATTACATTTTTATGTAAAAAAAATCATTTTTTGTCCACTCTTTGAACCCCACCCCTTGTGCTTCATAGTATTTATAATACGGTGTAACCATCAAATTGAATGTGCTCTGTATCTCAATATAAACAAGTCTCGCGCTGGTTATTAATTATTTTTTGTTCAGTTTGTGATAGTTAACTTCGAGCAAATGCAAATTACCGGCTATTGTCACTAGTTTTCAAATGAAGTAGGGGTCACTGAAATAGGGCCGGCTCAGTATCTGTAGTGCAAAACAGGGGTGTCTATGATAAACAGCACAATATAAATTTGTTGGAGTATTTTCCACTTTTTTATACATCACACAAGTTCAGGACTAATAACACAATAGTAATTCATAAAGATAATAGGTCTTCCCCAACAGATTTGGTAATTCTGCCTGAAGTATTCTTAGGGTCACTGAAACTGGTCCTTCGAGGATATACATGTGTATCTTATTTTATTTTTTTAAATACAGAATCAATCTAGGCCTTACTAGATTTTAGCTCGAATAAATTTAATCGATGAATTATGTGTTTTGATTTAAAATTTAAGTTTAATTCTTAAATGCCTGCAAATTTAAAACTCTCTACCTCTTTTTGTAGCTAAACCAACTTCAGCGGTACCGGTTTATATGCTTGACACTAGAACGGATACGCTGAAGCTTACTCCGTAGGGAAATCGTACCAATCGTGCCAGGAATCTGACACGCTCGCATTTCAGTATTTCATGAGCAATAAGTGAAAACAATAAATAATTTTATTAATCAGACCATAATCTTTTAATTTGCCAAATTTGAATATCAAATTTTATCTATTTAACGTAAAGCTTTACGAAAGTTTCGAACAGGTCAGAATTTTCACCAATTGGCCGCCATCTTGCCGATTTGACTCTTATCACGTGACCATTCCAAAGAACCTTTGGAAAGGGATCTCTGCGGGAAATCGCCGAAGGTTCCGATTGAGGTCACGGGGACAGTTTATCTATTTTCATGACCACGTGCGTTTTGGCGCGAACACTTTCGAGGTCTGTTCCGCGTCGAAAATAAAGTAAATTTCTTTTGAAATAAAAAAACATAGTGGTAAATGCTATTGTATATTTACAATCGTTCTTTATATCATCTAAACACTAAACAAAAGGAAAATATCAAGCGTTCTGAACTACATGAAAAATTAGTGCGATTGCATCATACGAGATCTCGCGAGAGCAGGCATTTGGAAAGTCCGTTGTAAATGTAAACACAATGATGTAGGTTTGAAAAATCGATGTTTTTGTAGTCAACTTTGGTTGCGGAACACCGTAAATGGTTTGAAAAAATGAATTTATAAATATATGACCCAAACATGATCATATTTCCCTACTTAACGTACATTAGATGAAAATTTGCATGATCTGTTATTCGTAGTAGGGCTGATCCAAAACTCTAAAGCCGCAGCTGACGAAAAACAAAATATATAAAAAGCGGCATTTAGAGTTTTGGAAGCCAGAACTACTCTTTTTGATGAAGTTTGTAGTAAAATAACGCCCAATTTGATTTGATTTGATGAGAATTTTATCAAGGTCCGTCCAAAAGAGCACTTATGTTAGCTTAATATCTGGATGAGACCCTGGCATGTCTCCCGTTATGCCTAAAAAACAAAATTTTGAAGCCAGAAATAGGAGAAATTTACCTGACTGCAATTTCCAGCTTGTATTGCCAAAGGTTGAATTTGATTGGTTACTAAAGAGAAGGCCAATCACGGCGACCAATGAGATCTAAGTGTGATTGACCTAAAGAACGCACAAGAAGCGTACGCTGCTTTAAATACTAGGTAGTGCATGTAGGCGGTTCCAAAATGTAGATCAGTAATTTTGATTGGATATTAGAACTGCCGCTTGCAAAATAAACGCTGTTCACGATACATGTCGTAAACATTTTATTCTTTTGTGAATATGACTTTAAATATGTTAGCAACTTAAAGTCCAATATATTTAAAGCCGCATAAACACTGTCTTATGTTTATGTTATATATGCTTATATACATACTGTGTAAACTGAATTGTTTGTACATTTTCAGGTTTATTTTTGAGCTCTTTAGCATCATCCAGATTGGTAGATGTTACGTAAAGTATACAAACCCAAATGTAAGTACATGTATCATTTATACTTTCAATCCCCTAATCAGACCAAATGCACACATTTCTGACGTTCCATTTTTGGATCGATTGAATTTTCAATCGGTCCAATGTTAACAGAGTTTGACGAGCGGTCAAAGTAAAACTAGTCTAAGTGTATATGAAAATAGAAGCAGATAGGATAGTCCTCGAAACGCTTCCTTACGACCGAACGCTTTACATACAAACAAGTAGTTCCATATATTCAGTTGTTTCGAATTAAACTATAACACAATGTTTATATTGATAAAATTACAAAAATGATAAAAAAATATAAAAACTTATGCATATTTATTTGTAGAAATTGTTTCACATTTTCTACAGCTCATATATATAAATCAATGATTTTTATTCAGGAAAATCAATTTGTTTAAAAACTAAAACAGTCAATCTAAATTAAACATGTAAATTTCATTTTAAAAAATAACCAAAACACTGTACACCGTACAGCCAATAACGGTTGCGGAAATTGACAAACCGGCCAGCTGGTCTTGGGTCACTACAGTCCACTATCATCATATGGTTGAAATTCTCTATTCATTTCAGGATGAGATTCATGGATGAGATTTAATATTTGATAGATGGTCAAAACTTTATTCCAAGAATTTACATTTAAATTGTATTTATTCATTTCCACTGATAAAGAGTTTATGTTGATATCTACAGGTACACTTTCTTATAAATTTCTTAATTATCTTAAAATCGCTGAAAAGTTATTCACAATCAATTTTCTTCGAGCGATATCTCCAATCTATCAGAGTAAGCTCCACAGTTCATTTACCTGAAATTGAAAATACAAGTACAATTCATAACCTATAATTTAATATAAGAGTAACAAATTCCAAAAATTGTAACACAAGCGACTACTGTTCCTATATCATTCAACATATGTGGAAAAGTCTGTATCTTATTTTATGATAAAGATGTTTTCCTATGGTGTTGTGCCGTAAATGATGTAACGTGTTTTAACAAGCCTGTTAAATCACATTTCGCATACGAGTTCAATAAAGTTTGAATAATTTTCAAAGAAAATAATGTAACAGTATTAGAATTGAAATAATAATTTGTGTGTCAGAACAATAATTGTTCCGTCAATTTTATCGTTGAATTAAAAACAGGCATGTGGATACGAAAAGATAAATCACATGTTATTTAATAACTACGCATCCAAACTCCTGACTATATTTTATTCGATGATAAAGTACAGGGAGACAGATTATGAATTAAAATTAAATTAAAAGTGTACAATTGTATAAAATAGTTATTTAAGCTAAGGCAAGATAAAATTGACTGAGCGCCAAACAAAACAACATAGCAGTGGTGTTTCCAGTATATATAAGGTTGCCCCTCATATGTGGTCCTCTTGGGATGCGCCTGATCCAGCATACAGTACTGTAATGTTTGCAGCTAAGTTTCCACATGGATTTATTTGCGATTTGGCACCTAGAATAACCCCATCTCGGGGTTATGTAAAATATATGTAGTAACATATCACTACAAAAGCAAAAAACCCAGTTCAAATCAAATATTTTATTTTGTTAGCAGATCAATCAGAAGGTTAAATTTAGTCGTCACAACTAAATTTAGATCTCACAACATATATTTTGACCAGAGTCATTTTAATAAACACCCACATACAACGTAGTTCTCTGTGCTGACACCAAGTGTTGTAACTGATGTGAGTTTTAATTAACTGCTCGATCTCGATCTCGGAGTCATGTTTTCTGTCCAATTTCATCAAATGAATATCTACGTTGTTGTTGTTATTGATTAACTAAAAAATACAGATGACAGGAAAATACGTAAGTGCACGCGCTTTGGCTATGACGTATCTGTCTAATAAAGCAACCCAGAATCATTTACGTATGCCATGAAATCTCCAAGAACGCATGCGCAATCTACTTTCATGGCGATTTGCATTGTTATGAAAAATCGGAATTCATAATAAAATAATTGCCTACTATATGCAAATAACGATAAGACGAATAAGAAAACACGGGCGTTACCGTCTCGGGGATTTATAACTGTTATCCTTTTCTTTATCCGTAAACCTATGTAAAATAATTGCAAGGATTAATGAAACAAAAAAAAAACGGTTCATGTTTTAATTGGCAATACTTAAACAAATACAATTGAAGGAAGCTGATTTTCGCTCACTGGCCATTCCTTGAAATATTTAACAAAGTATTTCCCAATATGGGATTTTAACTCTTCTGAACATATTTTCAGTTCGATATAAACGATTACTTTACTGTACATTTTGTTCCTTATATCCGAAGTTTCCTTATAACCGGAGTACGATATGAATGTATATTTTTACATGAAACAAAGAAGGGGGAAATCGGGCCCAAAAAACTGTTCGTTACATCCGAAGTTACGTTATATCCGGAGTCGATATAAACGGAGTTTACTGTATCTAGTTTTGTTACTGTCTTATCTATATGCAGTTGGATGTTGACATCGCAGCTCATACTATTATTCAAGAAATGCCAGTTATCATCTGTAACTTTTTGGTGGTGTTGAAATTCTGCTGGAAACTCTACAAATGTTTAAAGAAAGGAGTATATATAATCAGTCACGAGGTAAACGCACGATCAATGTCAACCATTTTTTTGTATCAAGTAGAACGCAAAGAATCAACTAATTATTGCTCAGATTGTCAGTAGTTCCATCTACACATCCGTCAATCTACTTATTTGCCTATTTATAGATAATACAATTTAACGGAAATAAATTTCAAGACGGAGCAATTTTCTTAAAAATGATGATGGTCTCTCTTACATCATGTACGTGTAGTTTGTTATTAGAGAGATGTTTCAGTACGATTGATTATATTGATATTTGCTGTTTTTAATCTTGCATTAAGAGATATATGTTTGCTTTTCTACTATTTCCTGAAATTTTATTTTGGGAAGAGACTTGTGTATTAAGTGTGTGTTACATGTCTAGGAGCAGGTGAAGCTGTGTAAGGGCTATCATATGACCTACGTAAAGCATCTTCTAAACAGAAATTACACAGACGACAAGACAGAAAGGTATAATGTTTTTATCAAAATAATTAATACTTGTTCGTGTAAACTCACACATGATATGCTATCTTGTGAGAATCAAAAGCAGTAAGAGGCAGAGAGTATGCAGTGCTATTGAAGAGGAGGCCAGTACAACGTACACGTTTTTATAACATGGACGTCAGGCACGGCTCAACATTTATGGTTAATTCTTTTATCGCAAAAAATGGGTCTCAAGTTTCTCTGCATGTTCGCCGTCATAAAATATCCCAATGAGTTATCACATGCACTTTTAATTATAATGTGACTGACATGTTCTCAGATTATAGGTAATAAACACTTTTGGTGAAAGAAAAACTTTTTAAAGAGAAAAGAAAACCAGTAAAGAAAATCATTACAAAATATATTCTTTTTGTGATATTATCTGCACTTATATTTCTTGATATCGGTTATCGGAACGTCAGTGATGACATATGTTACAGCCTCACCTTCAAGCAGAAGATACAGAGGAAGATTATCCGTCCGGTACCCGGCTTCAGGTTTCCTATCTCGATTATGATAACGACTTTCATGTCGGGCGTTATGCTCTATATGGTAAGTAATATTTTTGCTTCCTGCTGCTTCAGTTACACAGTGTACGAACTAAGACTGTATCCAACCGGAAGTCGCCACCGAATAGGCATACAGTAAATGTTTTCATTTCTTACCAAGTTTACCGTGTGTAACCCTTCTTTTCTGTGTGAGTAACACATTTATAACAAAAACCAGGGGTGGTTACATATTTAATGTCTTCAGTCCACTTCCAATAAACATCATAAATCTCATACAAAATGTATCGTCCTATACACAAATGACGTTTTCGGGTCTGAAAATACATAAAATCACAATATCCAGTAAGTAACTGGCTATTAACAATAACAACAATATTTACAAAGTACTATACCACAATAAGCTCCTTTACAAAATATCTTATTTAGCAATACATAAAAACACCAAATGTTTATTAGCTAATTACCTATACAAAGTTACCTTGGTATAGTGTTCGTGGTTCAAGCTTAAAATGTATTGAATACACAGAAGTTCATTACAATTCCTTTAACGAACAGTATTTAAAAATATATCAAACAATACAAAAAGAACCATCGCAACTTTACTTACATTGATAAATGCTACCAAACACCCTTGCCATGGACTCTCCAAAAATGTCTGCAACTCTCTCACTGTACACTGTATGCCTGTGACGTGGTTACTTGCTACTGCAAACAATGTTAGCAAAGATTACACATGCAATCAGGTTAAATTGGTCAACAGCTGAATAAGCAACCGATTGACAAATAATACCAATCAAAGGACTGAAAGTTCTGGAGGATCGATTGCCTCTGAACAACACAGTCTGCACACATACATGTGTAAATATCAGGACAACATAGACTGTACACACACATGTGTGAATATCAGGACAACCCTTGCACGAGTAAAGTTATAAACTGGAGACACAACTGTCCACAAATTTTGACCTTTCACCATTTGGGAAAACTTTACTTTTGAGATAGGAACCTATGTGCTTACTTTATGTCATTCAGTGACTATGTTCAACTACCCTATGAAGTATTAAGCTGTGAATCGTAACTGAGAAATGGATTTTCACAAAACTGAACTGAAAATTTATGGTCATTTTAATGTCATTCAAAAGTTATGGGATATTCCCATAAGGTTGATTGTATTGTGCCAATTAATTCGGATTTAACGTCGCACCAACAGCTAAGGTCATATTGCAACTTCCGGCTTTCATGGAGGAGGAAGACCCTGGGTGCCAACTCCCTGTACCAGAATTTGGGGGTCATTTAGAAATTCCGAGGGTCATACCCTTTATTGTAAAAAAATAAAAGGCATGACTATATGTTAAAGAAGTTTTATTCAGTTTACTTCTGTAAAACTGCATGTGATACATCACAAAATGGTGGGTAATCAAAGGTCTCTTTGGATGCTTTCCATTTTGTCACTGCATCTCAAAAGTCAAATTTGTCCACATAGCGAATTTTTCATAAGTGCATTTAACCATAGACATTAAACTTGGTCAATTGGCGGACACTATTTATCCCCGGGAACTCCAGTTAATTAAAACTAACAATTTGGATACTGGTGCTTCATTTTTAGATTTACATCTCTCTATTTATAACAATATTATACATACCAAAATTTATGACAAGAGGGATGATTTTAATTTTAGTATTGTAAATTTCCCCCATTTGGATGGGGATGTACCTCATGCTACATCTTATGGGGTATACATTTCTCAGTTAATTCGGTTTGCCAGAGCGTGTAGTCATGTTGAGGATTTCAATGAACGTAATCAATATATTACAAATAAACTTCTTCAACAGGGCTACCGTTATTACAAATTGCGTAAATATTTTGCTAAATTTTACTATCGTAATTCTGATTTGGTTTTGAAATTCAATAGTAATCTAAAGACTCTTCTGCGAGAAGGTATTTCAAAACCCGATTTTTATGGGGATGTGGTTTACAAACTTCGTAAGATTTTGGGTCACGGCAATTTTCCAACTGTATTTGCTAAAATTATAAAACGTTTTGTTAAAAGAGGTTACGACCCAACTATTTTGAGACACACCGCATGTTTGGTGTTCAACCCGTTTACAGTTGGACGCTATGCTTCCCTCTTTGATTGTGTCTGACGGAAGAGGGGGAGGACTCTGTGATGGGCAGTTTTTAAATCCCACTGGGACGAAACTGTTTTGATTTCTGTCCTCTGGCCTGTTTCGTCGGGCCCTTAAGGGTGTTTCTCTTGGTGCTCTGCCTTCTGCAAAGGCATTGAGTACATACGTTTTTTGGTTCTCAAGGTTTGCTTTTTATATATTTATACACGAGTATTTTTGTGTTTTACATACCATGCCTTTTGTTTCCATTGCGTGTGTTAGAGATTCACCTAGCAGGGATTACTTTTATTTACACTGTCCTGTGACTTTGGAACATGGTGGGGGTAAGAGTGAGGTTGGGTGCGCACCATAAACCGGTTTAAGCTCCCCAGTGGTGTTTTTGCCACTGACCGTTCCAAGGCGGTGCCCCACTGTGTTCCTTTAATTGTTCGTTTTGTCCTCGTGCTTTGTATGCTAGTGTGTGTTGGTAGTGCACGTGTGTGTGTGTGTACATGATTGTGTGTATGTGTGTGTGTGTGTGTTGGTGGTGTGCACTTCTGGGTGCTGTGGGGCTCGTTTTGGGGAGGCTGCGTTTTTGGTACGTGGCTTTCCCTGTTTGATATTATTTTTGTTTTTTTGTTTGGATATTATTTGGCACATTTAAACCCCTTTGATAGTGACAGTCTGATCGAAATGACTACAAAATGATCATTAAAATCACTCAGAAAGACGTTTTTGTTTCCCCTATTAATGTTCGCCGACCATCTCTTGTTGTGCGTCTACGATCTATGATGGCGGCATCATAAGAATCAACACACACAAACACGCAATGGTACAAAATGCGGGTCGATTCGAAATCAGACGACAACGACGACGGAATAGGGTCAAAATTAGACATATTCCTTACCGGAAGCGTATTTTATCAACAATTAATCTTGCATTTCGAAGCGTTTTGAGAGGTTTTGAAATGTTGTTTTTGTAGTAATTTGATCATACACATTTTGATTGCGTCATAGAAGACGCTCTTTGCTATTTCTGTTGCATCATTGACAAAATGAGTGCGTCAAAACCACAGAAAACGCGCTCTCGCGAAATATGAATTTAGTGTATCCTGAGTAGCGATACGTATTTCACGGGTCTTACATTTCACGTGCCACACCGGTCTGACGATAAAACCCGCGTAGGAAAATAGTTCTATACAGAACAGATACCTCGTTCATTTAAGTTACAAATTATAAGAAAAACAACAATATTATATTATGCTATTCTGAAATGTTTTGATATTATTTAGATCTGTTACTATATAATTTTTAAGACAGAGGGCAGCATAATTCGTAACAACGGAATATATGGAACTACTTGTTTGTATGTAAAGAGTTCGGCCGTAAGGAAGCTATACTCTGTTAACTTTGGATCCGATTGAATAAATCAATCGATCCAAAAAGGCTTCCGAGCGGAAATTACTTTCGAAGCGAACATATCAATTGCACTCACCACAAACCAAGCGACTTACCACCTACCGACACTTTCACGGTCCAAACTAAAACCATAAAAACTGGCAAAGAATTCATAAAATTGAGCACGAAGTTTTTCTCCCGCCAACTGCTCAACATGAGAAATTTCATCTGTGAGAAACACACTTGATTTTAAATAGCAAAACGAAATGAGCGGAAAGATAAACACGGAAATAGTCTCGGTTTCACCAGAGACCCCTGCGCATCTCTGTCTCCAAGCTCTCCCAACGTGGTCTCCACTAAGAATAAAAACAATTGACATGAATTAAATAAATAATAGATTATGTGAAATAACACCCTGTCTCACGTGTAATTGTATTTCAAGTTTTCAAGCAGGAATAGCGGGAATACAGTAAGTTTTCCGATTTTATTTGATTACAGAGATAATACCATGTATCAGGAAATATCGAATTTTATGTTTAACATTGTTTATCTGTTGGAAAACATAACAAAGAAAGTTGAAAAAATGTTCAGTTGTTCTAAAATTGCGAAATTTTGTTAATAAATCTCTTCCCAACAATGCTAAGCGAATTTTAGTAGCCACCATCCGCTACAAGGATGTCTTATCCGTGGATAAGTTCCAACATTGCCGTCCATTTATTACAGTTCTTTTGAATAAAATACTTGTTTTTGTGATACATGGATTGATTGAACTGTATGCCTATTCGTCAAGACACTGTATGCAAATCGCAAACTGTTATAAAATGACTGTATGCCTATATGCAAATACGTCAATTTCATATTAACCGTTATTTCAGAAAGCCATAGATGACCGACAGTGCTATGATTGTAGTTTGATTTCAACATCCTTAAGTAATATGTATGCTAAATGAATTCAAAATCTAATAATATTGTATTACTGGTAGTTCTGATTTCAATAGATTTTTTCTTGTAATGAATTTTAAAAATTCACACTTGATAGATATCGGATCTGTGAAGGTATGTTATTCCAAACATGTTTACTACTATAACTAAAACTATTTTTAAGTAGTTTGTGCGACATATCTTCGTAAGTTATAACTATGATTATTAGAAAAATTCAAAAGATTGTTTTGAGATTTATACACGAGTAAAGCAGTATGATAGTTACATCTCTGTGTAAAAGAAAGCCACTGTAGTTCTTGGAACATTTGTACAGGCCTAGTTTGTAATTGTTTAAAATAATTCTTGCTGCTCTTTTTTGGCTCTTAATAATTGTTTTTGTGCCTGTTTGCCATGTCCCCATACCGTACAGCAGGAATCGAATGTAGGTAGTAATTATATACATTATAGAACATACGTTTCATATCGTGCGACAGGTAATAACTAATTATTTTTAGCCGTGAAATTAGTTATTAGTGTTGTCGCACGGTACGAAACGTATGTTGTATAAAGCTTATATATTACCTAGGGGAACATAAAATAAAGATTTCTAGCTGTTTGGAAGATAATGACTTATTCACCTCTCCAGAAAAGAGAATATTGAGACATGCGACAGAAGATAATTAGCTATGACTCAATCATTTTATTTACTAAAGCATGCCCTAATTCAATAAAGAAACATAGAAATGTAATAAATGTACATGTATATAATTATAATAACTGAATCAATAAGTGTAATTCAAAGTACATTTTAAATACATACTATGTTGTGATGAAGGGACGAGGTAAAATTCATTTAAAGCCAGGTTATCATAATAACGTTAAAGTTTCAATCTTTAAATGAAAGAAAATAATTATATCATCTGCAATGTACATGTATTTGATGATTGACAACACTCGCTACCAACAGAGCCAATCCATAATGCAACGTCTGACAAGTAAATTATGTGTCATGGCAATTCCTGTACACTAACACTTATAAGGTATCAGAAAGGAATTTCAAAAGGCTCTTTCAACAGTAACCATTGTACTCCAATCTATTGCGATTATTACTCCCTCAAGAAAACAGGAAGAGTCATAGGTAGGCATCCGTGCTTAAAACAATTTAATAACTTTGAAACAAAACATTGGTAGCGGAAGCAAGTATTGCGCTTTTAAATCAATATTACACCTTTTGCGCTCTGTGCAATTATTGTACAGTGCTTTTACGATTATCATACAGTAAATAAATTTGTGTTTGCGAATAGGTATAAAGTGCATATTTTTGATACATGTAAATACCGACAGAATTTTGACACATTTCATTACATGAATGAATGATCGAACTGTAAACACTTTTGAGGTAGCGAACTCCAACATTAAACCATTTTATGGTGAATTATCTAAGTTGCTACAATGTTTTGATTTCTTTTTCCAAATACATATAGATATTTTGTATATAACCACGTCTGACAATACCCACATCAAATTTAACTATTCTTCGATGCAAAAAGAAAAATCAAACTTACTATGCTGTCCCAATTCCTGCTTAAAACTTGAAATAAAATTACACGGGAAACGTGATCAAAAATGAAAAACCGTTACTGTATGCCTATTCGGTTGCGACTTCTGGTTGGATACAGTCTGAGTTCGTACACTGTGAGTTAAAAACCAGAAAAAGCGTTAAATCTTCAGAATCTTGTTTGTGGTAGAATTTTGATATTCCAATCGTGTTCCCCTCGGTGAACTTCTGCTCAAGAGCAAAACATATATTAGAATGAATATTTTACCGAACGTTAATACGTGTGAAAAAAATAGATGAAACCAAATGTTAATTGACCATTTTATACTGAAACATTATGCTAGGGATATCATAAAATGTAGGTGCACTTCTACGATAAAGATTTCTTGTTAGAAAATGCAAACCTGCCAAAGAATTCAAACACTCTACTAATTTTGGACTGTCTTTACAGTTAAGCAATATACCTATTCTTGATAAAGGACAGTTTAGAGCTGTTAGGACAAGGCGAGACATACACTTAAACTGACACAAAGATCAGCTGACACCATGTAGTGATCCTATTTTATGAATTTGAACAGTTTGAACGATTTTTATTGACAGGTCGGCCTGTATTGTGTAGAGTTCATGGAGATTGAGTATAAACAGAATTACACCAATTTTGTGGATCTTTTACAAGGTAAAAATAGGGGCATATACTGTTATGTAACCTAGATGCTTTTCTAAGATGTGTGTATGTGTTCGGGGGTGGGGTCTTTTGTGGCAGTTTGTCCAATTAGCTGTCCTAGCTAGAAGAATATTAGGGTAGGTAGAGTTAGGTAGGTTCGGGTGCAGACATTTTCAGAAACGTGTTATTGCTTTGTTGCTTTGCATGATCAGTGAATTATGTCGTGCATTCTAAATGATAAAATTTTCTACTAAAATATTTTAAGAAAATTTTTCTTATAATTTCGTGTTTTTTTTACTGAAATTATATTTTCATTAAATACTAGTAGATCTAAATATTTTACTTCAAATGTCTAAATGACTGAAAAAATATTTTCCTTGAATGAAAAAATTTAGGTATAAAATATAACTAATTCTATGGTTTTGTTTTAGTCCATACTTAACTGAAACCTTTCTTTGTTGTGGCACTAACTTATAAAGTATCGAATATTTACATCGGATATACAATATTGCAACGTTTGTCATGCTATCTTTTTTAACTGTGTCAGATATCTGAAGATGACATGAAGACGAAGAGTCATATTTTAGTTAGATTAATAGTGAATTGATAACACTATAGTTAAATGCATGTAACTTAAATCACAGTGTGGAATATGAATAGATTTAACATACTTCTTGCACGTGCACAAAACGAATATTATTGTCCTAATTTAAATATATCTGAGTAATTGTAAACCGAGATATTTTTCTTTATAGCGGCGAATGTTATTGCGACTATTATAACAATGTTGTGTGGCATCAGAAACATATATCTGTTCCTAATGAATTACAGGTAAGTAGAGAGTTGAACCTATCTTAATGGTCACCCGGATTCTGAGTCACTTACCTTATAGTACTTTCTATCGCTTTATCTGAAACATTCATTTAGCTGAATAAATCTATAATAAGTCGGTCATTAAAAGGATATTAAACTGTGTCCTTTGCTCCGTTTTTTCACACATGTTCAGGTTTTATAAAAGTCTGCTACAGTGAAACTTTGTGAGAGCAGCTTTTTATACGTTTGAAGTATGTCTGTCCACACCTTGCGAACACTATAGAGGTCACATTTTAAGTCCAATCATTATGAAAATTGGTCTGATTCTCGTCTATATAATTGCTAGGCCAAGTTGGAACCTTGCATCACAAATGGTCATAAACTACGTCACCGGGTCAAAAAAGACACTATTGTATACTATAAAGGCCACATTTCAACCTAAAACATCCTGATAGTTTGTCAGAATGTTTGTCTCGATAATTTCTAGCTCAAGTTTAAAACTGAGTAACGTTGAGTCAAACATTGGCTCACACAACCACCGCCATCAGTCTGGGTCACGACAGTTATGAGGCAAAAAGACTCAATTCCATGGCCCGGGGTAAGACTGGTCTTAATGAATTCAAGGTCAACTTTTCAACTGAATCGCGTGCGGTACAAAACTAGGTCACTTAGTAAATAAAACAATTTTTGAACAGTCTGGAATCTACATTTTATAACTAATTATCTTGAAAAGAATGTTAGTTTATAACACTAAACGGAAAAGCTTGTGAACATTATTATCAATACTCTAGGAACCGCATATTGTATGGAGTCATCACGAAAATTGGTAAGAATATTTGTTTTGATGAACTCTAGTTAGGTTTAAATTTGGATTACGTGGTGTCAAAAACTAGGTTACCAGGTCATATCATAAAATTACCTATTGGCATTCTAGATGCCACATTTGACCTGACCTTGATCATGACCGTTTCACTTTTTGGTACAATGGTACACAGGTGAGCGATAAGTGGTCACCATGATTCTTTCATGCTTATAATGGATGTCTGTTAACAAGCAGCAATTTTTAAAATCTTTGACCCGGCCTTATAACTTTCAGTTTTCAATTAGGGATTATGTTTCTTTTCTAAATGATGACAAACTGTACACTTTTTGTTTCCTAACTGTTCTGCAGATGACAGTCTCGTATTTTGAGAAGCGTTTTGATTGGTAGATATTTGTTCTATTCTGTTCACTAACGGCCGATAAATGGAGGATAACGAAAAAGATCGGTCATGGTATCAAACGATGCCAGTAAATGTGATTAGGTAAAACTTTTACAGGAACGAGGTAGGGTCTGATAAAAAAAAGAGAAATTTATTTTACAATTGTTTTTTTACTTATTTTGTGACTGTATATCTCTCCGAAAATAAATTATTATTATATTTATATAATAACAACTTTATATATTCTTCGCACGTGACACTGAAGTATTAGAGTATGCGTTTCTGTTGCAGACGAGATATGCTTCTTATGTTTAAAGGAGACAGAAGTTTCATTCCGAGCACTGTTCAAACGCCATCACCTAATGTATACATGGTAAGGGAGCAGTACCCAATACAGCAATACGCTGAGATTATCTTCTAAGTCAAACGTTAAATCCGGATAACTGTATTTATTTAATACTCTTGGTTTATTAAGTTACCTAAGTCGAACAAACTATAATACATTAAAATGACAAATCCCCTCTGATTATTTGTTTTAATTCTTCTATTTACTATTGCCCAATATTGATAATTTGGGACTAAGTGTTGTCAGGACTGAGAGCCAACCTTTCAGCACTATAATTTGACCATGACTTCTTTAACCCCTGGTCTAAATTTGCACACTGATCAGAACTCCAGAAACCAGTGATCAAAAGTAGTTCAATAATTTGTAAATACTTAAGTGTGTATTTGATATATATAAAGCATCAATTACTTTCTCTCTATCATTTTAGTCAAAATAGCCAGAAAAGTCTATTGTCAGATTCATTTCATTAGATCGTATTTTTTATTTACCTATTTGCTTTCTTTTCCAGGCCCAAGGCATGAGATTTATTGGTACATCCATCACAGGGATGTTGTGGGGTTAGTACTACTGTCAAAATCTGCGCAGTATTATGCATATAACTTATAACCAAACTGAAACAGACCTTCATTTTTTCATCAGGTTCTGGAAAATGTATTAAGCGATAAACAGAAAAAACGAATAAGATACACGTATTCATAACGGGGGAGGGGATATTACTCAATAGTCTTTACCAAGTTCGAACTAGACCGCTTCATTTTGAGATGAAGTTACTTATACATGTACCGTTTTTCTTTTTTTAATGATGACGTATTGGCCCATGGGGCCTGCTGCTCAGTTGGATATATATTGTTGTAATAAACGGTTGTAGACTTGTAGTAACTTGATTGCACATGTCACGATAATAAATCGTGTGCTTACCTACTGGAGTAATTCATTTAATTTTATTTCTTATATATCAGTTGCATTACAAAATGCGCTTCAAATGATTAGTGTTACATATTTCTGACGACAATTGTTGTTTTGTAGGTACCGTGTTTTGTTTCTTGCTGGTGTTTATACCTCTGGGGATGATGCTGATTGTCATAAGGCTTCTAAATGAACAGGGGGAACTTGACGATATGTGGAAACAATTCCAGTGGCTCATGTACACTTCAATTTAGTTATAAGTACTCTGTTAAATGCTAATTAGCGACACATAATATTCATAAGTTTTCTATACCGCTTGTTTACGTTCCATATCGCTTGCAATTACCGGGATATCAATGCAATGGAAAGTCCAAATTTATTTGTGTTTTAGTCATCCGGGTTGAATTATCATCATTTTCTATGTGTTTTCAGCAATACAGTGTTTAAAATCATCATTTTGTGTTTTCAGTTATCCGATCTGTATGATTATCATATTCAAAGGACAGGTTTTCTTAATTGGCAGATTTTTCATTCAGCCAAAATTAAGCAAGGATGACAAGTACAGGCCATTGGCTGTTGACAACAGGTATCATGTAGGATTCTTAATGTGCATACTGCTTTTACTTAACAGCAGCTTTAGTTTAAAATAAATGGCTAAATAAGATGTAAACGTCCTATGATAAACTTCTTTGCATGGTAATTTAAATTGTAAAAAAATCTTAGTTATTCATCTTCAAAACGTGTCCTCTTTTTGTCAGGTATTTAAAACAGTCTTACGTAAAGTTTGTATATTATTAAAGACAGTTTTACCGTACATAAACCGCTGTGCTTTTTGTGTTCCACTTTCTATCAATTTAAAGATTTTAACTAGAAAATCTAAAGACAACATCTAATTTTTTCATTCATCGGTCAAAGGTAATTTTAGTAAATATTTGTTGATCAGTCTTGTGGTTTTCATTAGTGCTGTTTATTTTTTTCAGAAATGCTTACGACATTTTCAGTTTCTTTATGCTATTCCTTAATGCCAGTATTGGACTATTTGCGTTTCTTAAACGCATTTTGGTTGGGGCATTTCTTGGCGTTTTCCTTATTCCCCGGATGGACCGCAGTTTGCTAATGAGAGGCTACGAAGCAATGGATAAATGTAAGTTACAGGAATCAACTGTTTTAAAGATAATTACATGTATACTGTGAGGCATAAATCAGCTTTACCCATTACATCAGAGGTTTTCATCTGTAAAACGCAGTACCGCTCACCTTGGTATCGTTGCAATTTTAAACAAGAAAGTAGCCAAAAGGTCATAATCAAGGTCAGTCATAGGAATTTGGAAATTAGTTTGCAAAACTGCACATACAGTCCAAATTGAATCTATCTAGTCTGAAAATCAAAACCAAAAGGCCAAAAGACAATGTCAAGGTCAACCAAAATCAAAGTTGGAATATGCATTCAAAACTGTATATTTGTTTCAAATTTCATTGTTGTAGCATCAAAAACGGGAAAGTAAGTCAGTGGGTCAAGGTCAGTGTCAGGCAATGTCGAAGATAAAATCTACATGCAAAATTGTTATGGTCCAAATTTCATTAATGTAGCTTCAAAAGCAAAAAGTATGTCAGTATGAAAAGGTCAGCCAAGGTCAGAGTTTTAATCTGCATGGAGAGCTATTGATATAGTTCTAGTTTCATTGCTGTAATTCCAAAAGCAAGAAAGTAGGTCAATGGGTCCAGGTCAAGGTAAACCTTAAATGACGTTGAAATGTATATGCAAAACTGTATACATGGCATAAATTTCGTTGGTGTAGCTAAAAATGTAGGTCAGTAGGACAATGTCAGCAAATGTCAAAGTTGAAATCTGCCTGCAAAACTACCCATGTAGTTCTCATTTCACTGCTGTAGCTTAAAAACAAGAAAGAATTTCAGTGGGTCAAGTAACCCCGAGGTAAGGGTTAACTTGGACTAAAGGGGTATAATTTGAAGAACCCTGGTAAAGAGACCAGTGACCTTAATACCAACAGAGGTCATCTTCTAGCTATGCCCAATGGTTCTCAAGTTATTGAACATAATAGGTTTAACCTTGTAGTTCCATGAGTGTGGGCAAAAAGTAAAAAACTTTGTTGAAGTCCACCAGACATTTTATATATTCGCGGTCACGCAGTTTCAGACACTCTATAATTAAACAGACAAGCAACCACAGGGCATAGTCAATTTTAACCCCATGAGCAAGATTTGAATAAACTTGGTAGAGGTCTACTAGACAATAATACATACTAAATATTTAAGCTTGAGACCATATCGTTTTGCAAAATATTTTTTTTATAATTTCCTGTATAAAGTTGTTTTTTCCTGCAGAAACCTATGTAAAATCTACTGGCCCTAGAGCGGGATCAATGTTGAACCAGGGATCATAATTTGAATACTCTCGATAGAAGTACACAATGCTACATGCAAAATATCTAAGCTCTGGGCCTTTCGGTTTGTAAGAAGATTTGGAAGTTTTTCATATTTGTTGCCATAGCAACCAGAGCTCTGCTTGGAGTACTCTTTTGTGATAGTCACCAGTTAGAATAGACGACGGACGCAGAGTGGTCAAATTATTCCAAAAGCACCGCATTTCTGATGTACATGTATTTCCGGGGTAGTTGTGTAATTTGATATATGTTATTTGATATTTGCAATTGTGGAAACGTTTGTTTATCTTGTATCAGTTATTTAAAAAGTGCAGATCTTAAAATGTATTTCATTTGGTTAAAATGAAAAGTCTAACCACTTCAATCTTAAATGTTACGACTTTTCATACACTTCAGGTTATGTAAATTACATCGGAATGATAATGGTGGACGTGGCGCACAATCATCCTGTAATGCGAGTATTCTGCTTTCTATTGAAATCAGACGTAGAAAACAGGAGAGATAGAAAGCCTTTACAGACAGCTGTAGAAAATGCTGAATATGGGAACATAAGCTTCTCTCAACATATCCCGATAGAAACAAGTAATGTTAACTTCAAAGTTAATCTGTCCGAACATACGGACATACTTACAGATTAAAATATCTCAATTCAAAGTTAATCTGTCTATATAAACGGACATTCTTATCGATTAAAATGTGTCTACTTAAACAGTGTAATATTACTAGCATTAGCAGAAGGGGGTTTTGTAGAGATACCCTTAAATCAGCAGAACGAGTTGTCATTCACCTTGATTTGTTCAGTGTGGAAACACAATCTTTCTTTTCAGGCAACAGCAAAGCAAAGAGAAGATGGTGGCTTGCCTTCACTCTAATTCGGAACCCGTCTCTGGTACCGCTCCGAGTTCGTGTGCCAAACTGTGGCTCTTCAAGATCCACATTAGACATTGCTGAAATTACATGTATGGACAAGACTGCTATTGTGGACAAAGACCAGTCTGCAGACACCTGGGGCTTCTCAATCACATGTAAAAAATATAAATTCAAAATTCCACCAAATATCGTTACAAATATCATGGCCCTTATTGTTCTTTTATCAGTGCTCGTCATATATACTGGTCTGCCATTTTTGATTAACGATATTATGAAAGAGGCTGCTCAGAGTTTATGAAATGTTTGTAAATTGATTTGACACAACGACCGTGACACATTACATTGGTAACTACAGTGTCATTGGTCACCGCTGGTTTCGCGCGGTATTTGTGTGTCCCAGTTGTAAAAGTGTGAATAGTTAGAACCTTGAAATTCTTCGTACGATGTGACTTTTATGTTTATTTCAGGTTAAGTTTCCAATTTCTTTCCATTTCAAAAGACTTTTGCAGACTAACCCAAAGTAATATGTTACTGTATTGTTTAGGTACAATTTATTTTGTATCACATGTTGTTTATGATTACTAACAGTCTGGGTTTTGTTTTGCCATTTCTCAATGACAACCAAAGAGTTGTCAGTACAATATACATGTATATATAAAACGTTTCCTTTAATACAAAAGGATACTTCATGTACCATTATTCTAAAAATAGATATTTTCAGTAAATATTCACATTGTTTTGTATGTCTAGAACTCTTAACTGCAAGCAAATATGGGTCTGATAAAATTGTTTCTGTCAGCAAATGATAGCGACCAATCGAAAAGCAAAATAACATTAACTTTCAACAAATGGTTAATTTAACAAGTCATCAAGATAAGAAATGGTCATTTCGTTATATGATTATAAGAATTCTGTTCTTGTGTACTATTTAAAGGCAGGAATTGGCAATATGTTCCAGATGCTTGTTGTGACTTACAGGAAAATAGATCTAAAAAGTACATATGTTAATTAATGTTAAATACTGTATAACATGTTATATCCTATTGTTTTGAATAAAAATAGTGATGTGGTAAATTGCGATTTTTCTGTTATTCTGACATTTTGACCTTAAATATGACTTTCATGATGACCTCAGCTGAAACTAAAAATTCAGGACCAATACACAAAGCTTCAAACTTAATATCTAAAGTCTAGGCCGTGCAGTTTCTGACAACAGGGTTTTTAAAGACTTTCTTGTGTATTTCAATGTAAAACAAGTGACCCTAAGGTCATTACTTGAACATACAGGGTGATTCAAGGTAGAGAACCACTACACAATGTTGAACATATCTTAGTGCCGGGGTCTGCGATTTGGGACAAGTTTCTAATTTATGTTGCCATGGCAACAAGAGTTCAAAATGGAATAGAATTATTTGAAAATCCTAGTAAGAGCTTCATGCAAGATGTATCTTTGCCAAATTTCATCGACACTGGCCAAGTCGTTTCAGATCAAATATCGTTTGAAGACAGCGGTTGACGGACGACAAACGCCGGACGGTGAGCGGTGACAACAGTTCGATCTAGCTATTAAAATGGTGTCATATGATGAACATTGAAGAGGAGATACACTTACAATATTTGGTCAGTGGATTTCATAATTAACACTAATTATAACAAGAGGGCCATGATGGCCCTGTATCGCTCACCTGTCTACCATTGGCAAAAATAAAAAGGTTATTAATAGCAGAAAGGATCAATTTTTACCTTTGGCTCATGATATCCTCTTAATAAGCCTATATAAAATCAAAGACCCCCCAGGCAGGGTTAATTTTGACCCTGAGGTCAGGATTTGAACATTTTGGTAGAGAGTCATTTTGCCACATGCTGAATATCTAAGCTCTAGGCCTCATTATTTTGCTGTCTGATCATGATCTGCCTGTTGGCTATTCATTTTTTTGCTGTCTGATCATGATCTGCACTGTAAGCTATTCATTGTATGTTGGCTGGTCATGATCTGCACTGTCAGCTTTTTTTATTTTTGCTGTCTGATCATGATCTGCACTGTTTGCTATGCATTATTTAGCTGTCTGATCATGATCTGCACTTTCATAATTTAGCTGTCTGATCATGATCTGCACTTTCATTATTTTGCTGTCTGATCATGATCTGCACTTTCTGACAAATTTCAAGGATATCTGGGCTGAAAATGTAACATCTAGAGTGTTAACAAGGTTTTTCCATATTTGGGCTGTGACCTAGTTTTTGACCCCAGATGACCCATATTCGAACTTGGGCTAGAAATCAACTTAACAACCTTTCTGACAAATTTCCAGGATATTTGGGCTGAAAATGTTACCTCTAGAGTGTTAACAAGGTTTTTCCATATTTGGACTGTGTGACCTAGTTTTTGACCCCAGGTGACCCATATTAAAACTTGAGCTAGAAATCATAGAAACAACCTTTCTGACAAATTGCCAGGATATTTGGACTGAAACAGTAGCCTCTAGAGCCTTAACAAGATTTTTCTATTTTTGGGCTCTGTGACCTAGTTTTTGACCCCAGATGACCCATATTCGAACTCGTCCGAGTAATTACTGGGACAAACATCCTGACCAAGTTTCGTGACAATTGAGGAAAAAATGTGACCACTAGAGCGTTAACGAACTAAATGTGGACGGACGACGGACGACGTCCGACGGACGACGGACGACGGACGACGGACATTCATCGATCCTAATAGCTCACCCTGAGCCAGCTCAGGTGAGCTAAAAAGACTTAACGATCATGTTAACAATATTTGTGCATTAACGTATATATGATCTAGGCAATTATATAATGGAGTAAAATATAAAGGGCCTGCGGTAATCTCTTAACAGCATCAAATACATCACTCACCCACAGCCAGACATACACTCAAAAGAATCAATCCTCCAAGTATTAGAGAAGCAGCAGTGAGGTACATACTTCAGCCTATTTATTAACTATATAACGGCAACGCTTTTGTCAAGTGCAAAAGTAAAGGATAATACACATATAAAGCACAATACTAAGCAATGAACAAAGACACATATATTTAGCATTAGGTTGAGTCCGAGGTTACCGCATTGGAACGGTGAAACCGGTTTGTAGCATGCTAACCGCACTCTTCCTCGGACTCAGCCTAAGAGAAAACAATATATCCCCGCTGTGCTAAGTTCTGATATTAACAACTCAGGGAATAACATTTCAACCTGACACTTTCTCTGGACTCAACCTGATAGAAAAACTAAACTATTTCTACGCTAAGGTAAGTTCTGCAATAAGCATGAAATAAAGTAAAAATTACAGATGATACTTTATTATATCTATTAATTAAAGACAAAATATTTTTACCTGAACATCATTAGCGTGCAACGGAACATTATCACATGTCAAAATAATAATCTATTTACCAGACACAACTCTAAATATATCTACTGTCTTTCCATATTACATGTATTTCTTGGATCTATGTGCACAAGAACTTTCTTGAGTTCGCTTTTCAATTATTTTGTTTTACAGTTTGTGCTATCATATTATTCTGGCTAAAATTTTAACCACAAAAGCATAATTCATAGTAATGTTTCAAGACTTTGATTTCAATGTGTATATTTAAAATTATTCATGAATCAGTCTCAACAGGCTTCACTTGAGAATGTTTAAAACCTACAAAGGTTTTCAAAACAAATGTTTTCGCCCGTCATGCTGCAAGTTTGACCTGTCTTGTGACCGGTTAATGTTCAATATTTAATTTAATTATTTTAAACCTTGAAATTCTTTGCGATTATCACAACAGATGTTTATTACGACGTACCCAAGTTTTAACATGGCTGACATTTGTCGACATATTTGTGTTTGAATATGATAGTTCGAAGAACTAGTTTTGCCAAGATTACATTGAAACAAGCATCAAAGGTCTGGCATTTCTAGTAAAATACATTGTAGCTTCCATTTATTTTATTCATAACTGTGTTAAAATTAAGTAGATCGATATTTGGACGTTCCAGGCTACATGATATTATCATTACGTTGAAATCGAAGTATGAAAATAATGTCTGGTGTCTGTCCGTTCCTGGTCATAAAATTGCAACATAAACCTTGTAACATTTGTAACTTAAATTAACCTTGGTGATGCATATATTTAGAACATACATTTTCAGTTGCTCTTTTGGTTATTAAAATAAGCAATATTGTTCAATATTTGTGTCCAGATGGTATTGATTGCTCATCATATTTAAACGATTTCAAAAGGTATGCTTAAGCATATAACGTAAACTTTCACAATACATGTATCTTAACAAAATGCAAAACTAGGCAACCAAAATGGTCAAAGCTGGGTTCTCATAGTCCTTACCTCCATGTGTTTATTATGTGTCAGAAACGAAAATTACATGACGAGCCGAATCTAATAGTCTGCATTAACGGGACAAACATTCCAGTTGCTGATCATGCTAATTCCTTGGTGTCTTCAAGCATTGTTCCATACATCAGATATCTCAAAACAAACTGTGTGACAGCCGCGACAATCCTAAAATGGAGTAAGGAGGTACTGATCAAACAACACAAAACAATGAATAAATCGTAGAATTGTCTATACAGATCCGCAATGACATGACACTAGGGAACTCATTTAGAGACTTTCTTTAAAATTCGAGCCAATAACATCGTTGATAATAAAGCACAAATCATCAATACATTAATTAATTTTGATCGCACGGTCTTTACTTTATTTTATTTTATTAAATTTATTTACATGTTAAGGCAATTTTGTGATATAACCTTGAGAAATAGTTTACCAAAATGCATATCGTCAACATATTAGAGTTATCAACAATTGATAGCTGCGAGTCGTCCCAAACGTTATGTGTTTTATCCGTGTACTTTAAACTGACTGCATGAAGATAAGAGGCAATAAATATAATTTTCGAGCTATTGATGATACAAACACTGACTTAACAGGACAGGTAAGTCAACGTTTACTTTTATTTTCCAGCTGTATATTGTAACTTTTGTGTGCGTGCGTGGGTGCGTATGACAAAGATATGTAAGCATTTGATTATAAGACATAAATGATAAAATAAAAACTGGATCAGTCTAAGTATGTATAGATAATGAGCACGTGCGGTTGGTTGACATAACATCAGTCTTCATCAGACAATAGACTTAAGATATTAAATGATTTAAACGTTATAGAATTGTATTTATTGTTAAATTAGCTGTATATTCTCTTTGCTGGTGAAAAATACCTTGCTGTTATCAAGTAAAGGTCAAGGATAGAAAAATTAAATTCCTTATGTAAATTTGAAAAATCAATTCACGAAACCCTACAAAAAATCTAATTCAAATGAAAGATCACTATCAAAAATGCTTGAAAATTATTAGGTTTTTTTCAGTCTCATCATTGTAGAATTCATAGATAATATCACATTGTCAGTGCATATAAAATTATAAACAAAGTACCACAGTTATTTTACATTAGTACATGTACAATGCCACTCATATTTGAGTTATCAGAGACTATGAGACAATAGCCATGATACATTTTAAAATCAGATCATAATCAATATTCTATTTTACACATGTACAGATAAAAACCTAAAACTCCCTTGCTAATCTTTATATTAAAATCTGCTTTAAAAAGAAAAAAACTCAAGACACTGAAAAGGAATACTGTGCAAATGCATTATTCAAAAATGGATGTAAAACAATGGGACTACACTTGATCAGGTCAAATGAAGCTTGATTAGCAAGACGGATTTAGATAACTTTAAAACACTCTGATACTAAAACATTATTTATTACATTACTTGCAATATATTAGACCTTTCATTTAAAATTGCATGACAAATATTTGCTGTTAATTTTACCAATTCATCATTTGAGAGTACAAATACCTGTTTTGCATCATCATTCTTATCATTAAATTCTGAGTTTATTTCAACAGCTTTCTCAAACAATACATGTCTATGAGTATTGATCTGGAACCATTTGCTCCTCTGACAGACCAACAGAGAAACAGAGATATTGAAGGCAATATATCCTAACGTCTTAGGAGCAGGGGCTGAGGGGGGGGGGGGGGGGGGGGGGGGGGGGATTACAGTCCTGCTGTAAATATATCAAATTTAAGTTTAAAAGACACACATACCCGGATACTTTACAGAATGGTATGAACTGAATTTCAAAGTAAACTGTCGTAAAAATATATAAGTAAAACTATTTTAGCCTGATCAATTATTTATTACAGCCTATCAACATTCTCTTATAAAAAATGTTCATTGATTAGAGCGAATCATGGCAAAGACTAGATCCACGAATTACGCATTTACAAATTGTATTCATCCCAGTGTAAACGTGTTAAACCCGTTCTTCAGTTGCACTTAAATTACGCATGGTTACCGATATCCCCGTTTGCTATTATTAATGTATCAGTCTGTATTTTACAAACCTAGTTTAAATGTTTGGTTATAAAATGTATTTGTGTTATGAATCAGCTGCAAATTTACCATCATAACAATATTAAGTACAATTAACTTTCGATGCTCCGTAAAACACATTCAAACTGCAACGTTGAAAAACTGTTATTTTGTCGCCTATGTGTTAAAATGTAAACGCTTTTACTAAAAAGTTACTGTTTGTCTTATACTTAGAAGTAACAGGCGTTTTAATAACATAGTCATTTCATTGTCGTTAATCATTAATACGTTTTATATTCATTGTCCGCTATAGTCCAAACATGCCCTTCTTTGAGATGGCATAGTCTTACATACGAGGTATAAAATGTTTTTTATCTTATTAAATTTATTTACTTTTAAATGCAATTATGTGGTATAACCTTGAGAAATTATTTTTGCGGAATATAACAAATCCTGTGTGGTTGGACGAGTCAGGTAACCGAAATGCATATCAGGTAAACATATTAACGTTTTCAAAAATTAGTAGCTGCGAGTTTCTGAAAATCTATCATCCTAAACACCTTTATAAGCTGTGTGTGTTTTGTCAGTGTGTTTTAAGCGGATAACATCAAAATCAGAGGCAATTTCCGAAAATGTCAAGTTCAATTTTCGAACTTTTTTTGAAACGTTCACTGACTTAACTGGACAGGTAAGCCAATGTTCTTTTTTTTCATGCTGCAGATTCTAACATCAAAATCAGAGGCAATTTCCGAAAATGTCAAGTTCAATTTTCGAACTTTTTTTGAAACGTTCACTGACTTAACTGGACAGGTAAGCCAATGTTCTTTTTTTTCATGCTGCAGATTCTAACATGCTTGTGTGTGTTATAAGTGTGTGCGTGAGTGACAAAGAGTAAGTATTATTTTTTGCTTATTTATGATAGAAAAAACACTAATTTGAATATAACACATAAATGATAAAACAAAAACCTGATCAGACTCAATATGTATAGATTATCAGGCGCGTAGCTACCTATACGCAGGTACGCAGGTGAATCCACATTATTTTCAGTGATATACATTTTTAAAGTTTTAATTCTGTTGTTTAAAACTATTACATCTAGACTGGATTAATATATTCGTCCATGATCTGGATTAATTCATCGTATATTTTCCGGGTGCAGGCGTTTTTTCGATATAAAATGAGAGTGCCTTCTAACTACGCATGATCGCATCTTGGCACAATGGCTAATACACCGAGAACCTGATGGCAGAAATCGAGCCGGATAATCAATCAGTCATGACGTCCAGGTTGATTGGGATGAGTTCCGATGGCAAGTAGCCCGTTGGAAGACAAGGTGGTCCCTTACCGATGATAAGCGTTCCATCTTTCTTAAAGCTGTAAATCTCGCAAACAGGGACCTTTATTCAAATATTTACGTGTGCCTTGTTGTACTTCATACAAGGCCCGTATCTACAGCGACGGCCAATAGAGCATTTGGTATCAAAAATGACGTTTGGACGAATATTCTGGTCCAGCTATGCTTCTCAACTATGACAAGCTTGACCTTGACGTAGCTCAAATTCAGGTAGAAAGATTATACGGTCAAGTATGACTATATTAAGCTGTAAGGATAACTTACCATGGTCCAACATGGATCATGCAACTCTGACGTAGGTCAAATTTCAGAAAGACACTACACCAAGTTAAAGCATAGATAAAAATGAACTTAGTCTAGCTCTTGGGATTGCTCTAAGTAAATTCTACTTTATAAACGCTGACAATACCAACTTGTGTTAGTATACCTTTTTTTATTCAAAGATAGCATATATAATTTAAACATCTTTAAAGTCTCGTTTAAATTCCCCAATACCATTTCGGCGGGGGACTTAACCCAATGTCCCCTACCAGGGCTGTGCATCGGGGCCTAGGCATATACACTTAGTCCTTAATTTTTTTCACTTAAATTCCCCAAGCATTTTTTGCCGGGGGCTTTGCCCCCTGGGTCCCCTAGGACCCCTCGCCCATTTAGTGAATCCACATCTGCCATACCCTTCCGATGCGCCTGATTATGAGCACGTACGATCGAAATGATATCAGTCTTCTCTTACTAAAGTCTATAATTATCCTTCCATGAAATTTCAAGCCGTTTGATAGGTCAATGATTGATATTAACAAGCCGGTAATACACACTTGGCATACCCCCGTCATTGTATACTAAAATGGTTCGATTTTTTTCGAATACGCAATAACGGCTCTCGTTACGAAAACTATTGGTACGTATATCAACGGAACATTGTTTGAGAAGAATAATGAGGTTTTATATGGAGTCATTAGAAAGAGAAAGCATTTTTGGGAATGTGTATGAAAATTATTTAATCATTTAACAGTACAAACCTGCATTTGAAGGAAAAGTCTTGCGTTTTTTTCAAAATAAGATTGCGGACGAACCTTACTAGTATTTGTGACGTTGTTTTATGACGTCACAAAGTGACATTGAGGTGTCATAAGGGCATTTGAAGGCATTTGAAGGACTGCTTACGTTCAGCCGTTAAATAATTTAAAATGAACCGAATCCTTAAAAAATTTAAGAAAGGGAAATGTAATAAAATTGTTATTTGCTTTTTAGCCTAATATACCCCTATACACTTGGAGCCACTTCTAACCCGACACTTTTCAAATTTGATTTTCTCAGAAACGGTTCAAGATATTTATTTCAAATTAAATAGTATGCTGTTTTGCAACATTAGCTGTATAGAAATGATAAAATCTTTCGACGGTGACGATCGGTTACTTTTGCACGGGTGACAGGTACGATTTCATCATTTTACACGAGGAAATGTAGGTTTGCGAAAAATATCGATTTTCATTTTCATTTTATTATTCTGTAACGCAATTCAAACCGTAAAAACAGAATTTCAAAAAAAAATCAGTCACTTTGAATGGATAACCAAGAGCGTGGTCGCGCAATTGAAATCAGTGTTGCTTGCCGGCCAATCACCCAGGCACTTATAAAATGTATCATATTTATTTAGCAATAATTTTATGTGCAAACATATGCAGTATCTACCTGTTCACTATAAATCGTAACAAAGATGGAAATGTATCTGTTAAATACATTCTACATTGTATTTTGTTTCTTTACCCGGATGTACGGATTTTATCATGAATCGGTGACTTTCCTCATTGTTCGGATTTCAAGTTACATGTATGTCATTTTGTGAATTCGGATTTTACAGTGATGTTTTTAATTTATTAAGTTTTATATGTATTTGTTAATCAAGAAAAATTTAGCAGAATTACGTATGATGTGTTAAATTAATTATACATGTATTATAAATTTTAACGAAATCTGCATACAAATAATTCAGTTATACCGAATTATATAGGTGTCGGGTTAGAAGTGGCTCCAAGTGTATACCCCGTTATATAAACAATTAACGTTGGTATCTAATATAACATGTAACAGAGGGTGCAGTACGTGTACTTCGACGAACAAAACAATGTATTTTGAATATTGGCAACATTTAGATAAAATAAGTTTATCAACCGCACATATACTACATGACAAGTATAGTTTATATACGTCCAATTGTGAACACAAAGGAATTAAGGCATGGCTATGAAATAGCTATATTGGGTAAAATTATGTATTTTGAATTCAAAGTGGAATTTCGCAGAAATATGCAAGTATTTACTAGACCTTTCTAACTTAAACGTAACCCGTTCGTAAATAAATTGAGGGATTTCTCAAACAACACAACTGCCAACTTCCAGTTCAGTTATGCGGGCGTTAATTTTGGCTACACTGATTGTGCCAAATAAAAACAACCCATCTATAAATGGCTGCAGTACACCGCTAATATGTAATCTTAAAAAAATAACCTGTATGAGATTCAAAGGGAGACAACGGCTGCATCATTATATGATTGTTACTGGATTGTAGGAAAAATATGAGGAATATATATAACATTTATCATGATTTAATTTCTTTTACATTCTTTAGAATGCTGTGGAATCCGTTATTTTACAGAGCAAAAATAATGCCTGATGTCTCTGATATGGCAAGCCAATTTACTATTTAATCCAAAAAAAGATATCTACTAAAATAGAGTAGATATTTCTTAAATTCAGAGATTTCTCTTTAAATCAGGAGATATCTTTGAATAGATACATAGATATTTTTGTAATTTTGAGAGATATCTCTCAAGTAGAAAGATATCTCTCAAATGATGTTAAACAGATATCTCTGTAAGTAGAAGAGATATCTCTTAAAGTTCATGGGATATCTTTCTGTGATGCAAATATATCTCTGTAAGTAGAAGAAATATCTCTGAAAGTTCAGGAGATATCTTTCTGTGATGCAAATATATCTCTAATCGTGAAAGAGATATCTCTATAGAAAAAAGAGAGATATCTCTTTTACTATTCGATCAAAAAGGATATTTCTCTTTGATTTCATAGAGATATCTCCTACAATCTAGGGGATATCTTTTAAATTCAGAGACATCTCTGTTAATTAAGAGATATCTTTCTTTCAATACAGACATCTCATGTTTTGTAATACATCTCCCAATATTCAGGAAATGTCTCTCAACCGAACAGAAATATCTCACCTACATCGGAAGAAAAGAGATATTTGTTTGAAAACAGAGAAATATCTCTTAAACTTAGAGCGATATCTCTGTAACTTTATGAGATATCTTTCAAAATTAGAAAGACGTCTCTCACGTTATGTTAAATAGATATCTCTGTAGATATCACTTAAAGTTCAGGAGACGTTTTTTTGTAAAACAAAGATACTCTTAGCGCGAAAGAGATATTTCTTCTTTTTTTCTGAAATATATAGAGATATCCCTTTTTGGAATAAATAGTAAAATGGCTTGCGGTACTCTCAGCATTTTACAGCTATTGTGATAACATTACGCCAGAAGAGCTGTAGTCGATTTTAGCATCTAATATTTCTAGAAGTTTCTGTCCGTGATACGCCTTACATTGTATTTTGGCGGTTTTTACGATTTCAGCAAGTTTACGACCTTTTCAAAACAGGTGAAACTATTTGCACCGCATATTTTAAGGGTTATACAGTATTTAAAAAACATTTCAGTCATGTAGAGCGTTTCTGTTTAGCTATGTACAAACATATAATAATTTACGCTTGATCTGCACGAAATTCACGATTTTTACAAGTATGATTATGCACAACACCACAGGGATAGGAAGTAGTGCTCGCTGGATTCAGTAATCTTGTACTGAACCAGTTATCTTTTAATTTCTGTATTTTATAAATAATTTGCACTTGTTCAATGTCTTTCATATTTTAATGGACGTTAGCAGAAGATATCTTTCTTTTTCCTGAAGTCGCAAACCCCTGTGGTTTTTTTATTATTTTGAAATTCAAAGCTTTTGTATTACATTTGAGAAAGTCCCCGGTTTTCATTGCAAGTACGAATTAAGTTTCCGTTTACGTTAACGTTTCAGTTTAAGTTAGAAAGATTTAATTACAAGTTTAAAAACAGATCTTGATGTTATATGTAGTAAGAGCTCTATCTGAACCCCCATAAACGTTAGATATCTCTGAAAATATTAAAACAATTTAAAAACATTTTGCACAGTGTACAGAATCCCCTTTACTAACTCTGTCTAAATTTGAAAACATTTGACTGAATCGTAAATTTTTTTGACATGTGGTGCAAAGTGTAAATTTATAAATTACAAGAAAACATTGAAAGTATGCTTTGTTTTATAACTCGCATACAGTTAGCAAGAGACTGATAGTTTACAAGTGTCTCTATGGTTCAATAGAATTAGTTTTCGTTAAAAATTAAATTAAAATGATCATTGGTAAAATTCAAGTGAGAAAACAAACAGTAGTATTTAAAGTACCTGCATAAATAATATCAATTTCTGGGCCTCATATCAAACCGAAAATGGGCAGTGATGTGTTACAGAATGTAATGTTACACTGAAGCAGTTTGCTGTTTCGGTCACAAGGCCTTTAAACTGCCTATAAAAATCTTTGACCTATTGCCGTGCAACCGGTAAATAAATTTGACAAATGACAAAGATGGTAACTATAACTACTATAGGTGCATGCATTTATTCTAAACATTCTTTTTGAACAGGGATCAGTGAAAAGCAATACTCATATATAACAGGATTACGTATCACACAGGCGCCGTTGATACGTATACACCATGTCGATATCCAGTGATGCCCAGTATATGTACTGCGTTGATAATGTGTTTAAAGGCAGTATATCAACAAAATATATTCACTGGTTTCTAATTCCGGCGGTGAGTTGAACCCGTGATGTTTTATTTTGCAATTCTAATTTACTACAGCTATTATATTTTATTCATAGAATACTCTGCGCTCGTAAACTGGCGTTTTCTGTTTTGTTGTATGAAGATCCTAGATCTCACACAGGGAAAATGCGGATCAACTTAAAAAGACTGAATCCATTATTCCAGTTCATTTATTTCTGATTTTAGTGTAGGAGATAACCGATTCATTTTACGAAAACAAAATTCCGACTTAAAATTCACCCTTGTGTACGCAAACAATGTGAAAATACACCACGACTGGTGCCTGCGTGCTTGTATGCAGTTGCCAGACAGAGGTATTAGAAACCGATAGTCTATCCATATACTTTAATGTACATGTATTTGCAAACCGTATTCAAACAGAAACAAAAGCTTAACACCTGTAGTTTTCAAATATTACTATTACAGAACCGGGGTGTGTGTCAATTAGGCCCATGTGATGCGTCAAGTGTGATGTACGGAGTGTAATGTGCTTGTCACCTCTTGTTTTTAGTTTCTACTGCTTGATAACTTTGTGTAAAAGAGGACCTGAGTGCGTAAATCTATCCAGCCAGTACATAGTCTCGTCATAAGTGCCTCCTCAAGGCGACACACAAAACCTGAGCACTTCACGGCCTCAGGTTAAACTACAAGGAACCCGAAGAAAATCTACCCCCGGAAATGCTATTCTATGCCCATGTCCTGATGTTGACGAACAGGCCTCTTACTATGGGCAAATAGCTAGGATTTGGAACCCTATTATGTATCCTCTTGTGTTTCCAAGAGAGGTGTTTGCATCAGAAAGTAATGAACAAACCATGGTATAATGCATTTCCACAATGTATACATCTAGAACACGCTTGTGTTGGGCCTGGTCACTTAGGTCTCTCCAGGGAGAAGCTTCGGGATCTCACCCTTGACAGAGTCCACCCCAAATTACTGGAGATCACTCATCTAGACTCAGAACCAAGATGTACTTGCTAGACAAATACACGGAAGAAGCTTTAGCAAAACTTATTTGGCAAAACTATGCACTGGAACGCAGCTCTCTTCAGTATGCCACACATGTTAGAAAATATCCTCGTGAGAAGGACATTCAAATCTACTGCATTCAAGAGCTTCACCTTACAAAGGCAAAGTCATTGAAGGGTTTGATACTGTCTGTGTTTCCGTCTCGACATTTTAGAACGAGTAAGGGAGGAATCCTCACTTTGTTAAGAAACAATATTTGCGGAATGCAAATCAGTAGGCAGATTGTTGATTATAATACATATGTTTGTACCCTAGACACCCTTTAGTCTTCTGTTCTTGGATTTCATACACTATAGGACGCCAACTTTCTTGTCACCTCACAGGTGACTTTTACAGCCACTCTCAGTGTTGCAAAGTATCCACATAGACAATTATGGAGAAATGGTAGAGGCCTGGCAAGGTGAACACAAGCTGCTGATGATCAATGACCCTGATGATCAACCAACGTTCTACTTCAAACACAGGCACACAACTTTTTCATCTGACATTGGTTTCTTAATAGAAGACATATCAAAACAATTCAAAACTGTTCGGCCCGTTTACCTCACCACGCTGTACAAAACTAGACAAAAATGGGAGTTCATACAAGGAACTTACCGCTGACTTCTGCAGAAATATACGTGTAGATGGCAGAAATATCAATCAAGTCACCAAAACTTTACTGAAGCCATTCTGAAAGCTGGACACGAATGTGCAGAATATACTACAGCCCATGACTACAGGAGTAATGAATTTTTCAGGAACAGTCACCAGAAGGCAGAAGAGAGGTCGAAACTGCCCTCGCAATAAAACAATCTTCAAACTTCAAGTAGCAAGTTCAAAGTTCCTATTAGCCAAACTGCAATCTAGACGGACAGATTGGAGGAG
This sequence comes from Saxidomus purpurata, assembly GCA_022818135.1. Lineage (NCBI taxonomy): Eukaryota > Metazoa > Mollusca > Bivalvia > Venerida > Veneridae > Saxidomus > Saxidomus purpurata. The sequence goes on from JAFMSR010000005.1 coordinate 46,797,495, forward strand.
GAACACTACTTTTTACCCGGAAAAGGACGTCACAAAGCTTTGGAAGTTCACCAAACAGTTGAACGATGAAACGGGAAGCAACAGGGTAGTAACAGCTCTGATAGAGAATGACATCCTGTTGGTAGAAGATTGTGAAGATGTAAGAAACGTCCCTATCAGGCACCACTAGAGAGGCACAAAAAGAGAAAGTTGGAGGGAAACATTGACCAGAGAAGGATGTAATTTGGAAAAGGCACCAATCTGAATGAGTTACACAAAGTCCTAATACAGCTCAAAGAAAAGATATAGCCTTGTCTCGAAAGATTCACAAATAAAATACTAACAGCGACTGCTTCGCAATGAAGGGAAGGATCGAAGTTATGCCTTAAGCTATTGTCCCATAAGTCTTACCATATTGTGAGGGAAAACCGTGGAGAGCATAATGAACCAACGAGTAAAGTGATATTTTGAGTCCAACCAACTTCTGTCTGGCTTACCATCCGAATAGCTGCAATTTTATCATAGACTCTACCTGTTATTAGTTTATAGACAGTAATATCGTAGCCCAAGACACTTGTTCATAGTTTCCAGATTGTGTTATCATGGATTCGTTGTCTGGCCGAACACTTGTATGCGGTTTCAACACAGTGTTATCACAGACCTAGAGTCTGACCAAGCACTTGCTTGTAGATACAAAACATTGTTCTTTTAAAAATATTATTTCAACAAAATGTTATTAGAAACACTTGTTTGTACAAAGCTTATGTATAGAATCTTGTCAACACTTGGGTTTAGTTTCACGAGTCAGAGTATGTCTGAACACCTGAATGTAGTTCCAACACTGTGTTATAAGAGACTCATAGTCTGGCAAGTTACTTGTTTATGGTTTACAAAAAGTGTTACCAAACTGTGGATGAATCCATGTATTTACTTTCAACATTGTGTTATTAGTCATTACTGTTACTACCCAAAGTCATGCAGGTTTGATGTTCCACGTTAATGTTATTAAAGTCGTGCTGTAGACATTTCCACACATGGAGAATGTGTGTCGGAATTCAAGGTTTAACTTATGGAGAGAAAAAACTTTAAGGTTCATATTCGGCGATGGGTGAACACAAAAAGGCGTGTTGTATCAACGACCATCCAAGGCCAGCTGGATATATCCTACATAATTATATTACGCTATATATACCACTAAGAGTGATTTGAAACTCATTGCAGAGATAATTGTCATCGAAATGATATTCATTGAAGGATAATAGCTACATTGTTGTTCTAAATTTGAGTTTATCGATCTTACGACATTAGATTATAAACTTTTCTTTTGAAACTGTCAAATTGGTAGCAACCTAGCGTTTGACTGGTCATTCCTAGCGACAATGAAACATTCGCAATGACGTAACGTCCAATGTTGCGTAACGTTATGTAACACGACGTCAAACATTGAATAATTGCCATCTTTCTAAATTGCATATAAAATAAATACGATTTGAAAAAGAGGAAATACTCATTTTGTAAATACAAGCAATTTCATTACCACAGTATTTTTGTGAAATAGTTGCCGTTTATTACATTGAAATGCGGAATTTAGCTTAAACCGTTACACACAAAGAAATATAACTTAATCTACTGACACAGTAAGTGTTATAACCTTCGAAACAATAGAACGTTTGAGAATATGAATAAATATGCATTAAAATACTGAAATATGTACAACGTTTTAAAAAATATAACGTTTGCGTTTCTTCATTTGACAATCAATGCCAACATTACCGTAATTCGGGAGCTGTGCAACGTCACATCTTAATAAATTTGACGTCGAAAGACATTTTCGCTAGACAAGCCTTATTTTATATAAAAGTATCATTTTGATAGACTGGGCAGGCATTTGGTATCATTTGAAAGAAGAGAAAAAACGCATTTTTGATACGATGAAGAAATTTACGATAAATCATCGGTTGAATTATAATTACAGTTTTATTCAAGTATATTTACACATGTTTTTACATTTTTCTATATATGGACATTTTCGCTAGACAATCATAAATGCAATTTTAGCCGTTTTATTCAGATATATTAAAAAAGTAAAAGTATCTTATTAATCTTCATTAAAAACGCATTACTATACTTATTTTTTATATAAATATCTTTGATTTTCTTTATTTTGCATTCATTTGAACAAAATGAAAATACATCTGTTCAAAGATGTGACACTTTCTTCCTAATAGAAGTTTTATACATGTCTGCTCGAAGGAGCCGTTTTAAATGTTTTAGATTTTAATGGCAACTTTCGGCGACATTTAACATATAGTATACGCAAAATGAGAAAGTTTGACGTAATTTTCATATTTCGTTTTTAAGCAGAAGTCATGTTGATCAAGTATTTTTGTTACGCGTGACGCGCATAAATTAACGTCGTTCTCAGTGTGTTTGATATCGCCTCACTTAAATTGAAGGCTTAAAAGTAATTTCTGTTACATAGTAATGTACAATAACCTTTTTCCTTTATTTTAATATACGGCTTCACATATTTTTCTTTAAATTTACTACTATGCAGTCAGAATGAATAATGTATACGCTAGAAATTGCCAAAAACCCGCAACATCGGACGTTACGTCAATGTCTTTTTCAGGTAACCATAGTAGTCATGTTATCGTTTGCGGAAAAGCGGAGGTCTATAAAAACAGACATGCTAGGAGGTCGGCCTGCTCTTGCAAGGTAATCAATAACATTTTTTTATGGATATAAGAGAAATATATAAAGATTCTGCAATATGTTCTCTAAAGTAATTTAAAAGGCAGGTTTAAGCCTTTCATTCTTCACATTCTTTCGATTTGTCTTTTTTTTAAAGATTTTTCATCTTCATTATTGCGTCGTTCCTCATTTCTCTTCAGACCTCTTGGCTTTCTAGAAGAGCCTAGTAATCGCTGGGGTGTGATGTTTGTTTTTGGATCTGTGACCGGTACCATAATACAAGTAACACAAAGGGTGCTGTCAGATGAATTGAGCTGGCCCGTCTGGGCTAAAAGTGAGTTTTCTCATATCATTTGACTAAATCTCACAAATTAAAAGTCCATGCAACTTCCCATCGTCGGACCACATGGTTAATTTCTTTCGCTTCTCTTCAAAAATGGGCGTAATGAATAGCCTTGGTTACGAAGTATAGTAACTTCCAAACAGAGAAAACGTTGTTCCTATTGTACTTTATACAATTAACTCTACAATTAATTAAATTTATTCTCTCAAACGTTCAGAAGTTCTTCAACAATGGTGCTTTCAATAAAGTTATGTCAAATAGATTGTTTTCGAACAAACGTTGTGTGAGCAATGTGACAGAGAGTGTCCGAAGGGAGGGTAATTAGTATGTACATTCAATGTAAAGCATTGTTAAAATCGTTCACAATAAGAGTTTCAGATTGATGTTTATGTTTCAGTTTTCAGAAGTTCTTCAACAATGGTGCTTTCAATAAAATTATGTCAAATTGATTGTTTTCGAACAAAAAATGTGTGAGCAATGTGACAGAGAGTATCCGAATGGAGGGTAATTAGTATGTACATTAAATGTAAAGCATTGTTAAAATCGTACACAATAGAGTGTTTGATTGATGTTTATGTTTCAGTTTTTATGGTGTATATTTTGTGTTTGGAGACAAGTGTCATGTGTTACCCGTTGTTTGCCTGCATGACCAGTAGGCACAAGTTAAGTGGGGCAGTCACAGGGCTTCTGTATTCAACAGGATGGTACGTAATGTCTGTCGCTCAGGGGTTGTTTTAATATAAAATTCATTGCATACTTCTAGGTGTATCCATGTAAGTGCGGTTTGCCTTCAGATACATTTGGGAAACATTGGCTGCAGTGTAACAAATGGTATACCGAAGTTATAAAATACCTAATGTTAGCTTGCTTCTGGTTACTATCCTTGACTTCAGCTGCCATCACCATCTAAGCTAATTACTTTTATTCTTTTGTATATATGGCATTACATGTTAATATCTAAAGTTTAAATACAGTTAAAGCCAAATAAACGCTGTATTATGTTTTTAAGCTTATATTTATAGTGTGTAAACTGTACTGTATCTAAGTTGTTTGCTTATTTTCAGGTTTAGTTTTGAGCTCTTTAAGGACATTCAGATGTTTAGATGTTACGTAAAGTATATAAACTCAGATGTAAGTATTTATTATTCTTTCATTACAGTTAATAAGCCCAAATGTACAAAAATTATTTTTAAGCAGGGCTGGTGTTTAAATTCGTTTTATTTCCAATCTTGAAGGTAAAAACGTTATTTAGAAGAATGATCAAATGCGGCTACAATGGTAAGTCTGAAGAGTTTATGGAATCAACTCAACAACATGTTTTAAAGTACTTCGGTAATTATTACAAATTTACTGTAAGAGTAAACAAAGTCATGTGGTTGTCCACTTCTTCCATTTACTTTTAAAAAAAAATTATTTCTTGTTTTGCTACTGTCTTTGAATTGAAATGTAAAACTACGTTGATCTATATGCAGTTTAAATATAGAAGCGTAGCCTATCAACTTATTCGAGAAATGCCAGTCATCATATGTAACTTTTTGGTGGTGTTGAAGTTCTGCTGGAAACTCTACAAATGTTTCAAGAAAGGAGTATATAAAGTCAGTCACGAGGTAAATGCACAATGAAAGTCAAAAGGTTTTTATCGAATAGAACGCAATACATCAACTGATTAGCTAGATCCAAACAGCATATAATTTTTACACCAAGTGATGTTTGTCGTTCTTTTTCATTTACATGTTGTTGGTTATTAGATGGGCGCTTCAGTTCGATTGATTATAATTATGCCCCCTTCGAAGAGGAGGGGTATACTGATTTGCAGATGTCGGTCGGTCGGTCGGTCGGTCGGTATGTCAGTATGTCTGTTCGTCCGTCTACCAACTGTTTTTCAGATGATAACTCAAGAACGCTTAGGCCTAGGACCTTGAAACTTGAGGTTGGTCATGACCAGCAGAGGACCCTTATTGTTTTAGGTCAGTATGTCAAAGGTCAAGGTCACAGTAACCCGGAATAGCAAAACGGTTTCCGGATGACAACTTGAAAATGCTTGGACCTATCATCTTCAAACTCCATGTGGAGGTTTGTCATGAACAGCAGATGACTCCTATTGATTTTGAGATTAGTAGATCAAACTTCAAGGTCACGGTGACCCGTAATTGTAAAACAGTTTCCGAACTATAACTCGAGAACACTTGAGCCGAACATCTTGAAACTTGATGTGGAGGTTGGTCATAACCGGTAGAGGACCCCTAACGGTTTTGAGATAGTAGGTCAAGGTCACAGTGACCCAGAATTGTAGAATGGTTTCCGCTTAGGAGTGGCCAATTGCAATGAAATTAGGTTTTGTGGTAGTTTGCGGGGCGAGGAAGCTTAGATTGCATTTGGGGTCACTAGGAACAAGGTCAATGTCACTGAAAATAGAAAAATGGTTTCCGCTTAATAACATGAGTTAGGAGTGACCAATTGCAATGAAACTTGGTGTGTAGGTAGCTTGCATGGAGAAAATTTTTAAATGTTTTTCTATTTTAAATTTTTATATTGTTTTAAACAATAAAAAATGTGAAGGTGGGGGTCAAGGTCGCTGTTACTAAAAATAGTTTTTTTCGAATTTTTTTATTTTAAATATATTTTTTAGGTAAAGGTCACTTCTAAAAATATATTTTTATGCCCCCGAAGGGTGGCATATTAAAATCGCACCGTCCGTCTGTCCGTCCGTCCGTGTGTGCGTCCCCACTTACAAATTCGTGTCCGGACTGTTACTCTGTCATGCATTGAAGACGACGTGTCGCATGCAAGACCCACGTCCTACCTCAAAGGTCAAGGTCACACTTAGAGTTTGAAGGTAATGGAATCCTCTATATATGCACACATTCGTGTCCGGACTGTAACATTTTCATGCATTGAAGGATTTTAAAATAACTTGGCACAAATGTCTAGCACATCAAGACGACGTGTCACGTGCAAGACCCACGTCCCTACCTCAAAGGTCAATGTCACACTGAAATCCTCTATATATGCACACATTTGTGTCCGGACTGTAACTCTGTCGTGCATTGAAGGATTTTAAAATAACTTGGCACAAATGTCTAGCACATCAAGACGACGTGTCGCGTGCAAGACCCACGTCCCTACCTCAAAGGTCAACATCACACTTAGAGTTTTAAGGTAATGGAATACTCTATATATGCACACATTCGTGTCCGGACTATAATTTTTTCATGCATTGAAGGATTTTAAAATAACTTGGCACAAATGTCTTGCACATCAAGATGACGTGTCGCGTGCAAGACCCACGTCCCTACCTCAAAGGTCAAGGTCACACTTAGAGTTTGAAGGTAATGGAATCCTGTATATATGCACACATTTGTGTCCAGACTTTGTCATGCATTGATTGATTTAAAAATAACTTGGCACAAATGTCAAGCACATCAAGCCGATGTGTCGCATGGATTTTAAAATAACATACCACAATCATTGAGCACATGGAGAGGACAAAGACTGTGAGACAACTCTTTCGGGAACATTCGTCACTTGTGTGGGACAGCTTTTGTTTTCTTTCTTTTTTTTTAACATTGTTTTCAACAAAAAAATATTAAGGGATCGAGGTCAAGGTCAAGGTCACTGTTACTATAATAGATTTTTTTTTTCAATTTTTTTTTATGATACACCGGTTTAGAAACGCAAAGATTTCCCCTGTTGAACATTTTTATTTGAATAACGCTATTGTTATTATTTCTATTTAAGCCACTTTTGCAATGAATTATTGAAACTATTACAAAAATTCAATTTTATATAGTTTTGGTTGTGTATGAAATTTGAATAAATTTGAAACACGATATCACTGTTAAAATAAATACTTTGCCACTTTTGCGTTTCTAAACAGGTTGAGGGTAAAATTATTTAAAGATTAAAAGGTCACTAGGGTCAAAGTCAGTGTTAAATTCTAATATTGTTCTCTAAAGATGACTGTTTTATTTTCTTTTTAATTTTTGTTTCATTCTACAATTTCTACAGATGCCGTTTTCACCAATTTCACACTGATTTTTACTTTAAAAACTGTTCCTTTCATATTACAACTTTTGCATCAAGGGGGCATACATGTTTCATTAACAGCTCTTGTTATTATGAAGTTAATATTGCTGTTTGCCGTTCGTAAACTTGCTTTAAGATACAAAGATTTTATTTTCTTTTATTGTTAAAAATTTTAATTTTGGAAGAGACTTGTGTATTACATGTGTGTAACATGTCTAGGAGCAGGTGAAGCTGTGTAAGGGTTTTCATATGACGTACGTGAGGCATCTTCTTAACATACATTGCACAGAGGACAAGGCAGAAAGTATCAGGTGGTTGTTTTTTTAGTATTTTTATACTTGTTCGTTAGAGCTCACACTTAATATGCTATCTTGTAAGAGTCTGAGGCAGTCGACGACAGAGAGTACACAGTGCAATTGAAGAAAAAGCTAGTACAATGTAGATTTTTGGTTGATTCTTTTATCGCCAAAAATTGGTCTCAAATTTCTTTGTACATGCACTGTACATGCACTGTATTAAAACAATTTTGGTGTAAACGAAATTTATTAAAGAGAAGAGAAAACCAGTAAAAGAAAATTATTACACTATACTGCAATTTTCATAATACCGCGCCGTTTCACAGGTAGTAATTGACGTCGATGTCACATTCTGTAGTTAGCTCCGCCCAAATCGGTACCTTTATCTATCGTACACGTTGACTACTATACTGACAGTACTACTATTTATCCAAGTTTACACATTGCGACATCATTTGATTTTTTTTTATTAATCTAGTGCTTGTGTATTTCTTATAATAGCCATAGAGGATAAAATCGGTTAACTTTAAACTTCGAGAGTTTATTTCTTAAAACAGCTGTACTGAAACTATTACATAAAAACATTTGTATTCAATTCTTACAAACCAAACTGAACTGTACTGCGTGTTCTATAATCAACACGAAACAACGACTTTATACTTTTATGTTATATATGTAATAAAATTTTGATCGGCTTAGTTTGCTGTGCTTAGAGGACACGGTTGTATAGAATCTGACTTATACGACGTACGTTTTACAAACATGATTCCGAGAACATTTCTTGCAGGGTGGTTAGAATTGTTTGAAGACATCTTATAATTCGTGAATCACTGTTGAGCCTGCAGAGAATATTGCACCCCTTATCATCGTTCCTGTATATTTGTTCATACGGGGGACTTTCTGAAGCGAGATTAGAAATGTAGTTCTTGTTTTGTTACATCATCATCATCAAAGAAAAGATTGTATTTTACGAGAAAACCGAAATTCACTTTCGTAAAATTTATAGAATAATGTTTAATCAATGACTGACCTCACTTTAAACTTACGGTAGATTATATACATTGTACATGCACTCTGCATGCAAATATGTGTACACGGTATAGCAAACTTCCGTGTTCCATCTCAGATTCAGGTAAATGTATCGCTGTACAAACTTGCGACAAGTCAAATCGTTTGCCGAAACACAAATTGAAACATCAAAACTTGGCTCGATTTAAGAAATAATCTATGGCTTGGAGTGCTTTATCGAAATTGAAGCATTCCCCGGAGGTGATGTGCCTGGCGGAATAATTCACGAGGGCGAAGCCCGAGTGAATTATTACGCAGGCACTTACCGACGGGAAATGCTTCATTTCGATAAAGCACTCCAAGCCATAGATATTTCGATTCTTATAAGCCGAATTTATGAAAACTATCGTAACTACTACAGACCTTTTTTCAGTTCGGCGGTAATGTGTAAAATAGCATAAGTAGTGGCTGTTTAAATTCACTCCCCTATTTGGGCAACCAGTCAAGATATCATACATAACTATATTATACAAACTTATTTTAGTTTAATCATCTAATACATAAAATATAAAAAAATACCCGACAGTGACATTATGCAGAAGACGTCAGATTCAGAACCTAACAAAGCAGACAATTGATTTGAAAGCGAACCGTTAATCTGAACTGTACAACGTTTTAACGTGGAGTAATGACGTCAGTGTGATGACGTCAACGTTTTTCATTCATTGTTTTGTTTCCCGGAATCAAAACATTGTATGACGTTAATCCTGAATTTTCTTAGCCTTTTTTAAGGAAAACAAGGTGAAGGTATTCTAAGGCTTACTTGACGCAATAAAAATAATATTTAGGTTCTTAAACACAACTTTTTTCATGCGACTGATGTTTTATACAGATATTATTTCTATTTCTTTTTTTTATTTTCTGCGCGGGAGTAAATTAGAAAAGTCGGAAGGGCTACTTCCATGTCCGAAACTCCGCCTTCTTTTCCGAGTGCTTTAATCTATTAATGCCTCAATTGACTAAGAAATATACCTGCTGATGTACATTATATTGCGTCACCGAGTGAACGAAACTACAATGTACTTATAAAACAAAGGGTTAATTTATTAATTTGTACTGGCGATATGTCAACTTGTTGGTTATGTGATGTATAGGTCCTACAAATAAGACGCATTTATTATTTTCAGTTTTCACTTTTATGATATTTCACTGTTTATATTCATTGAAGAAATTCATGCTAACAAAGATGCAAAAAATAAGCATCACAAATTCAAAAACAAGCATGATAAGGGTCTTAATGTTTGACTACCGGTATAGGTAACCGTTTTACTTTTTTTTGAAAGCTGCATTAACTACCGATTCCAGTGACGGTTTCTCACGCTTTTCGCAACGACTTTGATGACGTATGCGCTTGATATCTTCTGCAGGGATCAGTGTAGAAATAATCTAACAGTGAAAGTTGTACATGATAGATATAAATCCTGTCTTCAGATAATTAAACAAAATTTAACAGTCTTTGTTACATTTCTTGCTACATAGATAATCATTTTACAGATTTCAGAGCAATGACAGAAACATTTTAGCATTCTTGTAAGTCAAATACAGCACGTACAAAACATGCGGGTTTATAAAAAATTTTGTGTAAAAGAGCACGTGCAAAACATGCGCGGTTATAAAAAATTTTTTTTATATTGGTTTTAACATGCATTATGCTGCTGTATTGCGATCGGATCATTTAATTTATAGACAAACTAGTATGAAAGAGCGAAATCGCATGTTTATTTACAATATTTTTTCGACGTAGTCGTATACTTTTGATTTGAACTTCCGTTGGTATGGACGCGTTGCTAACCAACTTCGTTATAATGTGACCAATCAGAATCTGCAAATTATTGGCTAGCGTTTCGGTACCGGAATAAGCAGTGTACTGCCCGGGAGCCTTCTGAAACACAAAATGTGTATATTATAGTTATTTATAATAAATCATGTTGCAAAAAAAGAAAAAACAGAACACGTTATGTCAAGGTTTCTGGACAGTACGAAGATCAACTTTTGTATTCAACGAGGTGTTGTCCGGGGCCGGACATCTAGCGTCATTGATTATTGGCTAGCGTTTCGGTACCGGAATAAGCAGTGTACTGCCCGGGAGCCTTCTGAAACACAAAATGTGTTTATTACGTCACCTACGTCGACCATCTTTTTTTTTAAAGATATTACTTGTTTATTCTGTTTGCTTCTGCGACACTACATGTATGTAAGTGAAATGACACTTGTACCGGATTTACACGTACATGTTGTATGCGTAAACCCCTTTGTTTGATGGGACTCTGGCACATACAGATAGAGAGACCAGTATCTGTAAATGATCTACATGTACGTAAACACCGACTAAACGCTATTGAATGCCGTAAATAATATGACCGATTTATATTTGTTTTCTCAGTTGTGTCATGGACCTGTGTCCGCACAGACACCTACTTTACCCGAATGCTCTACGTACTGTGTCAAATGTAGCTCCGCTTACAGACGCTTTAGTCATTCATTACCTGTATTCAATCGATACGCAACAAATACTGAAACGGCCCGCTATTATGAAATCTGCAGTACTTTCTTTTTCTAATATTATCGGAATCTTACATTAATTTTATTGATATCGGTTATGGAACGTCAGTGATGACATATGTTACAGCCTCACCTTAAAGCAGAAAATACAGAGGAAGGTTGTCCGTCCGGTACCCGGCTTCAGGTTTCCGATATCGATTGTGATAACGACTTTCATGTCAGGCGTCATGCTTTATATTGTAATGGTAAGTAATAGTTTTGCTTCCTGCTGCTTCAGTTACAAACCAGAAAAAAGGTTCAATCTTTAACGAATTAGTTCTTTATTTAATTTTGTTATCTGAGTTTGATTATGTGCTGTTAACCAGGTTTTCAAAGAAATCCTGGTTATTAGATTGGAGTACGTAGTTGGGCGGACGGGTGGACGGTAAGCGTTGAACAGGCATTTTCCGGTCAATAACTTTCGTTAGGAATGATATATTGCCATGAATCTTTCGCTAGGAATGATATGTTGCCATGAAACTAGGTAAGTAAGTAGCTTATATGGGGCTGTAGCTTGGGATTGCATATAGGTTACTAAAAATAGAAACAACAGTTTGTGGTCAGTATGTATATATATGGTGGTGTAGCTTGGAATTGCAGTAAGGGTCCCTTGGTATGTAGGAAGCTTATATTGAGATGTACCTTGGCATTACATTTGAGCTTTTTTGGTCAAGGTCATTGTCACTAGGTTTTTTAAGATATGAAAACGGTTACTGGCCGATAACACGTATTTTGAATTAGGTATTGCCATGAAAATTGGTATGTAGGAGGCTATATGGAGATCAAGCTTGGGATTGCATTTTGAGTCCCTGGTTCAAGGTTGCTGTAAATAAAAATAGAACAATTTCCGGTCAATAGGTAGCTTATATGGAGATATAGATTTTGGTTGCATTTATGGTGATCAAGGTCGCTGTTACAAATTTTAGTAACAGCGACCTTGACCTTGACCCAGGGATCCTTAAAGCAATCCCAATGTATATCTCTATATACGCTACCTACATACCAAGTTTCGTGGCAATACCTCATTCCTACCTCGGAAAGCGTTTTTCTTTATTTAGTCATTGCGACATTGACATTGAATTAAGGGACCGCAAATACAATCCCAAGCTACAACTCTTTATAAGCTACCTACATACCAATTTAATGCCAATAACGCATTCCCAACATGATTTATTGGCCGGAAACCTTTTTCAACCGACAACAGCTCGTTTTGGGAATTAGTTATTGCCATGAAAATTGGTATGTATGTTTCTGATATTGATATTATACCTTATCACCTACTTAAATTGTGTTTGCACCACAGGAAATGGCACTTGCAGTGACTTCTTTCATTTAAACATGAAAACACTCCCGTTGACTTTAAGTTGAAAACCTGCCGTATTTCTTGTCTTTGAACTAGTTTCGATAAAGGTATTTGGGTGTCTAACTTATGTACCACTAGAATCAACACATTTATTATACCTCCGAAACGAAGTTTAAGGAGGTATATAGAAGTCACCCAGTGGTTGGTCGGTCGGTCGGTCAGGCAGTCTACAGTCATCCGGCGGCATCTATACTGATTCGATCAATACAACTTATTCATGGTCAAGCACATTGAGAGGAAGTGTAGTGCATAAGAACCATAACTATATCTTGACGAATTACAGAGTTATTGCCCTTTGTTACTTTTTTGCTTTCTTGGAGCATAACTTGAAAACTACTGGTTGGAACAATTCAGTACAACTCCATACAATGATCAAGCACAATATGAGAGGAAGTGCAGTGCATAAGAACCATAACTCTATCTTGACTCATTACAGGTAATTGCCCTTTCTTCATTTCCTTGTCCGGGGCATACTTAAACCCCCCCCCCCAACCCCAAAAAAACACTTCCCGTTTTAATTCAATACAACTTCATACACCAACCCGTACATTGAGAGGAAGTGCGTGCAAAGAACCATACCTTTCTTGACTCATTACAGAGTTATTGCCCTTTGTTACTTTTCCTTGTCTGGAGCATACATTGAAAACTACTGGTTGGAATTCAAAACAATTTCATACAATGATCAAGCACATTAAGAGTAAGTGCAGTGCACAGGAACCTAACTCTTTCTTGACTCATTGAGTTTTGTCCTTTGTTCGTTTCCTTGCCGGTGCACTTGAAAACTGCTGGTTGGAATCCTATACAATATACAATTGTGTAGCACAATGAGAGGAAGTGGAGTGTACAAGAACCATAACTCTTTCTTGACTCATTACAGAGTTATTGCCCTTTGTTACTTTCCCTTGTCCGGAGCATTACTTGAAAACTTCTGGTTAGAATTCAATACAACTTCATGCAATGGTCAAGTACATTGAGAAGAAATGCAGTGCACAGGAAGCATAACTCTATCTTGAGTATTTACAGAGTTATTGCCCATTTTTACTTTTCCTTGTCGCAGAGCATAACTTGAAAACTACTGGTTAGAATGCAATACAACTTCATATAATGGTCCAGCACAACGAGAGGAAGTGCAGTGTACAAGTAATTACAGAATTACAGAGTTATTGCCAAGAACAATATCTCTATTTTAGTTTTTTTTGCAAGGTATTCTGTTACTACGAACTTCCTCAGTTTATAAAGCAGTCTTTCGGGGGTATTAATCACATTTAGTGATAGCTCTAGTTTGAAATGAATATATTTACCGAAGGTTAATCTGTGTAAAGTAAAGTTAAACCAAATGTTTACCCTATATACTGAAACCTTATGCAAAGAGTACTGGAAGGTAGGTAGTTTCAATGCACGTTTGTGTCAAATTTTATTAAAATTATCATTTTCGTGAAAACAGAAGTATGCTTCGGTAGTGTTGTCATTGCAGTTCTACGCTCACGCTGTCTAGCTAGAAAGTGCAAAACTGTCACAGAATTCAAACACTCTTCTAAGTTTTAGCCGTCATTTAGAGGTAAGCAGTATACATGTATTCTATAAAGGACAGTTTGGGGTGACAGGACGAGACAGACACTGAAAGTGACACAGAGATCAGGCTCTTGAATGATAATGGCACTGAGTGGTAATCCCATTTTGTCGTTTTGAACAGTCATCATTTTATGTATTTTCATTGACAGGTTGGACTATCTAGTGCAATGTACATCTTGATTCGGTTCTTGAGTTAAACAGCGATCATGCGGATTATATGGATCTTCTACAAGGTAAAAAGTTGGGGGATATTTTTATGTAGCCTAGGAGGTGCTTGCCGGTTTAAGCTGATCGGTAGTTTTCATTGATGGTTTATGTAGGTGGCTAGCGTTAAAGAAATTGTCTTTCTTAGTTGTCAACCGGGTTAATAACCAGGGAAGTATATTACAGGGAGGGGTAAGTACGGGTGCTGTCTTTTTCTAGAGTTGGTCGTTGATTTACATGATCTAGTGAAATACCATAAAGATGTTCTACTGAAAAACATATTTTTTAAAAAGTTTTTTTATTATTTTCGTGTAAAAATGCAAATTGTTTATTGAAACTATATTTTAATAAATGAATAAATGAAATATTTGTGTAGAAAATACAACTTATTATATGGTATCATTTTTCTTTGTTGTAGCACTAATTTATGAATATCAAATATTTACATTGGAGAAACAATATTGTAATGTTTGCCCTTCCGTCTTCTTTAACTGCCTCAGTCATCTAAAGATGACTGGATCATATTTCAGTTATTTTGATAGTTAATTGGTAATAATATAGTTACGCATGTAGTTTAAATTACAGTTTGGAATATGAATAGATTAAACATACTTCTTGCATTTGCAAAAACGAATAATAATTCTTAAGCAGTATTTTCGTTGTAACTGTAATTAGTCATCTTTTTTCAGATAATTTGTATGCATCTGTTCTCCTGTTAGGTCCGAGTTACTTTCTGTAAAACACGATAATCAGCAATATTGTTGTAAGGTTTCTGAAAACTATTTCTAAAAGAATTTCTAGAGTTATTGTAAACTTACATATTTTTCTTTGCAGCGGCTAATGCTATTGCGACTATTATAACGATGTTGTGTGGCGTCAGTAACATATATATGTTCTTTATCAACTACAGGTGAGTATTGAGTTGAACCTACGTTGATGATCATTTGGATTATCAACCACATACCTTGCAATACTTTCAATCTCTTTTTCGGAAACATTAATTTTAGCTCAATAAATCTATATTAAGCAGGTCATTAGAACCTTGTCCTTTGCTCGTTTTTATGAGATTCAGCCACTGGTAAACTTTGTGGTAGAACGTTTATCGTCTGTCTATCTGTGAACACTCTATAGTCCACATTTTAAGTTCAATTATCATGAAAATTGTTCAGAATGGTTGTCTTGATCTCTAAGTCAAGTTTAAAACTAGGTCACATGGAATCTAAAAGTAGGTCACCAGTTCAAATAATTAAAAAAAAATTGTGAAAACTATGGAGGTCACATTTGACCCAAAATCACAAGGATGTGTTTCTTTATGATTTTAGGCCAAGTTTAAAGCTAGGTCATCCGGTCAAATCATTCAAAAACCTTGTGAACACTCTCTAAGCCGAATGTGATCCCAAGATCATCAGAATGTCTGTCTCGATGCTTTCTAGGCCAAGTTTAAAACTGGGTCACGTTGGGTAAAAGTTGTCACGTGTATCGAGCGGTCTACACTATGATATAGCTATTCTACGATATTCTGAAGGGTGTAACTTAGCTATCTGCATTTGATTAGTCTACAAAATGTAATATTTCCCTCAAGCTCCTTCGCTTATGATTCGTTGTACCAATGATTGTAAAATAATTGTTTGAAAGAGTTATCAACATTAATCAACGCTTTTGCATATCAATTGAATTAAACTTTTTCAGAATGTTTGTCTCAATTATTTCTAAGCGGAGATTGAAACTGGGTTACGTGGGGTCAAAAATATGTCACCCGGTCAAATTATATAAAACCTTGTGAATACTCTAGAAGTTACAATTTATACCCAATTATGTTGAAAATAAGTAAGAATGTATGTTTTGATGAACTCTATGTCAACTTGTGCCATGTGTGTTAAAATCTCGGACTACTGGTCAAATAATAGAAAAACCCCGTGAACACTCTAGAAGCCCTATTTTGTACCCAATCATAATGAAAATTTGTCTTGATGATTTATATCTCAGGTTATAAACTGGGTCACGCGGGGTGACGAAGTAGGTCAT
Organism: Saxidomus purpurata; assembly: GCA_022818135.1. NCBI lineage: Eukaryota > Metazoa > Mollusca > Bivalvia > Venerida > Veneridae > Saxidomus > Saxidomus purpurata. The sequence continues at coordinate 46,813,606 of JAFMSR010000005.1, forward strand.
CTAGTCAGATCAAAGAAAAACCTTTTGAACACTAGTTAGATTACAGTTAAAACAGGTCAGGTAGGGTAAACAACTAGGTCACTTGGTCAAATCAAAGAAAAACATTGGGCACACTCTAAAATTCACATTATATCTAAGCATTGCGAAAATTAGTCAGAATGATTGTTTTGATGAAGTCTAGGTCAAGTTCGACCTGGGTTTGGGTTACGTGGTATCCATTTTAGGTCACCATGTATGGGGTTTTTTTTTTTACCTTTTGACCTTCTTCTTTGTTTTTGGTTACCAGATCAAATAAAAAAATACATGTGAACATACAAGAGGCCACATTTGACACCCAGTCATTTGAAACTTGGTCGGAATATTTGTCTTGATGAACTCTAGGTCCAGATCGAAACTGTGTGACATGGGATCAATTCTAGGTCACCATGTACGTTTTTCTTGACCTTTTGACCTACTTCTTTGTTTTTGAACCTATAGTTATGAAATTTGGACTATGTGTAGTGTTTTCTAAGTAGATTTAAAATTTGCCATCGGCTACCCTTAATCATGATGACCTTTTGACCTACTTTCATGTCTTCTGGAGCAATGGTACTCCGGTGAATGAAATAAGGCCATCATGTCCATCTTGTTTCTATTAAAGTAATATAATTTACTTAAAACAAGTTTTTCGTATTCATTTTCTCCGACAATAAAACGGTAAGGTAAGTTGTTTCATAAAGAAAACCTGACACCGCGTCTTTCTAATCCTTTACTTAAATTATTACAACTATATTTATGCTTTGTATTTGAAACTTATGTATTTATTTATGCGTTTCTGTTACAGACGAGATATGCTTCTTATGTTTAAAGGAGACAGAAGCTTCATTCCGAGCACTGTTCAAACGCCATCACCTAATGTGTACATGGTAAGGGAGCTGTGCCCAATACAGCCATACGTTAGTCAAAAGTAATATCCGGATAGCTGTATTTATTTGATACTCTTGGTTTATAAGATAATCTAAGTTGAGCAAACTATGATGTATTAAATTGCAAAACCTCCTGTAATACTGCAACAAATTGTTTTGATTATTCTATTTACTATGGTCAAATAGTGATAATTGGGGACGAAGTGTTGTTAGGACTGAGAGTCAAGCTTCCAGCAAAGAATTTGACCATGACTTCTACAATCCTTGGTCTCAATTTGCACACTGCTCATGGTCAGAACTCCAGATACCAGTATTCAAAAGTAGCTCAATATTTAGTTAATTTGTAAGTGTGCAGTTGATGTAAAAAAAAAAATTCTTATTCATTTTAATAAAAATAGTAAGAAAAGTCTATTTCAGATTCATTTGATTAAATTTTATGTTTATTGCACTTTTATTTATTTTCCTTCTCAAGGCCCAAGGTATGAGATTCATTGGTACATCCATCACAGGGATGTTTTGGGGTAAGTACAACTAGTGTCAAAATCAGCGCAGTATTGGGCATATTTCTCATGGAATTTAACTCGTATTTGTTTTGAAATATTTAGGGACTTACAGGTAAAGAGTATTCATTAAGAAAATAACGAATTAGGGACACGTCTTCACATCTGTGAAAATTCACACAATGTTTTAATTGTTTGCCTCCTAATTCGACCAAAATCAAACAAGACCGCTTCATTTTCACTAAGAGTATTCTTTGCAGTATGAGATCAAAGTTACATGTATTGTTGTTGCTTTTTGGTGATGTATTGGCATATGGTGAATGGTGCACAGTTGTATATACGTTTTTATAACTGTATTGTACATGTCACGATAATAAATCATTGCTTACCGGAGTAATTTAGACGATTTTCCCGTTGTTTGGCTTATATATCAGTTGCATTACAATAGAGCGCTATAAGTGATTAGTGCTACATATTTCTGACGACAATTGTTGTTTTGTAGGTACCGTGTTTTGTTTCCTGTTCGTGTTTATACCTCTGGGGATGATGATGGTTGTCATAAGGCTTCTAATTAAACAGGAGAGACTTGACGATATGTGGGAACAATTCGAGTGGCTCATGTACACTTCAATTTAGTTATAAGTACTCTGTTAAATGTTTTTTTTTAAATTAGCATCACATTATGTTCATATGTTTTCCGTATCGCCTGTAATATCATTTTAATAGTGAACACGGATATCAATTCAATTGACAGTCTTCATTTTCTGTGTGTTTTCGTCAGGTTTGAATGATCATTATTTTCTATGCGTTTTCAACAATACAGCTTTTACGCTACGATCATCATTTTGTGTTTTCAGTTATCCGGTCTGTATGATCATCATATTCAAGGGGCAAGTTTTTTTGATTGGTCGATTTTTCCTTCAGCCAAAATTAAGAACGAAGGACAGGTATAGGCCATTAGCTGTTGACAACAGGTATCATGTAGGATTCTTAATGTTCATACTGCTTTTACTACCCAGCCGCATGTAAAGTTTAAAATGGTTAAATAAGATGTACATGTGTAATGATAAACTTAAAAAAGTTTTGTCGTTTCTTGTAGGGTATTTTAAACTGTTTTATCTCAAGTTTGTTTTTATGAATTACAATTCTACGTGATGTTATAAAACACATAAACCGTTGTGCTTTTTATATTCCACCTTTTACAATTTACGGATTTTAACCAGAAACCCTAAAGTGAACATGCACTTTTTTACTTTCCTCGTTCAAAGATAATTGTAAGTTAAATGTTTGTTGATCAAGTTTGTTGTTTTAATTAGTGCTGTCCATTTCTTTCAGAAATGCTTACGACATTTTCAGTTTCTTTATGCTATTCCTTAATGCCAGTATTGGACTATTTGCCTTTCTTAAACGCATTTTGCTTGGCGCGTTTCTTGGCGTTTTCCTAATTCCCCGGATGGACTGCAGTTTGCTGATGAGAGGCTACGAAGCAATGGATAAATGTAAGTTATAAGAATTGATTGCTTTAAAGATAACCAAATAGTAAGGCATTAATTATAACAACGTTTATTAAAAGTTACATCACAGTTTTTCATCAGTAAAATGCAGTTTTTAAAGGTGCAGTGACAGCTAGGTGTAAGCAAAATAAAACAAAAGGGCCATAGTGGTCCAAATGTCATTGCTGTAGCTTCGAAAACAGAAAGTAGGTCAATGCCAGCGCCAAGGTCAAAGTTGAAATCTGCATGCAAAACTATCTATATAATTCAAATTTCATTGCTGCATCTTTAAAACCCATAACGTAGGTCAGTAGGTCAAGTCAATGTCAGTCAATGGTGAAGTTGAAATCTACATAAAAAACTGTAAACATGGTCCAAATTTCATTGATGTACTTTCAAAAACAGAAAGTAAGTCAGTAGGTCAAAGTAAGCAAATTACAAAGTTGAAATATACATGCAAACTATCCATATACTTCAAATGACAATGTTGTAGCTTACAAAACAAGAAAGTGGGTTAGTGGGTCAAATGACCCCGGTGTTAGGGGAAAACTTGGACTTAAGTAAGGGGTATAATTGAATAACCGTTGTCAAGACCAACCTCACTATCTAAATTGAAGATCATAGGCCTAATGGTTTTCCAGTTATTAACCATAGTATATCTAACATGGATAGAACTTTGACTTATTAGACCTAAATATCGTCGGCGGGCGGCCAGGCGTAAAGTCAATGTCTCCTTGTAAACGCAACACTCATATATTTCTGGGCTACGCAGTTTCAGACAAGAACATGTTTCAAAAGTTTATTGTATGAATTATCCTGGCACATACGTCGGGGTTTCGTGATATTTGGCCCCATTTTTGAAGAAATTAGTGGCCCTGGCTTTTCAATATATAATTCTTCTGGGCAACAATCCTGCTACACGTCTCAAGGGACTTCAGCCAAACTTTCATACTAAATATATATGTCTCTAAGAATCGTTTGTAGGTATTTCCTGTGATTTGATAATTTTTGACAGAGGTCATTGGGCATGCTTATGTCAAATATCTAACTGGAATGTGATTTAGAGAAGTTTTATTTGGTTTTTCCAATCCAACTTATAAAATCGGTCCCAAGGACGCAAACTTTGACCTGAACCATGATTGATGCAATCTTAAAGAGGTTCAATAGATTATAATGTTATGCCCTCTAAGCGTCCGCCTTTCCGTCCGTTGGCAATTTTTGTCTCCTTATTAGATATAAAAACCAGAATACTCTGTTAGCATACCAAGGGAAATTTCTGATTTATATACTTTCTACTGCGTTTTAGAATAAATTACTGGTCCTGTAATACTTTGGATTATCTTGTAACGGTAAGATGAAAGAATTTCTTACATGATATCCAGCAATGGTCAAAACCCTAACCATTTCAATTTTTTTTCTTTCTTTCTTTTTTTAATACTTCAGGCTTTGCCTGAATTATCGCCCTGATTGCTGGTCTTGGCGCACAATATCTTATATATAGAAGAATACTGTTTCACGTGCCCAATTCCTTACTAATTAATCAAGATATTTAAACCAAGCTCTCACAGAACTGCTGTAGAAAGTGCCCTCGTGCATATTGTTGGAGCTTTGTGATTTAATCAGTATCCCGATCGGCGTAATTTATGCTCCAATTTAATCTTTCTAACATAGGTATACCTAGATGAACTTATTATATCAAGATAAAATGATAACTAGCCGTCAAAGAAGGTTACTTTGAAGCAACAACATTATGTCATATCTACCTGACTCAGTTAAAAAACTTTTGCACTTAGGCAAGCAGACTGTAAAAGGAAACCCTCTTTTTTTGACAATTTCCGTACTTGCTGAACCTAATATATCTAATCTTGACCTTTGACTCCGATTATGCCTAAATATACAATGTAGAGGACACCTACTGTTTAAGATCAACCTGCACAAACAACTCGGAACGATGCCGTCTGCTCAATGGTTCTCGTATACGTTATTGAATATAATATCGTTGAAAATAACCTTTTTGTAAACCATGGGCATGGTAAGAATGAATTAAATCTTTCAGCGTTCTTATCGTAAAACAACTTCTTAGTCGGCTCACTAGACACGATTTATGCCATGGGCCTCGCGGCTTTCAGACAAGAACATTTTTAGGTTCACTCTATAATTATACATGACATACGTCTCCAGGGCGTGGATAATTTGGCCTCAGGGACATGATTTGAACAAACTTGGTAGAGGTCCGCTAGACAATAATATACATCAAAGTAGTCAAAGCTCATAGGCCTTAGTCGCTTGAAAAAGAAAAATCATTCTAACATAAATATATGTACAACAGGTGACCCCATGCCAATCAGTTATAACTCTCTGGAACAAACATGTTACAGGTGCATCAGCGCAATAATGCATCATATTTATATATGCTCTAGGAATGTTGTTTAGGTTTTTCCTCTAATCCGTAAATGTCTCTTGATAGAGGTCAAAATTGGGCAATGCTATATGTCAGAATAAACGATAAAACCTCTGGAACGCATTTGGTTTCAGAAATGTATTTATTCAATTTTTTCCAATTTAGAAACGTATGTAAAAGTCCCCAGGGTGACTCAAGGACACAGTCAAGTTTGAACAATGTTTCCATGATTTATGCAATCTTGACAGATTTCCCCTAGTCAATGCAACAAGCCAAAGCATCAAGAGCAGTGGGCTTGCTTTCGCTTATTGGGAAGTTCCCGTCTTTGTTGCCCTCGCAACCAGATATCACAATGTGGCGTCACCTAAGGATCCACATTTCTGACTTTGATATATTATTGTACCGGTGACTGTTGAAATTTTACTTTGTAAACCGCGCTTCTCGATTACATCTTGTAAAAAATAAGTTGATTCCAAAAGATCTTACAAATATAGTTTTATTGTTATTGTAAATGAATAGTCTATATCCATTGTCTGTCAATTTTTAAATGATAGACTTTTCAAACACTAGAGTTTATATTTTTGTAAATTTCATCGGAATGAAATGGACGGCACATGACATGAACAATCCTGTCATTGTCCACTGGTTCCGTGGCTCTTCTTGTTTTCCAGTAGGAAAGTAGGAATAGTTAATAAAGCCTTTCAATACGACTACTTATAGTGAACTATGTTGTTCGGAAAATTTCCGTTTCTTTTAATATCAATAACCTTTTACAACTAGCCCGATCGAAATAAGTATTTTTGGTAAACTCTATTTGTTAACATCTGTTTAATCACTAACAGTTTGGGTTTCATTTATTTCCCCATGAAACCAAATGAGTGTCAATATAAATAGAAAGTAACTAGCCGTATTAAATACAGTTTGTAAGAAGTACGACTTTTGTCACTAAACACTTGATTGGTTCAGTGTTCAAAAGTCATTGCTCTACTTAGATAAGGGTCAATAATTGTATAACGGTATATAACACCAGTCTTTATATGCAAAAAAAACAAATAAACCTCAAGTTTACGCTCGAGGCTTGCAAAATTCTCAATCTCTAACATGACTCGCGACCGCAACACCTATGTCACCATATACAAAAAAATACAACAATTATGTTTTTATTGTGCCACAAACAACGCTGGTAATTACGATATGCCGTTAATATGACATCATAGTTTGCTCGTATGGCATTAAATAGATATCCGACGTTGAAAATATGTTCCAGACGCTTTATTGTAAGACTTTTAAATTTTATGTTTTTCGGTGGTTTATCGAAATTATAACCCTAGTATTGTATTCCGAATTAAAACTCCAAGGCAAATTGCGATTTTTCTGTCAATCTAAAATTTTTACCAGGATATAACGTCAAAATGTCCTAACAGCGAAACCAAAATGCCAGAAACCATGTACACGTTGGAGAACGTCGTTAAAATGACCTCAACATGTTTCAGATACTTCTGCTGCGTTTATTTTCGACATTTACATTGAATGATAAACTTGACAAAAGTGGAGTTGTTGTGACTTAAAATGAATATAAATACTATTGTTAACGATGTCATACTCTACGTTAATCGCTTTGAATTAAAAGTAAAAGCAAATTTTACGATTTTCTGCCAATCAACATTTTGACAAAATATCACCTTTGATGCCCTCTGCTGAAACATTTCCCAACGTGATCTTACACGCAGAACCACTACAATAACCTTCAATATCATGTAGGCATTAGACTGGAAATAACGATCTTTTTCAGCGTTGTTATCTTCATGTTCAAACAACTTTGTCGTCAAAATGTGCAGTTATAAACCACTTTGTTTAAATAAATTCACGGACTGCCCTGCCAGGATTCCATGGTGAGCCAGCAGTCAAGGTTTGAAAAATTGTTCACGTACGACGCAAGCACAATTACTCTCTTTCTAGGTAACACAATGGCAATGAGAACATGGTGAAGGGCTTGCCTACACTCTCCATTCGGAACCGTTATGTATACCTTGCTTCGAACATGATGTCAAAATTTGTACTCTCCAAGATCCACATTAGACATTGATGAAATTATATGTACCGACGAAACAGCTATTGTGGACAAAAACCAGTCTGCAGACACCTGGCGCTTCTTAATAACATGTTGTAAAAAATGTAAATTCAAGATCCCACCAAATATCGTTACAAATATCATGGCATTTATTGTTCTTCTATCAGTACTTGTCATATACACTGGTCTGCCATTGTTGCTTTAAGGATATTGCATAAAGAGGCGGCTCAGAGTTTATAACATTTTTGTAAATATGATTAACGCAATGATCCGAACACATTACATTTGTAACAATAGTGTCATTGATCACCACTGGTTCAACGCGGCTCTTCATGTTTCCCAGTCGTTAAAGTAGGAATAGTGGCACCTTTCAATACTAGAATCTACTACTTACAGTGTGACTTTTACGTGTGTTCAGGTTAAATTTCCAATTTATTTTAATTTCAAAAGACTTTTGCAGACTTGTCCGACGAAATATCTTACTGTATTTATGTTGTATATAATCACTAACATTTTCGGTTTCATTTTGCCATTTCTCCATGACAACCAAATGAGTGTCTATAAAATAAGTATTAAGAACGTCTGCTATAATACAAAAGAAAACCGTCATGTACCGTTATTCTAAAATTAGATATTTTCACTAAATATTCACTTTTTTGCATGTCTAGAACTCTGAATTACATGCAAATATGGGTCAAATAATTGTATAACGGTACATAATAAAACGTATTTGATTAATGCAAAAGTAAAATCAAATAAACCTCGAAACAGGCTCGACTGCTGGCAAAACTGTTTCTGCCAGCCAATGATAGCGAACGAGACCACTACACCAATCAAAAGACAAAATTAAAAAAACTTGTTTTTACCGGTCATCAAAGAAATGGTGATTTCGTGATATGATTAGAAGAATTATATTAACTTGTGTGACATTTAATAGTAGACATTGACAATATGTTCCAGATGTTTGTTGTGACTTTACAAGAATATACATGTACAATGCACATATAATCATTAATTTTAAATACTGTATAACATATTATACCCTATAAATGCTTTGAATAAAAAATTAAAAGGCAAAATTGCGATTTTTCTGTCAACCTAACATTTTGACCTAAAATATGACATGATGTCTTCAGCTGAAACCAAAATTTCCCAAAGGACATTATACGGTGGAGAACCACTACACAGCGTTAAACACCAGATATCTTAGTGCTGGGTCCCGCGATTTAGGTCAAGTTTCTACTTCATGTTGCCATGGCAACAAGAGTTCAATATGGAATGGAATTATTTGAACACTTTTGTTAGAATTTCATGCAAGAAATAGCCCTGCCAAATTTCATCGACATTGGCCAAGTGTTTTCAGTAAAGGTTTAAAGAAAATGGTTGACGGACGACGAACGCCCAATAGCTTGATCTAGCTAGTTAAAAATGGTGTCAGATGATGAACATTGACGAAGGAGTTTGTTCATGTCCAAGCGCTATCTTTGCTCTCCAAATTATGTATAGCTTGATTCGAAGAAGATGTCTTTTAGTTCTCTTCAGAGACACATCTAAACAAATCAAGACGGCAAGTGAAATAAAGTATTCTATTAAGCAAAACAATGGGAATATAAATTAATATTAATTTATATATGATCTAGGCAATTAATGGGGTAAAAGATATAATGTAAAGGACCTGCGGTATGCCTTAAACACAATCAATTACAACATTCACCAACACGGAAAAATCAATCATCCAAGCGTAAGAGAAGCAGCAAACGAGAAACATACTTCAGTCTATCTATCAGTTATATAAAGGCAACGCTTTAGTCAAGTGCAAAAGTAAAGGACAACATATACATAAAGCACAACACAAAGCTCCGAACAAACACGCATATAGTAAGGAATATGTTGAAACCGAGGTTACTGCCTTTGAACGGTATAAGTAACTGGGGGTTAAACTGGTTTGTACCATACCAACAGCACGCTTGCACAACATTAGCAACGCAGTGAGTAACACGGTGAGGTTCTCTTATGTGCAATTCCATGTTTACAAAACGTTCATTGTAGTATTCATTGTTTTGCAAAGAGAGCTGCAAAGAGCAAATAGTATATGTTATAATCATTACGCTGAAAATAATGCCCAGTGTCTGTCCGTTGTTACACTTGTGATTGACGTTCCTGGTCAATAAACTTGGAAACAATTGTAACTTAAATAAACCATGTTGATGCATTATTAAGTACACACATTTTGAGTATTAAAATACACAATATCGTAAATTGTTTGTTGCTTACCTTAATTTTTTTTCAATAGACCAAAAGATATGCCAAATAAACTTCAACAATATCTGCTGGGCAACTAATATTATCATAAGTTCTCAATGTCCTAAACACGGTGTTTCAGAAGAGATAGTTACATGATGAGCCGAACCTACTAGTTTACCTTAACAAACATTCCAATCGCTGATCATGCAAATTTCTTGGTGTCTTTTTTAAGGAATACAACTGATAATGCAAATTCCTAGGTGTCGTTTAAATAGAATCTTCCTGATCATGCAAATTTCTAGGTGTCGTTTAAATGGAATACAACTGCTCATGCAAATTCCTAGGTTTCGTTTAAAAGGAATACGTCAAGTGATCGTACATATTCATGTGTCGTTTTAATAGAATCTTCTTGATCATGCAAATTCCTAGGTGTCGTTTTAAAGGAATAATACTGATCATGCAAATTTCTAGGTGCCGTTTTAAAGGAATACAACTGATCATGCAAATTCCTAGGTGCCGTTTTAAAGGAATACAACTGATCATGCAAATTCCTAGGTGCCGTTTTAAAGGAATACAACTGATCATGCAAATTCCTAGGTGCCGTTTTAAAGGAATACAACTGATCATGCAAATTCCTAAGATGCCAATAAAAACACTTCCTTAGCTTATGACGTTTTATGTCTCTTCGTGATAACCTCAACAGCAAATATTGGGTTTTTTACTTTTCTTGAACGTATTTTGGTTGGTGTTTTTCTTGGTGTTTTTCTAATTTCGCGGATGTAGCACTGTTTATCATTGGCGAGTGGCTACAAGGTAATTAATGATGTTAGTTGTTTTATCTAAATGATGTAACGTCAAAAGTTGCGACCAACGATTGTAACATTAATGACAATAATAAGTTTAAGGTACATTTTAACACTTAAAGCAGTACCATATTTGACCATACATCATGAATTAAAGCCATACGATAAATCACTGCCAATGCATTACAAGTCGGTAACCAACTATATTGTGTTTAAAGAGCAGGATGGCGTTTTAAGTTGTAGCCAAAATGAAAAAAAGCATTAATGTAATACTAGATGCTAAGCATTGGGTCACTTTACAGTCCAACTTTATAAAAAGCGTGTGGAATTATTACGTTATAAAGGCAGATGTCTGCTAAATAAACATGTTGACTTATTCAAACACTCGCTTTCTCGTCATATATGCAATGAGTAACATCAGAGACATAGATTACAAACCTCTTCTATTTTTCTGTCTCTGGTAACATAGAGTATTTCGGAGATGAACTTACCCAACCGTCAGTTTATTGTTTTTAATTCTCCAGAGTCTTAATAGCTTGAAAAATGTTTTTATTTGTTATCATATTGGGTTTCTTCTTTGCATAGTGAGTATATGTTTTGTTTTCCTTTTCCGATTTTTGCAGTGTGGTGAGGGTCTTATTGCTATTGAGTGTAGTTGAAGTTGATGTGAATTGAATCGCAATATCACTTAAAAAGTTCAAAGCAAGAGTATGTGCAGTAATATTCACGGGCTTGCATATACATTTTCTTTTATACACGTACAAAATTTAATTTAGACAATATTACCGTGTAACAAAACAAATAATCTAGATGTAATAATTATCTTCTCCGTCAATAAAAAATAATATACCAAAGAACTCTGGTTGCTAAGGTCATAACAAGGGCTAGAATTGTGTCCACAGGACACGGATGCCCGACCTTTCCACCTCTGTCACAAGAGTATAAATTTATATGATAAAAGGAGATAATTCAACAAGAGGGTCATGAGGACCCTATATCGCTCACCTGAGTACCAGTGCACTTACATAAGGAAGTTCCTGGTTCCTAGGAAAAGTCACTGGTTGCTAAGGGAATCACTGGTCAGTACTGGATAGACAGTAATTGCCAAACACAACTGTAGCTAGTTCCTAAGAGTGTCAATGGTTGCTAAGAAAGTCACTGGTGGAAAATGATGCTAAAGGTTGCTAAGGAATTCACTTATTGCTTTTGGAAGTCACTGGTTGCTAGGGGAAAACACTAGTTGCAAGTGGACTAAATTGTTGCTAAAGAAGTCAATGGTTGCTTAAAAGGTCACTTGTTGCTAAGGGAAGTCAGTGGTTGTTTAGGAAGTCACTGGTTGCAAGGAGAAATCACATTTTGTTATGGGGCTCACTGGTTGCTAAGGAAGTCACTTGTTGCTAGGGGAAGTCAGTGGTTGCTAAGGATTTCAGTTATTCCAAGGGGAAGTCAGAAATTGCTAGGAAAGTCAGTGGTTGCTTGGCAAGTTCCTGGTTGCTGTAGGAACTCACTGGAAGCTAGGGGTTTTTTCCCTTTAACTCTATATACAGACAAGGGACCCCAACCCTAGTAGATGTAATCAATTTTGACCCCAGAGGCATGATTTGAACAAACTTTTGTAGAGGTCTACAAGACGATGCTACATAATTTTCAAAAAATATGTAAAAAAAAAACCATACATGTAATATATGCCCAGTATCAATATATATAAGTACATTGTACGTAAGATTCAAAACTAGTGTAAAATAATAAGAAATATTGTCGCAGACTTTGAAATTTTACCATGCTGCCTATCTATACCCCAAAAATACATTACAGAAACCAAATTGTTATTTTCTGAGAAAGTTTAATTATAATTCATCCTATATTTTATCAAGGCTGTCATTCTCACCAAGTTTCATAAAGATCCAATAAAAAATACAGCCTCTATTGCATACACAAGGTTTTTCTATGAGTTGACCCTGTGACATAGTTTTTGATCAAAGATGACCCATATTCAACCTCTACATATGTGCTATCAAGCAAATCATACTGACCAAGTTTCATGTCGATCCAATGAAAAATGCAGCCTCTATTGCATATGCTGTTGTTTGACCTCTTGACCTAATTTTTGAACCCAGATGACCCATATTCGAACTCGACCTAAATTTCATAAAAATTGTCATTCTGACCAAGTTTCATGAAGATCAAGTGAAAAATGCAGTATGAGCACAAGTGCTCAGGTGAGCTAAAAATAGGGTCAGCAACAGTTATGGTTCTTAGTCACTCACTATGTCATCTATCAATGTGTGAAGTATCAACTTAATCCTTTACATGCTTTTTCTATTTTTGAGTTATGCTCCGGACAAGCATTTTTCACAAAGGGAGACAATTCAAAAATGGGAAGCTAAAATTATGGTTCTTTGTCACTGCATTCCATCTCAATGTCCTCTATCAATGTGTTAAGTATTAACTTAATGACACTTAAATACTTTTTAAGTTATACCGCAGACAAGAATTTCTCACTTATCTACAGCAAAAAAAACATGATTACAGAGTTGAAGGATATTAGGCTCAATGATTCTTGTTACTGAACAGCCATCACTTTCAAATGAAGGTCGACAATGACCTTTGACCTACTGACCTAAAAATCAGGATTCACTTACTGATCATGACTAAGATGCCTACTAAGTCTGAGAAGCTAGACTCAACCGTTCTTAGGTTACGGATTAGGAACAATTTTTCAAACGTAGGTCATTGCAACCTTGACCTTTGGCCTACTGACCTAAAACTATGTATGGTCATGACCAACCTACTAAATTTGAATTCTATATGACCAACCGTTTTTCAGTTATTGATTGGAAACTGTCTTTCCACTTAAGTTCAGCATAACCTTTCATGAACTGCCCTCAAAATCTAAAGAATTTACCAACAGGTCAACACATCTACTATGGACCTTTAGCCAAACCATCTTTCATTTACTGATCAAAAAGCATTTTTCAAATGAAGGTCACTGTGACCTTGACCTTACCCTTCGGGACTAGAAATCAATAGGGGTTATCCACCAACCTGCTTACTAAGTTTAAGGGCCATACGTCCAAAGATTCTCTATTTATTGATTGGAAATGGTATGGGCTATTGACAGGCTTACAAACTGACTTTCCAACTTAATAAGTAGATAAGTCTTTCAACTAGAAAGACCAAGTCAGCATTGTGTTGACAAAATGCAATTCAAAATTATACCTCTTGCAGCATATAAAGCCATTCCTAAATATACCTGTATGTAAATTGTTTTTCAATGCGTACATCTTACCATACCTTGATTACTGTTGCTCTATATGGGGCAACTGCAATAAGTCAGAAACTGACGCAATAACAAAATTCAAACAACAAGCAGCGAGAATTATTCTAGATAAAAGTTTTGATGCTCATTCAAAAGAATTAATCATGTTACTCAATTGGATAAAATTTCCGGACAAAGTAAAGTACAAACAAGCTATTCTGATTAACAAATCTATTAACAATATTTGTCCAAATTACTTCAAGACCAAGTTTAATAATAACAATAATAATAATAATAATAATAATAAATTCTTTATTTCAAAAAGGTGACATATTTAGGTAATACAAGAAGAAACAAGTGACAGGAAATTGTCACAAAACCAGGTTTTCATTTTCCAGTCTGCTGGCCGAGCGCAAATGTGTTTTTTAAAGTCAGTAGATATACATAATGTGAAAAAGAAACAAAGGTCTTCTTCTATATATTACATGTGTAAAAAAAGCAAAGGGCCATAATTCAGGCAAAATTGATCCAAACACAAAACCCAGACAATATGCACGAGGGCACTTGATGACAACAGTTGTGTGAGAGTTTGGTTTAAATATCTTGAGAAATGTAGGAGGAAGTGGGCACGTGACAGTATTCTTCTATATATAAAATATGTGGAAAAAAAGCAAAGGGCCATAATTCAGGCAAAAATTAAAAAAAAAAAAAAAAGAAAAAAAAAAAAAAAAAAAACTTGCTCTGTGTGGGGTTTGAACCGCTGGTCTCATGAGAAATTTTGTCATCTTACTGTAACAGAATACTCAGTATACAGGACTGGTAACCTATTCTAAAAATAGACAGTAATAACAGAGTATTCTCCCTTTTATATATACTTAAATAAGGAGACACAAAATTGCTAACCGACGGACGGCCGGATGACCAGGGGCAGAACATTATATATTCAAAATTCTTTAGTTCACAATTATAGTTCTGTGAAAGTTTGGTTGAAATCCCTTGAGAAATGTAGGAGTTGCACACAGAAGAGTATTTCTCTATATATATTACATTATGTGGAAAAAAACAAAGGCCCATAATTCTGTCAAAAATGATCAAATCACAAAACCCCGACAATATGCGCCAGGGCTTGGTGACAATAATTCTGTGAAAGTTTGGTTGAAATCCCTTGAGAAGTGTAGAAGGAGTTGCGCACAGAAGAATTACATATGTGAAAAAAAACACAAGGGCCATAATTCTGTCAAAAATGACCAAATCACAAAACCCCGACAATATGCGCCAGGGCACTTCATGACAATACTTCTGTGAAAGTTTGGTTGAAATCCATTGAGAAATGTAGGAGGAGTTGCGCACAGAAGAAATTGTTTACGCAAGCCCGCCGACATACCTCAATCTAATAACCAGGATTTTTCCTTCGGAAAACCTGGTTAATAAAAGTATACACCTTATTTACAACATGGCCTTCTATAACATTATATATTATATATATAATTATAGTTATTGTTTATAAATTCGCATGACATAAAGAAAGTGTAGCTAAGGTCACTAGACTCCAAACTAAACTTGTACTTGCCAAAGCCAAATCTAGAGTTTTTCAAAAAAAGTCTAGAATATACAGCGCCCAAATATGGAATGAACTCCCACTTGATGTTCGTATGGCAAACTCCTTAAACATTTTCAAACACAGCATACTGGAAAGGGTTACAGGGTCTGAACAAAAGTTCTGTACAGACATGATAACTTTCAGACCATTGCAATATATTTTCCTTTCTGTGTTTTATGTTCAAGTGTATTCAATGTCTATATGATTTCAATTTGATGTAATGTTTAAGTCTTCTTGTCATTTTTAATGTGATTTAGTCTATGCTTCGTATTATCTCTTTTCTGTTCATTTTGTAAAAGATTTTTGTTCATGTACTTGATTCTGTAAAAATTGTATGTAAAGATGTTGAGGCCCATATAGTAGATTGCTTTGGCAAATAAGCAGCCTCGTTAAATAAAGACTTTATTCTTTTTATTATTATTATAAAATATACACAAACATCACTAATGGGAGGCATAGTAACAATTGTTAGGGCTAATTCTTTCTCATTTATGTTTTTTATTCATATTAAGTGCCTCTACATGTGCTTCTTTACCCCATACTTCACAGAACAATCTACGTTCTCGTTGTAAAGAGTGTTCCTCATCAAACTGTGCTGCAGCAACAACCATTTGTTTTATTACCCTTGTTGTTGCACTATTGCCTACACAATTCCTTGTTAACCAGTTCTTCCCTTGTTCAATTAAATCACCTTTTTCTTCTAAAATTTCATTAGCAAAGCCTAATTGAATAGCAGTGTCTGCGTCCATTATAATTCCAGATGTCAAAAGTTGTAAAGCTTTGGTTCTTCCCAACAACTCAACAAGTCTTGTACAGCCTCCCCATCCAGTTGCAACATTCATTCTCACCTGTACAAAGCCTATTTTCACGGACGGTTTCACAACCCTGAAGTCACATGCTGTTGACAGTTCAGCACCACCACCTAAAGCATATCCATCAACTGCAGCCAAGCTGATCAGCGGTAAATTGAACAGTCTTGATGTTATATGATGCATCAATTTTGAAATTCCTTCTGCATCATGAAGTGTTTTATGGACAGTTTTAAGATACCCCCCTGAGCAGAAAGTGCCGTCTGTACCAGCAAGTATAACACATTTCCCAGTATTCCATTTCTCCAGCTCACTCACACAGTCATCAAAATCCACCATCATTTTACCTGCACAATAAAGAAGCAACACAACTGTCTACATTGGTTAATACTGTAAACTGGGTCATATTCGCAATGGTTTAATCTTTACTATTTTCTTGAATTTCACACTCCGCTAATTCGAAATCTCGCAAAAGATTCATTTCACATAGATTTACTATAAGAGAATTATCCTTTCATGAATTAAAACTTCGGGAATAATTCTCTCTGCTCGAAATCATAGAATTTTAGTCACACAAAAAATACCAAGTTTACAGTACATTTGTTACATGGTAGAACCATATAGCAGGATTCTAACTAGTACCTTACAAGGAAATTGCCTAGCAATGCATAAGAACATCTTAGACCATTTTGCCATAGCAATAACCAAAACGAGGGTTGCACAAATAACCTGTTTCTAGGCAACTACTCTACATCAAACCCAAACAAGGCTTATTTACAATACATGACAACACTGCTATAAGCACAGAGAGAATTTTCATGGCAGTCACACTGCACAAACTGCTGTTGTGAAATAATAAGTTTGTTACAAAGCAGCCAAGATTCAAAGCCATATGATGACATCGCCTAGTAATGCAAAGTAAGAACCCCTTGGACCACTCTTGTCACCGAAACAAACAAAACAAATGTTTGTGCAAAAAAAAAATCTTATATAGCTAAGTGCACTGATTCTTGTGCTTTTTTTATTCAAAATAGATATGGCAAATTCATGAACTTTATATACTAGAGAAATCAATAAAAAAAAAACATGCCAGGGTCATACAACAGCTACAAGATATGGTCAAACTGGTCAACTAACTTTAAAGTTTAGTTGTTAAGCAAAATCTAATTACTTACTACTTTACAGTATCAAAGTTTACGATAATTTAAGAACGTTACGAGATGCAGTGGATGAGTCCAATTATTATTGTGCAAATACATTGGTCACTTTTCAATATTAAAAACCTTCCTTGTACTGAAGACTGTTGTGCACACATACAATGAATGTCTTTTACGTCACTGTCACATTCCCCTAAATTTGCTGTATAAAAGTAAAAATGACTTTGACCATAGTAATCTTACTGCATTATTTTGTACTGACAGTAAAAATGCATGCTTTGATATCAATAATACTTTACATAGTAGGCAAGAGGCTACTTACCTGAAAGTGCATTTTTCCTGCCTGGATTATTCATTAAAATGGTTGCTATTCCAGTTTTCTCATCTTTTATTAAGTCAACAGACCCACCTTCTAGATGCCTAAACTGACTCCGCAGTCTATTCAAAGAACTTGATCTACGAAGACATATACATCCACCATAGAGATATTTGTCTGGAAAAAATATGTCACAGTTCTGTCAATTTCAACAATCTTTAATATAATCATTTATAAGTGATATCAAGTGTCTCAAAGCAATTTTATGAGAATCAACAATCATTTTTCTACTGATATAATAATGTTTCAATTTATGGAGCACTTCAGGCAATAAAGACAGAGCAACAATCTAAATGTTTACAGTCATGTCAAGGTCTCTGCCTGTTATTACTGGCTGTTAATTTCACCTCATTATAATATGTGTTCACACAGTTTAAGGTAGTGCCCGACTTAAACTAGTTTTACTTGCCAATATCTTCAATGTTTTCATCTTTTTTATGATGTTTAGAAGTATGTTAACCTATACATTTTCTGGAAACATCTTTTCACTCTCTAAACACTGCAAGAGGGCCCAGATGGCCTTATATCTCTCATCTGGCTACCATTAGCTATAATACAAGGTCAACAGTTGCGTTGCAGGGTCAATTTTGACCTAGGGGTCTTGATTTGAACAATCTTGGTAGAGGTCCACTACACAATGCTACATTCAAAATATCTAAACTCTGGGCCTTGTGGTTTTAGGCAAGAAACTTTATTATTTAAGCTTCCCTGTATAAGCCTATGTGAAATTAAGTGACCCCCCTGACGGGCTCAAGTTTGACCCAGAGGTCATGATTTTGCACAATCTTAGTAGAGGTCTACTAGACAATGCTACATGTCAAATACCAACGCTATAGGCCTTGTAGTTTCAGAGCAGAAGATTTTTTTAAAGCTTTTCCTTTTTGCTGCCATAGCAACCAAAGTTCTTATTGGAACAGGGTCAATTTTGACCAAGAGGTCTTAATTTGTACACTCTTGGTAGAGGTACACTAGGCAATGCTACATACTATATCTAAGCTCAAGGCCTTCATGCTTCAGAGAAGATTTTTAAGTTTTCCCTTTCTGTTGCCATAGCAACAAGAGTTCTGCATGGAATGGAATAGTTTGAAAACCTTTGATAGAGTTTCAAGCAAGAAACATCCCTGCCATCAACACTGGCCCAATGGTTTAAGAGCAGATGTTGTTTGAAGGAAATGGTGGATAGTCAGATGACCTACAATGGACGGCGAGTGGTCCTAATAGTTCACCCCAGAACTATGTGCCAGGTGAGCTTATAAGATAAGTTGAAATTTTAGGGTATTGTACTGGGCCTACCTGTTACCGTGCACAGAAAGACAAGAAACATTTTGCTTTGACTAAGAACTAACACAAAAGTGTATACAATGTACTTGTACAATTCAGTTACACAAAGTTTTCCAATATTTACCTGCTACTGGTAGCAATACTTTAGCAGTTTTCTGCATTGTTCAAGATGCTACCAATTTCTGAAAAGAAAGGAAGTAGGAAATCTGTGAACAGATGCTACGAATGTATTAGACAGAAAATTGTCATGTGTAGATTACAAAAGGACTTTGAAAGTGACTACACTTACATGTGCAGAAAACAATCACATCACAGGAAGGGTCAATTTTTACCTGGGGGTCATGATTTGAACACTTTTCGTAGATGTCCACTGCACAATGCTGCATTCCAAATAAATAAGCTCTGGGTCTTGTAGTTTTTCCTATAAGCATATGCAAAATCAAGTGACCCCCAGGTGGTGTCAACTTTGACCTAGGAATCATAATTTTAACAATCTTGGTAGAGGTCCACTAGACAATGCCACATGCTAAACTTCCTTTTCCATTGCCATGGCAACCAGAGTTCTGCATGGAATGGAATTATTTGAACAACTTTGATAAAGCTTCATGCAAGGAACATCCCCGCCAAGTTTAATCAACACTGGCCCAATGGTTTCAGAGGTGATGTTGTTTTACGGAAAAAGTGAAAAGACAGACACAAGAATTAGATGGTGAGCGATCCTAATAGTTCACCCTGGAACTTGGTGCCAGATGACTGAGGTGAGCTATTAAAACATTGAATGTAAGATTAAAAATTCAATTTTATCACAGGTATTATCAATTTCCACTGTTATTAAATTGTATGCACATTGTTAAATAATGTACATTGTGTATCACAGAAATTATTGCTGTAAAATATGCCCTTGTATGTTAAAACCTAAAAAGATTTAAGTGCTTGGAATGCCCAGAACTTAATATGAAGATGTATAAATAGTGTTTGTTTAAGCTCATTTAAATTATTCTTTGTAAGGCAATATTATGACAGAACTATGAAAACTTGACTTTAATAGCTTGTACTATACTGAAGTTATGACAGGCATTCCTTATCATGCATATTGTTTCATATGTCTTGTGAGATAATGCAGCATAATAACAGAACTTGTGTTTTAAATTGTCCAACTATTAATAACAAAAAGCATATTTCACGCCAATTAAGATCAAATCTGCAGGATATGAGTAAGGCCTTACTAGACAGGATGTTAATCGACACCCTTTCCGCCTTGGCATGTTTTTGACACTTGTTGAGCAATTGACTGAGCAGCTTACTTGGTGCACCAATCAGATGGCTAAAAGGCAGAGCCAAAATATTTGCCCAACCAATCAAAGTTTCTTACCCTAAAATTAAGAAGATGTTATATGTTAATCGGGACCTACTGGACAAACAACCATTCTCCAGACTTAAAATTGTCTGCCTCAACATTGTAGGTTTTTTTTCATCTTCATGACTGTTTATTATTTGATTAATGTATTTACTTCCATTTGTAGCTTTTTGTAAAATTTCTATGCAATATTATATGTTTCAAGTTTTTTTTGAAAGTCCCAGGATCACTTTGAATTAACTAATATATTAAAATAAATTATTGATAGTAAAATGATATAACTATGTTCTATTCACTCGGTTTATTCCAGTAGGGGTTTTGTTAAAATACCGTTACTTTGTGTTCAGTGTAGGTAATGTTTCGTCAAGCTGATTTAATTGCATAAAATTGATTATCAATTGCTCCAAAGGTGAAACACTCAAAATCCCCTTGGTCATAATCCCCTTGGTCCAAAAATGGCATAGCAGTCATAATCCCCTTAATGGATTTTACATTTTAATTTCAACAATTCTAATTTTTTTCAATCATTCGCTATAGTAAAGTTAAACTAGAGACAAATGAAACATTCAGTAATTTTTTTTATTCAATATATGCGTTTCCACTTGTTAAATTCATTGAGGGGATTATGACTACTATGCCATTTTTGGACCAAGGGGATTATGACCAAGGGGATTTTGAAGTACACTCGCTCCAAAGTAACACAAACTAGCAAAAAAAAATAGTTTGAAATAGTCCCCAACATGACTTTTGTCCTTCAAACTTGTATACTTTACTAGCAAAATAGCCATATATTTCATGCACCAAAATGTTCGGAAAATTCTGTAGAAGATTTCTGTACAGTAGTGACTGTTTCGTTAAAAAATGTTGTTTGTGCTTCATACATCACATACTTCCAAGTACCTAGGGTCATTTATGTAGAAAACACCAAACTTTTTTATTTCAACAGTTCGAATATCATTTCTCAAAATTGATAATTAATCATAAACACAAAATATGTGGTGCACCCAGTGCTGAAAAACAACAACAATAATTCATTGCAAAATGCCAGCAATTCATTTGTTTTTTGACAGTTCTTTGCTTTCACTTTAATTTTGAGTTTTCCACATGTCCTAAGTAAAATGGCTTCTCTTCTCTCATACCCACACAGCGATGGATATCATCAGGAACTGATGTATCAAGAGTGATTAATACAACTGTACAAGTTGTATAACTTGTTTCACAGTCGACCTAAAACCCTGTCCGTGTGTCCAGAATGTTACTATCCGAAAGTAAGTCAACCTTTGTAAGTCATTGCAGCCGTTCAAATTTAGAAAAATTATGACAATTCACATTTTTTTAAAGAAGACAAATTTATCATTTTCGGTACCTGTACAAGTTTCTGAGATTGAACTCGAAATGTCAAGAAACTTGTTTCATGATCATAATACACCAAACACGGAGAAAATATAGGCAGCTACTTTTACCGGACTGGTTTATCCGCGGGCTCTGCGGGCCTCTGCGGGCCCCCGCGGGCCCCCCCCTGCGGGCCTACGCGCTAAAAAAATAAAAAATGGCACAGTATGTATGTTTAGAAGAAGGAAAGGGATACTAAAATGACACATTATGCTTTCATATGTTTTCAGTCAGTATTAAGTATATTGGTACTCGGTTTTTTAAATGGTACATCAAAAGATTTTCAAACAAATTATATTATTTTTCCGACAACAATACAGTAACTTAATTATCAAATTTATTAAATTTAAAGTCCGAAATAAAAATGTCTTATATCAAAAGCGACGGTTTGTTAGACGGTATATCACGGTTTGGACAATTACCCTAGGTTGCAGAATTATCAAAGATGATTAATATAATGATTGAAAGTTAATTTATAATTGTTGATATAATTAAACATACCCAGTGCTTTGAAGATATTTGAGTATATTTATCTTCTTTGATGCAAATTAAATTGTGTGATTAACAACATATTCAACATACTATAAAAACTGAGGTAAGTGTACGTAAAAATATAATTTCTATCTCTTATGGAATATCTTTGTCAGTGAAATTTATTTGAACTAGAAAATAATTTTCAGTGTGCTGTGTTTAAACTTGGATTTTCGTATTTGTGATAATTATTTGTGAAAGTGCTAATCATAATTGTGCTGCAAAGTGTGTTTAGTTTATTTCGCAACCATCATGCCGTTCGTTTTAGGTCACAGTCAGGTTAAGTACCTGTCAGAAACTCTGTGTAAAGAAAATTACTCTGTTTTCTCGTACCCAGGATTTAAAACTTTAAATTTCTTGGATCAGGAAATAATACTGGATGTTGCTCCGTTCTTTTCGGTAAGTTCCTTTTTGTCTCAGTAGTACCAAAACCGATGACATAGCTGTGTCAATTTGCTGTGATCTGATTATTGCTGTTCATATTTTTTGTTAATAAGTCCTCTCGTTAAGAATTCTTAGGAAAGTACATGTACATGCATATTTTTTCCATGGATACGTCTATGATAATGTGACTGTCTCCTTTTATCATGCAAGTGGAAGTTGTTGGTGGTTTAATTTAAAAAAATGAATTTCTTAAAGTGATTTTACCGTTCAAAGTGACCATCATGATTTTTAATAAAACATTTATCAGTGATTTATACTCCAACAATAATAAATATTGACATATTTATAACAAAAATAACGATCACTATAACTGTTTCATTTACAATAAATATACTGGAAATCTGTAAAAATCGTTTTTGACTATCCTTATCCTATCACTTATTTCTTGTAACTTTTTAAAGCATCTACTGGATTTTTAGCATCATTTTGGACTATAACCCAATGTGGTCTTTTAAAGGATAATACAACTGTATCTTACATATATTATTATATGACCAAACTTTTTAATATGCGCCGACTGTATATGTTATTTATACTTGATTGATTGATTAATAACGTGTTGATTGAATTAGGCCGTATATTCACACCTTATTAAAAATCAATGACACACTCGGTTATTATGATTAATAAAAGTTGAAAAAAAATCGAATTTTGGTTGTAAAATTCAGCCACTAATACATAAGCAGAGGTGATTCAGATTTTTATCTGTAATTATGTAGATACTATATAGTTTTTGAGCAGATATTAGGGCATTGAGAAGCAATATTGTTTGCTAGATCTGACTATATTTTCAGAATAGAACTAAGAAATGAATGATTAAATATTTAAAAACAAATTTACTTTCTAGTACATTAAATAGTGAATTTCGGGTATTTATTATTACCAATTTACAATAGTTAAACTCTTTGATTAAATAGCTGATAGTTTTGGTTTTGTCAGATATCAAACTAGTAGAACATAATATAGCTTTTACTGTGATATAATATAATAGTCTGTGATAGGTTGATCAATAGTCTCTTATAATTCTTATATATGAATGGCTATGTACAATTTAATAAATAAAATGTATAAAATATATATTTAGGGTCAAATGATAAAAAATTGCTAATTAAAATGTAAATTAAGAGTTATTTTTGAACGGATATGAATTAGATTTTCGTTTTTTTATTTTATAACATAATAACGTACAGTTTTGTAAGACCAGTATCGCGAGTCAAATTACCATCCCAAGACATAATGACTGAGGTGAGCTATTAAAACATTGAATGTAAGATTAAAAATTCAATTTTATCACAGGTATTATCAATTTCCACTGTTATTAAATTGTATGCACATTGTTAAATAATGTACATTGTGTATCACAGAAATTATTGCTGTAAAATATGCCCTTGTATGTTAAAACCTAAAAAGATTTAAGTGCTTGGAATGCCCAGAACTTAATATGAAGATGTATAAATAGTGTTTGTTTAAGCTCATTTAAATTATTCTTTTGTAAGGCAATATTATGACAGAACTATGAAAACTTGACTTTAATAGCTTGTACTATACTGAAGTTATGACAGGCATTCCTTATCATGCTATTGTTTCATATGTCTTGTGAGATAATGCAGCATAATAACAGAACTTGTGTTTTAAATTGTCCAACTATTAATAACAAAAAGCATATTTCACGCCAATTAAGATCAAAGCTGCAGGATATGAGCAAGGCCTTACTAGACAGGATGTTAATCGACACCCTTACCGCCTTGGCATGTTTTTGACACTTGTTGAGCAATTGACTGAGCAGCTTACTTGGTGCACCAATCAGATGGCTAAAAGGCAGAGCCAAAATATTTGCCCAACCAATCAAAGTTTCTTACCCTAAAATTAAGAAGATGTTATATGTTAATAGGGACCTACTGGACAAACAACCATTCTCCAGACTTAAAATTGTCTGCCTCAACATTGTAGGTTTTTTTTCATCTTCATGACTGTTTATTATTTGATTTATGTATTTACTTCCATTTGTAGCTTTTTGTAAAATTTCTATGCAATATTATATGTTTCAAGTTTTTTTTGAAAGTCCCAGGATCACTTTGAATTAACTAATATATTAAAATAAATTATTGATAGTAAAATGATATAACTATGTTCTATTCACTCGGTTTATTCCAGTAGGGGTTTTGTTAAAATACCGTTACTTTGTGTTCAGTGTAGGTAATGTTTCGTCAAGCTGATTTAATTGCATAAAATTGATTATCAATTGCTCCAAAGGTGAAACACTCAAAATCCCCTTGGTCATAATCCCCTTGGTCCAAAAATGGCATAGTAGTCATAATCCCCTTAATGGATTTTACATTTTAATTTCAACAATTCTAATTTTTTCAATCATTCGCTATAGTAAAGTTAAACTAGAGACAAATGAAACATTCAGTAATTTTTTTATTCAATATATGCGTTTCCACTTGTAAAATTCATTGAGGGGATTATGACTACTATGCCATTTTTGGACCAAGGGATTATGACCAAGGGGATTTTGAAGTACACTCGCTCCAAAGTAACACAAACTAGCAAAAAAATAGTTTGAAATAGTCCCCAACATGACTTTTTGTCCTTCAAACTTGTATACTTTACTAGCAAAATAGCCATATATTTCATGCACCAAAATGTTCGGAAAATTCTGTAGAAGATTTCTGTACAGTAGTGACTGTTTCGTTAAAAAATGTTGTTTGTGCTTCATACATCACATACTTCCAAGTACCTAGGGTCATTTATGTAGAAAACACCAAACTTTTTTATTTCAACAGTTCAAATATCATTTCTCAAAATTGATAATTAATCATAAACACAAAATATGTGGTGCACCGAGTGCTGAAAAACAACAACAATAATTCATTGCAAAATGCCAGCAATTCATTTGTTTTTTGACAGTTATTGCTTTCACTTTAATTTTGATTTTTCCACATGTCCTAAGTAAAATGGCTTCTCTTCTCTCATACCCACACAGCGATGGATACCATCAGGAACTGATGTATCAAGAGTGATTAATACAACTGTACAAGTTGTATAACTTGTTTCACAGTCGACCTAAAACCCTGTCCGTGTGTCCAGAATGTTACTATCCGAAAGTAAGTCAACCTTTGTAAGTCATTGCAGCCGTTCAAATTTAGAAAAATTATGACAATTCACATTTTTTTAAAGAAGACAAATTTATCATTTTCGGTACCTGTACAAGTTTCTGAGACTGAACTCGAAATGTCAAGAAACTTGTTTCATGATCATAATACACCAAAGAAAATATAGGTAGCTACTTTTACCGGACTGGTTTATTCTGCGGGCCTCTGCGGGCCTCTGCGGGCCTACCTGCGGGCCTATAAAAAAATAAAAAAATGGCACAGTATGTATGTTTAGAAGAAGGAAAGGGATACTAATAATGACACATTATGCTTTCATATGTTTTCAGTCAGTATTAAGTATATTGGTACTCGGTTTTTTAAATGGTACATCAAAAGATTTTCAAACAAATTATATTATTTTTCCGACAACAATACAGTAACTTAATTATCAAATTTATTAAATTTAAAGTCCGAAATAAAAAATGTCTTATATCAAAAGCGACGGTTTGTTAGACGGTATATCACGGTTTGGACAATTACCCTAGGTTGCAGAATTATCAAAGATGATTAATATAATGATTGAAAGTTAATTTATAATTGTTGATATAATTAAACATACCCAGTGCTTTGAAGATATTTGAGTATATTTATCTTCTTTTGATGCAAATTAAATTGTGTGATTAACAACATATTCAACATACTATAAAAACTGAGGTAAGTGTACGTAAAAATATAATTTCTATCTCTTATGGAATATCTTTGTCAGTGAAATTTATTTGAACTAGAAAATAATTTTCAGTGTGCTGTGTTTAAACTTGGATTTTCGTATTTGTGATAATTAATTTGTGAAAGTGCTAATCATAATTGTGCTGCAAAGTGTGTTTAGTTTATTTCGCAACCATCATGCCGTTCGTTTTAGGTCACAGTCAGGTTAAGTACCTGTCAGAAACTCTGTGTAAAGAAAATTACTCTGTTTTCTCGTACCCAGGATTTAAAACTTTAAATTTCTTGGATCAGGAAATAATACTGGATGTTGCTCCGTTCTTTTCGGTAAGTTCCTTTTTGTCTCAGTAGTACCAAAACCGATGACATAGCTGTGTCAAATTTGCTGTGATCTGATTATTGCTGTTCATATTTTTTTGTTAATAAGTCCTCTCGTTAAGAATTCTTAGGAAAGTACATGTACATGCATATTTTTTCCATGGATACGTCTATGATAATGTGACT
This sequence comes from Saxidomus purpurata, assembly GCA_022818135.1. Classification (NCBI taxonomy): domain Eukaryota; kingdom Metazoa; phylum Mollusca; class Bivalvia; order Venerida; family Veneridae; genus Saxidomus; species Saxidomus purpurata. The sequence continues at coordinate 46,840,551 of JAFMSR010000005.1, forward strand.
GTCTCCTTTTATCATGCAAGTGGAAGTTGTTGGTGGTTTAATTTAAAAAAATGAATTTCTTAAAGTGATTTTACCGTTCAAAGTGACCATCATGATTTTTAATAAAACATTTATCAGTGATTTATACTCCAACAATAATAAATATTGACATATTTATAACAAAAATAACGATCACTATAACTGTTTCATTTACAATAAATATACTGGAAATCTGTAAAAATCGTTTTTGACTATCCTTATCCTATCACTTATTTCTTGTAACTTTTTAAAGCATCTACTGGATTTTTTAGCATCATTTTGGACTATAACCCAATGTGGTCATTTTAAAGGATAATACAACTGTATCTTACATATATTATTATATGACCAAACTTTTTAATATGCGCCGACTGTATATGTTATTTATACTTGATTGATTGATTAATAACGTGTTGATTGAATTAGGCCGTATATTCACACCTTATTAAAAATCAATGACACACTCGGTTATTATGATTAATAAAAAGTTGAAAAAAAAATCGAATTTTGGTTGTAAAATTCAGCCACTAATACATAAGCAGAGGTGATTCAGATTTTTATCTGTAATTATGTAGATACTATATAGTTTTTGAGCAGATATTAGGGCATTGAGAAGCAATATTGTTTGCTAGATCTGACTATATTTTCAGAATAGAACTAAGAAATGAATGATTAAATATTTAAAAACAAATTTACTTTCTAGTACATTAAATAGTGAATTTCGGGTATTTATTATTACCAAATTACAATAGTTAAACTCTTGATTAAATAGCTGATAGTTTTGGTTTTGTCAGATATCAAACTAGTAGAACATAATATAGCTTTTACTGTGATATAATATAATAGTCTGTGATAGGTTGATCAATAGTCTCTTATAATTCTTATATATGAATGGCTATGTACAATTTAATAAATAAAATGTATAAAATATATATTTAGGGTCAAATGATAAAAAATTGCTAATTAAAATGTAAATTAAGAGTTATTTTTGAACGGATATGAATTAGATTTTCGTTTTTTTATTTTATAACATAATAACGTACAGTTTTGTAAGACCAGTATCGCGAGTCAAATTACCATCCCAAGACGGAATAGCATGGACCGTGTTTAACTCGCGTTAAAGATAATAGTTAATTATATATAGAGGTTTTAATTTCACAGTTTTACAGAAAATTTCATCAGCTTTCCAATTATACCATTTTTTAAATTAAATGTGGTATTTAAATGACACAATGACGGGCAGTTTTGCATACAACTATCGGACAAATACCAGTTTACTCGCTCGGCGTGATAAATGCACGGCGTGATAAACGCTTCCAGGCGAGACAAGATTATCAGTACGATAAGACATTTATAGAGGGCGTTTCCGGACCATACTATTTGAAAGACCTTGATGTATGTGACTTAAGCTTGTCTAGTATAATAAATACCGTAATATTTGAGACCAAATGGAGCATATAGACTTCAGTTTGTATATATATTGAAACAAAATTTGAAGATTCAAGTAAAGTACAGCCAAGCATCATTACATTTTCCGAAAATCGCAGATGAAACAGTAATGGCGTCTATCTTAATATGAACTTCCGTATATCCGTCCGTGCTACCTTAAAATTTCGTTTCTCTTAAGGTTAAGCACTTTTGTGCGGCGAATTTTTTATGGCAATCTTTATGTGAAATGTTCATTGTAAATTTCGATGTTCAATGTAAGTTACCCCAATTATGGGAGCCTCAAGAGAAAAAAAAGTTTTTATCTGATATATTTTTATATAACTTTTGACCTGTCTCTACAGAAATGTATAGTGTATATTGAATTAAATGTAAACCGAAATGTAAAATACGAAATACCAGTTTTCGTAAACGATCCAAAGACACGAGAGATTGATATCCAAATGACTTGCATCAATGTACCTTTTTGAAATAAGTTTCATTATCACTTTTCTATAGCTTTTTAATGCAAGCATTTTTGTCAAATAAACTTTGAAAAATAATTTTGGTCAGTAAATCTTACTAAACATCTAAATACTTATTTATAAATCATTTATTTATTTATTATTTGAGTCAAATCTGCATACATACATACAATGCATTTCATATACAAAGACACATAAAACTCTTTGTACGCAGCCAGTCTTTTTCAGACTTATAAATGACTATCACAGATATGTATTAACAATATCTATTATATACTAAAAAATAAAACTTTTTCATAAATAGTACTCTAAAAGTGATACACATTTACTATCACAGTTGGTACTGAAAACCATAGATATACAAGGATAAAAAATAATCATGGTAAATCATAAATGAATATACTTTGACACCCTACAGCTGCTTGAGATGTGGATCAAAGTATTTACCCCTAAAGCTGCATGACACGTGCCAAATTAATCAACCGTGGTCACTAGTCTGATGGGATTAATTGTAGGTAATGGCACATTAAACACATCACTAATTGAGGTATGCACTGTGGCGGGGTGTGCGACGGTTCTGTAAAGTTGTCAAGAATATTTTAATAGCTGAATTGCGGTAAAATGTCTTTGATATTATGTAATGAAATATTAAGTGTAATTACTGTATAATATGTCTTA
>JAFMSR010000005.1:46848156-46865656 GCA_022818135.1 Saxidomus purpurata
TTAAAAAGCACCGATGCCGCTAAGTATCTTGGGGTAACCATCTCTAAAGATCTGAATTGGTCAGCCCATATAAATAATTTAACATCTAAAGCAAAAAACACTCTCCGCTTCATCAGAAGAAATGTCAAAACAAACAATAAGGAAATCAAAATAAAGGCTTATAACACCTATGTCCGCCCCCAACTTGAATATTGTTCAACTGTCTGGCATCCATGGCAAAAGTCCCTTACTAGCAAAATTGAAATGATAAATAGATCAGCTGCACGCTATGTCTGTAATAACTATGACTATACAAGCAGTGTTTCCCAAATGATTAACACCTTAAATTGGCAAACCTTAGAACAACGTCGTCTACACACCTCCCTTCTTGTTTTCTATAAAATCAAAAACAATCTAGTCCATGTAGACCACCAGCACCTCACCCCTACCAGGAACCTGAACTACCTAATTCCACAGTCACGTACACAATATCACTTAAATTCCTTTTTTCCTAGAACAATTCGCCTCTGGAACACCCTCCCAAGCCATGTACAGTCCAGCCCCAGCCTTAGTCTATTTGCTGAGCGGCTGGCCACTGTACACTTAAATTAAGCTTTCTCTCTTGTTTTTAATCTTAGCACTGTAGACTTTTTATTCTTTTAACATTGCACTTCGTGAGATGTATCTCACTTTTAACAACTGTCACACGACCTGCGCCTCCGTATCATAATCAGTATTGATTGTCTCGGAGTATTATGTAGATGTAGATGTAGATAGTTAAATATTAAATGCTGGCCCAACGTTCTGATAAGATGTACTTAATAACAATTCTCGGCATCACGAGATGTTAGCCATGATGCAAAAAAACTGGGTCAAAAATGATTACTCAAGCCAATGTCTTTCAAATACTATTCGAAAGACCTTGCTCAAGTTACGTACGCTAGTGTAACAGACCTGCAGAACACCTTTAGCCTTGAGCACCCATAGATCACCAAGACATAATTTTTAAGATTAATTATAACAAAGGGCAAACTTGATCAAAAGGTCAAACTGCACAAGTGTCAAAATCAATGTATTAGCAAATTCAAAACCATCAGACCAATGCACTTCAGATGGAGAAAAAGATTACTACGCATACTGTTTACGCGTATTCACACAAAAGAGTTTAACTACGATTCAGCATAAAATAAGGAGTCATAAGAGACATAAATAGAAAACATACTAGACATCCAACATTCAGAAAACGCAAACACTACCAAATGAACACTTAACGCGTCTAACTACTTATCAAAAATACTAGAGAAGACAACCAAGGTTTTGTTGTCCTCCGCCTCGTCCACCCTCGCCGCAAGATATATTTTTTAAGATTAATTGGAATAAAGGGCAAACTTGATCAGACTTTGACGGCCGGATAGCTCAGTCGGGAGAGCATTCGCCCTGTAAGCCAAGGGTCCCGGGTCAGGATGCACATTTGTCTCAACCCTGTGACATTTGGGGGCCTCTTACTTAAGATAAAACTTGACAGGTATTTTACAATGAAATCTAGATTCCCGCGTCTTTCATACACTCAAAATGAATCCGACCATCTTTTTTTTCTCATTATTTATTAATTATATACTACAAGAACAATAAAATAACGTGGACATACAATACAATACAATACAATACAATACAATACAATGCATAATTAAGTTGTTGTTGTTACAATATGAAATGCTTTTACAGCTGCTAGTAAGACACCTTTACTATTAAATGTAGAGTCATAATGTTTAAAACCTGTCAGCTAGCTTAAAGGTATGTAATTAGAATTGGGCCATGTAACAGATTTGTTCGAAACTTTAACATCTGATCATTTACACTCATTTATGTTCACTTAACGTTTAATTCAAGCAAGATTTTCACTGGAGGTATTTTTAAAATTTGATTTCCCTATCCTGGTTGCCCAACCAAGATAGAATTATTTTATCATAAAAATTTGATACACATACTTTGCCTACAGAAAGATATAGATATAAGACCTATTGTATTATATTTGTGAAATATTTGCATTAAAAATTACATATTTAGATGGAATTCATTAGATATTAAAGTTTGAAAAGAAATTTTACCTCCCTTTCCCTATCTTGGGGCGCACCCAAGATAGATTGAAATAAATGAATTCAGAAGTACACGTAGGTTTAAAACTTGCTTTTGGTTCAGAATGTTAAAATTTTGTATATCTATCCAATTCAAATGTAAAAGTAGAAATAATATTGAAATGAAAAAGAAATCCACCTTTAATCTTTCATTTAAGGGGTATCAAAATTTTATAAAATTAATAAATGTAAATTTCTGACGGGTCTACTCTATGTATGGGTCTTTTTGTTCATTAATAAATCTCTACGAATATCAAAGATTGTAATGCTTTAAAACTTGATACAGTGGTGATACAGGCAATAAACTTTCATAACGCATGTTTTCCTGATTTCGTTTTTTACTCCGGTATGTCGTCCAAAAAACATGCGATTTTACAAAAAAAAACTCCCGTTAATACTGCAACCCTTTGTGCCATGTATGACATCTAGAGACATAAAACACATTCACAAGATTCAAATAACAGACAATAACACTTCATGGTTATCCTGTCAGATAGAAGGTTTTTTTCATCAAATAGACCTGCCACCGTCCCTTAATATTTGTGTTAGGAATGAATGAACCTATAGAAGGCCATAACGGTTTATTCCCTGTTTGATATTATTTTTGTTTTTATTGACAACCAAAAAGATGAAACTTTATTTATGTCAGTAGATACAAAGTGTGACTGCGGATTTTTTCTATTACTCCAATAGTACTAAAAAACAACATTAGTACCTTTAGCTTTTATGATACACGAGAAAACAGATCCGAAATTGTATGAATGATTCTAGTCTGTGCTGCTGATACTGTCAAAAAACGTAAACATCGTTGCAGATCGAGAAGTTGCATTCACGATATTGAACATATCGGCAGAGCCTCGTTTTTGGACGTATCTCAACCCTCGGGTGGGATTTCCTTATCCACAACTCATGAACATGTTAGATTCACTTTATCCCAGTCACACTGAATCTCACTGGGCAAACCATATGCAAAAGTTTCGGCTCGCCCTCGAAGACAACATAGTAACGTTTTCCTTGAATATTCACTTGACCAGTTATTTAGCTGGACTATATTCTCAAAGCATCTCCGAAAGTCATTCCAAATATCTGTTCCATGACCACTAAATCTTCTACGACAAGGAAAGTCGTGAACCACATGTTTCACACTTTCTCCGTTAGATAAAGGGAAAGTGTTTCCAGTAACACCGGTTCCAGTAGATACAGGCTCGATGTTTTCAGTGGCCCGAGCACTAAGAATCCCGGGAGTGGTGCATCCGTTCGAATAACCTGAATGAGTGACTGAGAAAACATGTTTTTGCGGGTTTCGTTGATTAGAAGTAAACAATGTTCTGGAAACAAACAGTAGTACAAGTGCTGAAATAATGAGTGCTATCATTCCAAAACAGTTAATCAAACAGTCATTTGATTGGGTACAGATCTCCAATCGTTCACAGGACAATAGGTATATCTCATGAGCCTTATCCAAGATGAAAGCACCAAGAAATCTTAATACGAAAGCTGCAACGCAATACAAAAGAAACCATTTCCAAATGCGGCTCCGCCCACTACTCCGATTCGTCTGAGTAGCCGTTCCGGACCCTCCATGCACCGACAATGTAGTAGTCAATGGTGTGCCCACTGTTGCATCATTCTCTGTGGAAAAAATTGGGGGAAAGAAAACTTGCGATTGTCCAATTCCAGCATCTTTAGTAGCTAAAGGAGTATGTGTGTGTACATTTGTATGGTTACATGCATTGTCATTCGAGACGTCCATCAATGGTTTGCTGAAACGACGTAAAGCGTCACCCATGTTTTGTTTTATCGAAACGATAAGAATTGAAAATGTTAGAGTTTTACTTACAATATCTTTTCAAAGGTGTGGAATCGCCCTGTCATTAGACAAGTATAATCCCATCGCTGCCACCAATGTAACGAAAACACAACACAATCCAAGTTTTCTACATGTAATCCACAGACTATCTGCCACGTATCAGAAAGTAAAATGAATTATACCCCATGGTAACAATGGAAGGAGCCTCGAGTGTCCGTCGGCGGCCGTTCTGCTCCAAAAGGAACTACCGGACTTTAAAGCAGCAGCAAAACCGCCGACAAACAGGACCCTTTAATTCTTACCATGGGAACAATATGAACAATAAGATAACAGTTCAGAATAAATTGTAACAGTACATGTATATAGTTCATATAGTTCATGTAGTCCAAGGCCTGTATGTGCTTTTTATAGCACATTAAACCGGTTGTTTCTTTGGCCTTCTTTGATGTTGTTTTCCCGAATTTGCATTTTTTACTTCAAATATTTCATATAGATAGCTGCACAAATATTTTCAAATTAACACTATTTACACTGTTCCCTGAATTTTTGGTATAGTGTTCACAGTTTCACTGTTCATAACCACTTCAGTTCTGAACCTTACTTTTTTAAAAACTTATTAAAAACCGAGATAAAAGAAACAAAAACACTTTTATGTCCTTATGTGTAACAGATTAGCCTAAATTTATTTGAGACCCCCCAATATTTCTTAAGTCTTGCCTTAAATGCATTTAGGGTGGGTGCCTTAACTATACTTTCTGAGAGCTTATTCCAGGGATCCACCACTATGTGACTAAAGGTACCCTGCTTCAAATTCGTTCTTGCTCTCTTTTTGTACAGTTTTTGTGAATTACCTCTTGTGATGGTGTTTGAGAATTTGAACATCTTATTTTTGTCAATTTTATCTAAATTATTCATGATTTTATAAACTTGGACCATGTCTGCTCTTTCTCTCCGATATTCAAGGGAAGGTAATCCTAGAATTTTTAGCCTATCTTGATATGAGTAATGTCTGAGGTTACCCTCTATTCTGGTGGCTCTGCCCTGTACATTTTCAACAGATTTTATGTCTTTTTTAGTTTCGGTGACCATATGACAGGGCCATGTTCTAGATGGGGTCTCACAAGGGCCTTATATAGTTGGAGGAACATGTCTTTATCCATATGTGTAAAAGTTTTACAAATTATCCCAAGGTTTCTGTTGGCTATTTTAATTTTGGATTGGATATGTTCACTGAATTTCATGTTACAGTCGAAAATAATGCCTAAATCTTTCTCAGATGACACCTGTTGTATTTCATGAATAAAGTCTGTGGTGATAGTTTCCGCCCTATAGGTAATGCGTATAACACGTATAAAGCATGTCAGTAAGTAGCAAGTTAAAAAATCCTACTTTTCCAACATACTTCTACATATACCATCAGTTTTTGAAAATTGAAGCCTTTTCAGAAGTTGATAACGGGCAGCGCCATGATGATGCATTGTGGGCAAAAATAACGCCGCGGTGAATGTGCGTTATGTAACGGAATGGTTGAAAATAAATTAACGATTAAATGTCCATAACGGTGTTTTTTTTGTTTTGCACATATTTTGTTTGCAAAAATAACAAAAGTGTAATTTACACCTAAATTCAAGAGAATTGCCGCAAAAAACATGCAAGTACAAATAAAAGTAACTTCAAAAACTCATCACTGACTTCCGTTATATTTATTTCTAAAGTGACGTTACAGATATGGGGGTGTGTGGGGGGGGGGTGTGGTGGGGGGGGGGGGTGGGGGGGGGGGGGGGGGGGGGGGGGGGGGGGGGGGGGGGGGGGGGGGGGGGGGGGGGGGGGGGGGGGGGGGGGGGGGGGGGGGGGGGGGGGCTCGTTTGGGAGGCTGCGTTTTGTATGGACGTTGCGTTTTTTTTTTTTTTTTTTTTTTTTTTCTTTTTCCCGTATATTTATTCAGTGACGTTACAGATATCTGACGATTCGTCGCAATTACGTTTCGATACATAAATACGAACAATTTGCATCTATAACTGATACTTCTGTATAATGCATCAAGCATTATTCTCAAACAAAGCTGTATAAGGATTATGCAGCCTCTGCTTGACTGGCTGATTTTCAATTCATGCAAAAGACTGGGTACACAGTAAATGAAAGATTAAGACACAAGTCATTTGCTTAAAGCACCATTAGGTTCATTTTTTAATTTTTTAAAATAAGTTGATGATTGTTTAATTGAACCACAGGTACTTGACACACATACCTTTTTGACATCTATATGCTATTTCATTATGTAATAGGTATATGTGTCAGTGTTTTCCCTGTTTTCTTTCGAGAATATTAAATTTAGAAAATTATGATATACATGTATGTGTTGTGTGCACAACTGCACATGCATATAAGTATGCATCGTCGTGGTCTTTGATCTTCTGGTTGTCAATCTTTTTAAGAACAAAGGAGTTCCATCATTCATGAAGATCATTTAAAATTGTTCAGATTGTTATTTACAATTAAATTTACATTCAAAGGCGGTGCCCCACTGTGTTCCTTTAATTGTTCGTTTTGTCCTCGTGTGTTTGCTTTGTATGCTAGTGTGTGTTGGTAGTGTATGTGTGCGTGTGTACATGATTGGCTAGTGTGTGTTGGTAGTGTGCGTGTGCGTGTGCGTGCGCGTGTGCGTGTGTGTGTGTGTGTGTGTTGGTGGTGTGCACTTCTGGGTGCTTATGGGGCTCGTTTTGGGGAAGCTGCGTTTTTGGTATGTGGCATTCCCTGTTTGATATTATTTTTGTTTTTTTGAAAGACTGTTAAAATTTAAATGATATCTACTCAAACATATTCACGTAAGCAAAAGATCCTATCAGATGGGATTATACATAAATGGAGACAACTGACATGTCAGAGTTCTTAAGGAATGAATGCAGAATGGTAAAATATTATTTAGAATACATGCAGAATTTACCTGTGATAATGTGATTGAAATACTCAAATTATGCCAGAGGTCTAACTTACCAACTGGATACCATAATTCATGAATTGTCTAGTTAAAATGCTCAAGTTGTCGTTTGAAAGTCATGTCTAAAAGGTCGACTATATATTTTAGAAGCTATTTCCGATCCATTGCCTGGTTGTGACTTTCTGGTTGGCAAAACATGGATCATCGGTATGGTCAAAGTCACAGCTTCTTTCCAGTCTATCAAAAGCTGTCATATTTAAGGGCTTTTCCGCTTGTTAGGCAGTCACACTTCTAAAGATCTCATTGGTCGCCGTGATTGGCCTACCCTTTGGTAACCAATCAAATTCAACCTTTGGCTATACTAGCTGGAAATTGCAGTCAGGTAAATTATTTTTTTCGGGTCGTACCGACTATACCTCGAACGAGGATGGTGGACCCAATAAGCACAATTACAAACAAACAGGTAAATTTTTCCTCGGGTCGTACCGACTATACCTCGAACGGGGTTGGTGGACCTAATAAGCGCAATTACAAACAAGTAAATTTTTCCTATTTCTGGCTTCAAAATTTTGTTTTTTAGGCATGACGGGAGACATGCCGGGGTCTCACCCAGATATTAAGCTAACATAAGTGCTCTTTTGGACGGACCTTGATAAAAATTCTCATCAAATCAAATCAAAATTAGGCAGTGCCTAATTTCATAGTAAGAATTTGTAATTTGTGTACGATCGGTGAACGTAGTGAAAACGTTCGGTCGCATTTTATTGACCCATGATGGATGGGGATTAGGGTAGTATAAGGAAGAGACCCATTCAGGGTCGAGAAAGCAAGCCACGCGGGGGGGTAAGATGGTGAACGTAGTGAAACGTTCGGTCGCATATGTGATATATGCAAATCCCCCCCCCCCCCCCCCCCTTGAAACCCATGTACAGGTGGGGATAGGGTAGTATATATAGGGCACGAGCCCTTCGGGTCAGTATATTTTCACTGAATGGATCTGCTGCGTCTTAGGCCCTCGGCTCGTTACATTTGTTACATAACTTAATGTGTTATACCTTCGTAAAATAAAAAAATATTATTATTATTATTATAAGGGGCAGTAACTTCTGTGCATAGTTTGCTCCGTGGTAGAAACGGTGTCTAGGTAAAATATATCACGAGGTCACATACATCCGGGGAACTGTTGATAGGGACAAGCGCCTGCTCGCCGAAAAAAATACATCATTATTTCGGCGATTTACGATCAGTCCCTCTAAGGAGGCCCCACGATTGTAAGTTGAAGTACATAAGCCTTTTTCGACAAACACGTTGGCTCCGGGGTCGTGAAATAGCGCCTTAATCCAATTTTTTTCACATTTTGCTTTGTTTACATCATATTTTTTTGCCGTTTTTGAATATGACGCATATGCATCTTAGCCATGTTGGAAGATTTTACTAATTGCCCAACTCGAGTCCTTTGAATCGCGGTCTCTAAGCATACTTGCGTGTTTTCTGATTAGTTAGTATACAATGAAGTATGATCATGTTAGTCTTGATTGTGAGGGTGAGGGTGAGGTGGTGTGGCCGCTTAAACTATCCTGTTGTTGCGCTACCTGTTTAGTGACCTGCTTGAGAAATAGGCTCAGCATGTAGGAGATTTGGGTTTGAACCAGTTTTGCGGTTATGCTAATTTTTCCTGCAAAATGACTTTAAACTCATTGTCGGTTACTGTCAAAAAATAGCTCTTCAAATCAGCACAGGAAATGGACATAGTCACTTTAGTGCTATAACCTCACATTCATGGCTTAAGCTAGATGTCATGTTTGTCGTTTAACAAGTAAGATTATTGTGTATCTTTCATTTCTTCATTTGGGAAACTAGGTAAACCTGGTCATCATCTACAGACTTTAAAATGTTCCTCAATTGTTTTACACATAAAGAATAATTAGATATTAAAGTCAAAGCATTAAATTTAATGGAAGACACTCATTCATGTTTTTGGGTAAGTTAAATTGCATACAGATAAAAGACAATATAACCCGCGTATAGTCCATATGTATACCCGTTGAAGAATGAATTATATGTTTGGTACCAGTAATATTTGAAGCCAAGAATAGTATACTGGTTTCATTCAATTTATCAGACAGAAATAGGACTTTTTTCTAAATTATTCTGCCAGATATTGCAAATAGAAACATGAAATTTTCACACAACAAACTTCTGTCTCAGCTGTACATATCCGTATACGTTGCGGAGGTCACAAAATATGTTTTCTAGTTCAATGCGAGTGAAACAATAACCCGTGAAACGTCCCCCAAATATGCAAAGTCTGTTCAATTGTCCGGACGCTTCCGGGTCAACTCGTATCTTAGTCATCTCGTACCCGAATTGGTGAACTCATACGGTTCAAAAAGTCAACTCGTACCCTTTGTAGTCAACTCGTACCTTTTGTTTCAAAACTTATATTTTCAACCAGGAACAAAAGGTACTGATATGTAATCAAAGGTTTGAATTTATCATTATTTTATTGAAATCTGTGTTATAGTGCTCAATAGTCAATTTAATTTTCAGATATTAAACAGTTGAAATTAACTTAATTGTTGTTCGAGAAGTAACTAATGTAGTCTCCTGAAAATTTAATAAATTGTTACTGTCACTTGATCTGAAATTCCATCGCCTTGATAAATAAATTCACACAGAAATTTTTTGTACATAAATCGGTACACAAATAAAACAGGAAGCAAATTAACTAATTTCATGAGCGTGTCTACAAACCTAAATTCGATGTTCGAGGGCCTGTTTTGTCCGAAAGAACCTAACTGAAATAAACATATTTTTGTCATTTACATGACCATTATTTATTATTTTAGTAACACTTCAAATGAATGATAACGTAGGGTACGAGTTGACTTTTTTCAAAACATTCTCTTTATTTCTACCACTTTCTGAGACAATTTTGCAAAGTAAGAGCAAAATAACGTATTTCAATGAAAAAATATAATGATGATTGATAAAAAAATATAATTATCTCGAAGATACTGAATAAAAAATGTTAAGGTACGAGTTGACTTTTTCGAAAACAAAATCAGGTACGAGTTGACCAATTCGGTTACGAGATGACTAAGGCACGAGTTGACTGGTTACCATACGGACAATTGTTTATTTGTGTGAAAAATCTGTTATTGCATCAGTTTTTTTTCTTTCCGGTTGATTTTCAAAACAAGTGGCATTCCGGTAAAAAGCAACTGGTTACAATTTATAGCATTAATCCTGAACCGAAGTCCGTCATGGTTGCATTGATTTAGGTCCTAATGTACTAAAAGTGTTATTTAATGCTTTCAGTATGAATTTAACGAAGACTATCTATTTTTTAAGATTTAAGTATTAACTTTACAGTTTGCAAGGCTTTCCCCATTCCCAGCTGTTAAAATTTAAAAGAAACTAGTGTTGAAAAGGAATGTTAATAACGCTACATTTGCGCAAGTGCATTGATATATTAAGTCCCCCCATGACAATGGCCGTCTGCAATCAAAACATAAGGCAAGTGCGGTACATATATATCAAATTTATTGATGTTGTTCAACTAAGTGTTAAGTTGACTACACTGTCATAGACACGGAAAGCGTTTACATGATCTGAGTATCTTTATTACATGTTGGATCAAAGGATAACTGTTTAATTATGTGCAGATCGAAATTGTCCGGATAATTGAACATCCGGTTAACATGTAGGATACCAGTACAGGGATAACGCTAGCCCAAACTCTCTCCCTCAAGAGACAATAGGAAGAAGTTTTTCAGAAAAGGGAGAAGTTTGCACAACCCGTTGATAACTTAATTTTATTATCATTGTAAAAAGTGTTTACATTCTTTCAGAACTGGGGTTAAGAAACAGAAAACAATGTCAGATGAGAAGGGTGACAAAGGGGATGAAGAGAAGGTCTATGGAGGCTGTGAGGGGCCAGATGCCATGTACGTGAAGCTGGTGTCATCTGATGGCCATGAATTTATTGTGAAGAGAGATCATGCTCTAACATCTGGCACTATTAAAGCAATGTTGAGTGGGCCAGGTAATGAACAATTGGATTGTACTTCTGTATGATTTATGTATCAAATGGAGGACAAAATTCATACAGACAACCTTGTTGCAAACAAACATAAATTCGATTTTTTGTAATCAGTTCTTTTGCCTATGGGCAATATGCAGGGCTGCAACAATTAATTTTCATCTCATCAAATAATTGGACAGCCTTTTAATCGCCTCAATTATTAATATAAATTTTTTTTTTTTTTTTTTTAAAGTTATGCAAGGTTATGTTTATGTGACAGTCCAGTGAATAACCTAGTTTTTTATTTATAAAATTTTTAATATGAGACCCTGGGATGCACATTTTTCGAAATGAGTCTCAGATATCAAGGAGTCCTTTTAAAAAAAGTTAGAAGAAAAAGTAGAAATGTTAACATCATGACAACAATCAGAAAAAGCAGTGACACAATATCTGGTAGGCCTAAGGAGCGACTCGTGCAAAAATCACGTGTGTCACTTCAAAATCAAAGTGAAGTCAGAGTTGCCAAGTTTTTTTTAGACACTTCACTTACAGGTTGCGCTGACAGAGTCACTGAGACTGTCATACATGTGTTTTGTAATATACAAGAGCTATGTTGTTTGGATAGTTGCACACCAATTGAAAACCAACGGATTAAATCAGGCTGATTAATTCCCCCTCCGGTTATGAATTTTGACGTCAGTTTGTTTACGTCTCTAAATGCAGCCCAACATAAAAGAAACCAAGAACTTCTGACCCAGATGGCCGATAACCAAAATTGGGAGAAAACATGGGCACTAATGACACATTAATTACTGATAAGTTCTATTGATTTGTAAAAAGTATTGAGTAACAGTGTTTTTTTGGGGCCTTTTTGGGGCCGAAATTCGGCCCCGTCCCCTCCCAAATTTATTATTTTTCCCCTTTTTGACAAAATTCCCTAAAATGTTGAAAAAATCTTTGATTTATTTAATCAAAAGATGGCCAAACTTGTTATAAAACATGTTTTCATAAATTTAAACAGTTCAGATCATTTCTTGCAGTAATTTGATACCTTACATGTGAAATAGTCGGCCGAAAATCGCCAATTTTTCGTTTGTCCTTTTTTCGCGACCCCGATTTTTTTGATTTTTTCAATGAAAACGGTGTTCCAAAGATTAAAAGATACTATACATGTTTTCAATTGAAAATAGCTTTTACTTTATTATTCACATGTGTTTAAACACCAATGCTGCTAAGTTATGTTCCTGACACCAGTATTTTTATATAAAATTTTGTTATGTTAAATTCCTATGTCTTCTCTTTATTTTGGTCATTAACATGCTTGATAGTTTTTGTTCTTAATTACTTTTTAAACAGTATTTTTATACATTTCCTAAAAATCCCCTTTTCTGGCAAAATGACTAAAAATTCCCCTCCTGATGGGCCCCGCCACCTTTCCCCTCAGACTGAAAAAAAACACTGAGTAAATATTTTTTGCTGAGTCCATATTTTCAGAATCAAATTAATAAGGCTAGCTCAAAACAGAAGATACAAAATTTGTTACACATTGAGGTTTGCCAAACCATTGTTAAAAATAATAGACTAAGAGGTTCTTAGTAAGAACTAAGCACGAATTAAATGTCACTAACTTCCTCAGTTGCTAAAGTGGTCATTCAGGGGTATTAATCACATTTAGTGATAGGTCTAGTTTTAAATAAAAAGTTAATTAGCGAATGTTATTTTTTCATGCAGTTTTCATCAAATGGTTTTTAAAATTAAAATTACTTGCTTGAATTTAACAGGTTCAGTTGACAAGCCAAACTGCAACTTTCAGTGGTCCTGGTTTTTACTGGCTCCTGGTCAGTTGACCACAGTTAGTGTCAAGGCCTGTTTAATTTGTTGATTTTACATTTTCTTGCAAATTATTTCTGATTTTCTTTGGTCGGTTTTAAAAACAAAATTGATCAGCAAATGATTCAAAGACAGTGGTTTTTTTTAAGAAAGAGTTTCAATATGTTTAGCTCCAAAATAGTTGATTCATTTCATGTGTAAATTATTATAAAAACCTGTACTCCCCAAAAAACACAAAGTCCTCTGGGGTTCTTGTGCGTCTGGGACGCACGGCTAGATATTTACTGAGTTCAAGTAAGTCACCAAGAGAAATTTAAAAAAAAACAGAAGAGACATCAGATTAAGAATTCTCAATATATATGTGATATTGAATTGTCTAGACTTTACACATATTGCCACTGGGCCATGGTCAAATAAAAACATTGGTTTTCATTGTTATTTACTGAAATGCATTTATGTAGATTCATTGTCAATGAAAAAATGTTTATTTTCAGGTCAGTTTGCTGAAAATGAAACAAATGAAATAAATTTCAGAGAAATACCGTGAGTATTGATTTTTTTTACAACACTTTTATTGCATCTGCTGTAATATATACAAGTTTTGTGTAGAGGATGGGACCTTGGGTGGTTTTACATCATCACGGTTGGCTTTGTATACTTTTAAGGTCTCGCCAACACTTGAGAGTTAGACATACTGCAAAAGTTCACGTGAAAAATTAGCTACTGCACTTGGCATCAGAGCCAATAACACATGTTATCATGTTGTACTGCTTTAGTAAAAGTGATTGAGCTGACTTTACAAGATCAGTCCTAGGTTTCCGTTTAAGTTACAAATGACAGTATGTGAACATTTGGACTGTTGAATATTCCTATTAATCCTAAGGAGATCAGTCAATTGTTTTAAAAATATATTCATTGTTTCTGTAAAACAGTATACACATGGATTATTAAACAATAGTCAGAGCTTGCTAAATCTAGAGACATGAGATGCTGGAGTATGGAAATCTTTTTAATATGATGGTTAGGTAGACTGCATGCCTGTAAATAACTGAAATACTTCTGAAACTGGTATTACACCCCAAAATAAAGAATCTTTTTCATGTGCTATTGAAATCTTGATTAATGTAATTCAAGTATAGGCTTTTTTCTGATCGATGATTGTCCGTCGTCCGTCCACATTTTGATTCAAATGACATCTCCTCTGAAACCTCTAGGCCAATGTTGATAAAACTATGCAGGAATGTTCCTTGCATGAAGCTCTACCAAAATTGTTCAAAGAATTCCATTCCATGCAGAACTCTGGTTGCTATGGCAACAAAAAGGAAAAAATTTAAAAATCTTCTTCTCTGAAACCACAAGGCCTAGAGCTTAGATATTTGGCATGTAGCATTGTCTAGTGGACCTCTACCAAGATTGTTCAAATTATGACCCCCGGGTCAAAATTGACCCCACGCGGGTGGGCCCTTAGTTTTTGCATAGGAATATATAGGGAAAACTTTAAAAATCTTCTTCTCTGAAACCACAAGGCCTAGAGCTAAGATATTTGGCATGTAGCATTGTCTAGTAGACCTCTACCAATATTGTTCAAATTATGACCCCCGGGTCAAAATTGACCCTGCACTGGGGGTTAGTGGTGTTCCGATTGTCGCTAGTCGCCGACAATCGGTTAGTAAAATGAAAGGCGATAATAATCGATTACACATATCCGGTCTGCGACGTCGCGGTACAAGTTTTATACCATACCCAAGGGAGATAATTAGACTCACGTGATGGAAGTTTAAATTAAAATGATTCACTGATTATTTTTGTGTTTACAAAGAAACAACAAATAATCTTGATTTCGAGACGCTTAAACAAACTCTGTACTGTACATGGCGCCTATGCCCCTATTTTCATCCGGATCATAGCGCGTCGGTCTTTATCGTCTGTCTAGCATAAAAGCATACTCGGCCATCAGTTCTGTGTGTTAGCAGTTTATTTCAAATACATCTTCTAGTCTTCTACCAGAAGGCCAGTATTGTTGAAAACATGACCTCAGGCCTTGGGGTCTCTTGATTTTACACAGGTTTCTATAAGAAAACCTTTGAATATTCCCTTTAAAAATCTCATATAAGGCCCAATGCTTCCATTGGTGACATTTAGCATTACCTATTTACTGTTCCAGCATTATAAAGGGTTAACCTGCCATAACTGTGGCAGAAACTACTTCAAGTGACGGTGTAGATTGTAGCGCCTTGCTTGAATGTTACTTTTAGTTCAACCGATTATTAATCGGAAGTTTCGATTTCCCCATCCGATTGAACCGAAATCGATTGTGAAAATTTCAACCGATTTCTATCACTACTGGGGGTCACTTAGTTTTGCATAGGAATATATAGGAAAAACTTTAAAAATCTTCTTCTCTGAAACCACAAGGCCTAGAGCTTAGATATTTGGCATGTAGCATTGGCTAGTGGACCTCTACCAATATTGTTCAAATTATGACCCCTGGGTCAAAATAACTGGGGGTCACTTTGTTTTGCATAGGAATATATAGTAAAAACTTTAAAAATCTTCTTCTCTGAAACCACAAGGCCTAGAGCTTAGATATTTGGCATGTAGCATTGCCTAGTAGACCTCTTTAAAGTTTGTTCAAATTATGCCCCTGGGGTCAAAATTGACCTTGCCCGGGGGGAATCATTTGTTTTACAAAGGCGTATATAGGAAAACTTATTTGGTATATAACATTATCTAGTGATCTTCCACCAGGCAAGTGGACTTGTACCAAGGTGAGCGATATAGGGCCATCTTGGCCCTCTCGTTATAGATTTTCAAGTCCATATAAAACTTGCCACTATGAAATAAAGCTTATTTGTAAAATCCCTGCTATAAAAAAACCACAGCAGTTATTGCATGTAAAAGTGTGTATGTTTTTTTTGTAACAGCAGTATAATCCTGAGTTGTTTCCCTTTGACTGCTGACTGATATTCTTGGAGTTTCCACAGTATTCATATTCAGTTTATTTGATTTCAGATCCCATGTTTTACAGAAGGTTTGCATGTATTTCACCTACAAAGTACGATATACCAACAGTTCAACAGAGATTCCAGAGTTTCCTATTGCACCTGAGATAGCGCTTGAATTACTCATGGCCGCCAACTTTTTAGACTGTTAAAGCCATCTTTGATAATTTACTGTAAATCTTCCATTGTTGTTGTTTATCTTTTTTCTAAATGGAAGATTGTTTTTACTAAAAAATAGCAGTTATTGAAGATTTGTTTCTGATCAGTCCACATACAATTAAGGAATGATAATACTTTAGTCCAAACCTTTTATAGAGCACATTAAAAGTAACTGTAGTCTTTGATTGGGGAGTACTATTTCATATCAGTTTTATTTTGTTTTTGTGTAGAATTTATGACAGAAACAAAATATCAAACTAGCAAGCTATTATTACTCTTTTCATTTTTTACCATACATGCACTAGCTTAAAATATATGTACCTCTATTGTTTTCATAAGTAAATTTAAATAACCAGTTAAACACAAATGTTTAGGATCTTTTTAACCATATTAGAAGTAAAAGCAGTACTGACTTTTCCAAGGATACTTCATGTTCACACGGTGATCTTTACAGCTCTTCATTATCAAGTAAAAAAGAAATACTATGAAATTTAAGAATCAAAGAACAGATACGTTTCTTATTTTAGATCGGTGAGATGCACTTCTATGTTGTTTAAATATTAGAATAGACATTTAGTTATTTTTGCATTGAAATAACTTATTCTGATTTTTGTTTTGCACATTCTTTACACAGTCACTGTAGGCATTAGAATTTGTGTTTAAGATGGTGGCAGTGTCAAGAGCAGATCCAGGAGGTTTTTATAATCAAGTACTACCCTTACTGCAAGAAATTCCAGCATGTGGGCATACATTCTCATTTTGCAAGGGCTTTGATACACCTGCTGGGTGCTGTCCCTAGCTCTGTGAAGTGATTTTGTTTGCTCATTTATTAATGGTTTAACCAAACTAATTTTGGATTGCACATAAAGTGATGAAGTCCTGGATCTGCCTGTGCTAAGGTGGTTGTTTGCTCATGTTTTTATTCTAAAGGGACTTTGAGCCCTGGGTAATATCTTGGGGAGGAATATTTACAAATTGAAGTAACAAAATAATATTTACAAATATCTTGCACAATGTGTAAACATGATGAATTGATAGTGTAACACTCCATAACAATATACTGGGAAATGAATATGTGGGATTTAGGTATTTTATAGGGGCACACTGTAGATGTTGTACAAGAATTCAGTTTGTATGTACTTGTATTAAGTTTCGGTATGGAGATGTATTGTTTTGCTGTTCAGTGTTTTTTTCATACAACTTCAATGAAATGGAACGTGTAATCTCAGTGCAAAGTGGATTGTATGCCGTCAGATTGTCACCGTGTTGTTTTGATACTGGTAAATACATTGTGTGATGCTCTAAATATGTAAATAACAGTTCTATTTATGCTTAACTCTTTTACCATCAACATGTAGCCATTAAACATGCTTGAATCAAAATGTACTTAGTTGTGAAAATGATAACTTTACATGTGGTAAACTATACATGTATACTTAAGTTTAAGCCCCATTTTGACTCATTGCTGTCAAAATACTAGGATTTTGTAATGAGTTAAGTTATTCTGGTGCAAACTGCCATCAGCTTGCATGTGAAATAGCCTGTCCTATTGTTTGCCAAATGAAATAGCAGTGTCTAATCTGTCTTTGGAACATCACAGGTGTCTGTGCTCCTGTGATA
>JAFMSR010000005.1:46870656-47080808 GCA_022818135.1 Saxidomus purpurata
CTGCAGTAGTTGTGAAAAATATGCAGGACACTGAAATGCTATTGGAAACCTGTTGACACGTGAAGTCAGCGTCGATTTGTTTTTGCTCGATATCGGTCGTGCCGTGGCAGATTGCAAACTTCCGCCTCTACTGACCATATGTACGTAACCACATGGAAATTGAAATATATTTACAAAGTGAGAGTGACATTTCTATCTGAGCTTGCTTGCGCCGCATCCACCATAAACATACAATCAGAAACTAGAACCCCTCGAAAAGATAGAACTGTTAACAGCGATGAGAGCTCTAAGTACTAAGTGAGAAATAACCACTGTCGAACTATCTTTTTTTCACAAATTATTGACTTCACTACTAACGTAGTTTTGATATGAACTTCAATGTAATTGTATCGTACACAAATATTCCCCAGTTTCTGAGACATCTCATTTGCTGCGAAGAGTGGAATCGGATTTCTACGCACATGCGCCATCGCTCTCATCGATTTTGTGGATAAGATTTTTTCCAATAAAATCATTTGGACCACCACACATATGGGTGGTTAAAATTACAACAGTGGTTGATCAAAATTCCATTGAAATATTATACCTTTTTTAAGTATTGATTAAAAATGGATTGATTTACATGAGATTAAGGTATGTCATTTTGATTGTATATTTTACGCAAACACTCAAGATATTAGGAAAGCTGTAATTATGGTGATGATAAAGCTCCCTAGAGTTCTGAGCAGTTAATATAATGTGCATTATCATCGGCATGTAGATACGGACATTCGTTGCAATATCACATCAATTTAGAAATGGTTTTATGACTGGGTCGTCTATGTGTTATGACGTTTCAACAGGTTACGACAACCCTGTTTTCTCTGTTACATAAGTGCATGTGTATTTTAATTGAAGAAGTACAGTTTATCAAACCATTCTGTCAAAAGCATAAAAACGCAGGGTTCAAAATTTATCCTTTGACTTTGGACTCGTTTCAAGCTGTCAGTTATTGTCGTCTGTGTTGGAAGTTTGTTGCAAAAGGCATGTGGCATACGGGTGATTTCGGAATTTAACTCCTGTATTGCGTGTGATCAGGAATGCACTAGTGTCCGAGAAAGACAAGACTGCAACTTATTGTCTAGGACTTAACTTGCTTGCTGGACACAAGGTGACCTTTACATAGATTAATCGTAGTAAGCTATAGATATTATTCCGTCGTTTTATATTTTCAAAACGGAACTGTTAAAAAGATGAAACTATATTATTTCTACATCGTCTCACAATGCTTGTTTTCGCAAACTTCCTAACACCTCTTTACTAGTGGTTCTATTGTTCTTCATGGTTTGTCCTCAACAATTACTTATTGACAACGGAAAATTAGGATAAAACTTTAAGTAGTGCACAGTTTTTGACGTGGTGTCTTCACCTGTATCATGATGTATTTATCTTATTGACAACAGTTTTAGGAATAAATTAATTCCACAAGGAAAAAATAAAATAACAATACTAGATGAATTTCTCAATGTTTTAATCTCAATAATCACGACAGTTTTCAAATTGGTATTTTAACGCTCCGTCGTCATGTCTAGTTCAAATGACCTTCGGCCAAACAGAGTCGTCGGCATAGTTTGAAATTGACACAATGTCATGCAAATTTCAGTGTAAGTGTTGCCCTTTGTACAAGCACATATCAATTCTTTTAAAGTTCAAAATCTGACTTTATTCATCTTTTATTTCACTTGGTATTATGGAAATATGATTTTAGTGTTGTCAAAACTAGAAATTAGCTAAAACATCTCCTTAATAACGTTTTTACAAAATTGAGATGCGGTGATTGTATAAAATTGGTTGTAAATATTGCGCGTTAGGAGAACACCCTATGTCGATATTTCGTTGTTGCACAATAAATTAATTAATATGATCTATTTCTGAAGCAAACTTGCGTGGGCAGCGGTAAAATACTGATACTTTAGGTAACTCTACCTCACACTAAAATTGGATTAATGAATATTTGAGTGTCTAAACCATTTCAAACAAAATACACCGGAATTGCACAGATTAAAAAGCTAATCACGTAAAAGGATAACAGACTTTCCGCCATCCCCATTCATTAAAAAATACCCAATCAGTTTTGCTGTGCGTATAATGCGCGTACTTCCGTTAAATGATTGGTACAATATGCGAATGCTGCTAACCAAATTAGCGTCGCTACCCCTCCGCGTATTTAGGATTCATTTTTTTAACCAGGACTTAACACATCGTTCATATTTGCCGAAAGGACAATTGCTTCACATTCCCACTGAAGAGTGGAGATAACATTTTTCGAGCTACCTAATGTGAGGACAGCATGCACATTTTGCAGAACAGAAGCTGTCGGCGATCCAGTCTCAAACAGTGTCATTCAAGCATTTCTATATTTTGATATTGTTCTGTACTTCTATCTCCCAGGAATGGCTTATTTGTAACACTAGCTTTAAGGCTGTCCGTGCTATCTTTGAAGTATAATTCCTTATTTTCTGGTTGTCTGGAATCATTCAAATATGTCAGTTGCAATAAAGTCGGTGCTAGAGGGCGATGATGGTGTTACCATTGTACAAAATGTATATCCAAATCGAGGCTGAAAGTTTACTAGTATGTGTTTTAATGCTTGGTCCTCAGGAGGAACTCACCGTGTCTTGCTCCAGGACTCGATCACAACCGTTTGGAGAGCTTGAAGATTTGTACTCGTATAAATGCTCAAGATAGATTTCATCAAATACAGCTATGTTCCATGAAAGTTTGCCAGGCGGCGTCTTTTCAGATTCCTCTAAATTGATAGTTGATTCCTAGAATCGCGATTTTTTGCTCAGTCTCTTCAATTTTTGAAGACGGGTGCGATTTTGGTAGTTCTGACATAGAAGCACTTCTGTAGCGTTCCATTAAGCCTTTTTTGCATCACGGAATTAATATCAAGCTGAATTACTGTAGTCACATTATCAGAAACTTGGCGTCCAACAGCGTGATCCCCGCATGTGGAAACGAAATTGGGTGCATATTTTTTATATTATCCATTTGAAACATCTCATCACTAGTGTTATAATCTTTACTGAATAATTTTGGCCTTTTTAATTATCTCCTTATTTAAGAGCTTAGCTTATCCCGAAAAAAATGAATCGTTCGATTGAGAATCAGTTTTGTCACATGACATTCTTAAATCGCACCCGTCTAACGGGAATGCAAAATGCGCGTAAACGTATTTTTAGTTATGAATAAGACCGGATTTGCAAATAAATATAATTAGGAAGCAGCAAACTCACATCTTTTTATTCGTACACACACCCACCAATGCATACACACATATATATACGGTAAGGCACCACACGCGTCTCAATACACATTTCTTTCTGTTGCAGATGGTATAGAGTCAATGGAGACATAAGCTATCGTCTTTTGGCGATACAAAAATGGCAGCTAAAGTCGACAAACAGGCATTATTAGAAGCAGAGGAGTATGAAGAATCGCCTGCAGAAGTTGCGGAAGAATTTCACGACGCTCTGTCGAAACCGAGTAGTCGGAAATCCAGTAAAACTTCAACAGCGCGGAAAAAAGCTTGCCCGGACTATTTTGGTGTAAAGTCATACCTCCACGACTTTTATGAAGCAGCTTACAAAGATCCATCGATTTACGAAGAGGAAGAGGACTTCCGCTTCCTGCTGCGTTCCAATCAGCGACGACGAAGATGCCCTCAGATTCTGTGGAAAATTTTCATGTGGCTTGGTGTAAATTTGCTAGTATTCGGAATTTTGGGAATTCTGGTTGGTTATTTGGTGCCGCAAAAATCTATATTTTCTAAAGTCGATGAGGAGAACAGTGAAGGTTATGTTGATCGCAGTGCAATGGCTTTTAATACTACATTAGATGTATGTAAATTAATTGGCTTAATCCTGTTCTGTATAGGTGGCATGACTCTTGCAATGGCGTTGTTGTTCCCGAGTTTTCTGACGTCCTACTGTGACGAGGACTTGGCAGACGACAACTTCAAAGTGACGCTTGACGATGCAGAAGCCCCACTCAGTCCTGTTGAAATGACCATTCCAAAAACTTCTAAGGTGAAGAGTGTTCAGCCTCTGCGAACGGTTCCGGAAGGTGTTATAACGAACGATGGTGTTGTAGAATACAAAGATTAAATGAAAATGATTATTTTGTATGACATCTCCGTTTATATAAGATAAATACGACAATTTTATCAATACAGAGAGGTAAATACTAAAAAATATTCGCTTACATTCAGACAGAGAAGTGTCATTCACTTACAGATAATGGTTGTGCTTTCAATGAGATGTTGAAAATAAAAACATTACACTATGGTGTCTATTAAATATTTTGTATGAGCTGGTGAAGTGAACCTTAGCTATGCCAAATGTCAGGTAAAGGTGATGTCAGAATTTTTGTTTGTCTGCAATAAGTAGGTAAATCTATATCTGGAATGCTTTAGCAAAAGCAGTTGCAAGTTAATCGAGTCATGGCAATGCAACTTCACATCACATTATAATTATTTTACCATTTATAATTCATATTTGGTATGGACGCAAATGTAATGTTTGTGCTAGGGAGCATAAAGGAAGTTCCGAGTAACAACATTATAATGCCCTATACATGTACTCAAGAAACGGTGAAGTCTGTAAGAGTTACCAGGCCGGATTTTCTGGATGTTCATATCATTTCGAAGAATGGATTTGAAGCATTGCTACAGTCCGTTTGCCAGATCAATTTTTTTATCGATAGTTAATTATTATACATGTATTTCTGGATGCGTACATGAAATTGTGTGCAATTATGAAATAATATCTGTTCCAGCGGTGTTTATCGTCTAATAAACAAGGATTTGGAGTTCTGATACGTAGTGATTAACCACGAAGGCCGGAGTGGTTTAAAACTGCGCATCAGAACGACAAAGACTTGTTTATTAGACGATAACAACGCTGAAAATTATATTATTTCGATTCTAACATTAACCTCAGATATTACAAAAGGTGAATAAATGCAAAGGGTTATTTTAGAATTAAGAATATTTCACGAGTTAACTTTACTTTCGATTGCATTTACAATATACTATTAACTCAAAAGTTTGTCGTCATAACAGTGCTTGAAGGATGGCTCGTTCAAACATGCAATTACTTTATTCGTATGTTTATGGCTTAGATATTTTAGTTCGTGCATCTATTTCTGTACTTCATTGTTGGTTAGAATCACACGAAATAGTAACGCTTGACACCCAAAAGTACTGATGCACTGAAAGTCAGACTTTGGAGTGGCACAATGTTATTTGATCAGATGATGTATGGTTCCGAACGTCTATCCTAGCATGTCAATATTTCTCCAAATATAGCTCTGTATGCTATCCCTGTCGGAAGCAGATGTGAGACTATATACGTCGTTGGCGACTATTGACGTCATTGACGAGTACTTTCACTGGTCCTCGCTTCCTTCACAACTGTGATGTATTATCTGAAATAACGTGACTGACATTTGCTTGTTCTACACTGTGTACGATCTTAATCAGTTACTCAGGGCGAACTGTTACCGTGATACGCATGTTCTTTGAACTTTTAAATGAACAAATTACTTCTTCTTAACCCAGTATCAACTTTCTTACACTACTAAATGTCAGGCCTCGGTAAAAGTGATATTTTGGATTTCACCCAAAGTTGCTGGTTAAGTCAAAATCGGAAACTGCACAGTGTGAACAGAATGGACGAATTTTCTCATTCAGATAATACATTGTTTTTGTATAGTAGATAGGCCCTATTCATTTTAACGTTCATTTAGTTTTATTATTTTTATATATTTAGATTTTTTATATACTTTTCTATAGGCCTACTGCTTTATTTCTCGATTGCGAAACAAGTTCGTGCAATTTAAATTAGCCGCTCTCATTACATGTACTCATTCAAGTTAGAACCATCCTCGAAAAGATGGGGAAAGGGGCAATGTGTAGTGTATCTTGTTTAAAGACACTGTCGCCATGGCAACCTTGTCTAGATCGAGAGATAGACTTAAAAAGGAATATTTCTAAAAATAATTGCAAAATTGTCGTACGGTTGCCTTGCTATTGCAAGCACTTTAAAAGGTGTAGTATAGATGTGAAACACACACCTGAAGTAACATTGGGGGTTGGGGATTGTATATTTGAGCAAGGGAGGTATGTTGAAGATGCCAGAGAAGAAAGGGATAGGCTGACTTTCACCGTGACCTACATTAATAGTTCATTTGTACCTCTGTCAGATGGTTTCTTGAGGAAGTTTCGACTTTCGATTTACGGAAGATTACAAGCCTATGAAGACAACCTTTTTATCTATTATTTATGACTCTTTGGCAAGAAACCTGATCATTTTAACATAGGAGAGACCAAGGCAAAACGTTTCACTTTTATAATTTTTGTTTTCTCTCGCATGGCAATATACCATTTCTAGTAAATGTTCATACTATTTTTGTTTGGCTACTCCAATCCTACTCTTTCAAGCCGTTGGTCGAAACATTAATGATACCACGGACAAGGCTGAGTGTGGCATTTCCATCTTTTCGGATGCTTGGAAAAGTCACAGAGATCTAGCATGCCGCATACGAAATTCAGATCCATCGGAAATAGGCACAGCAATGAATTTTGCAAATTTAAGTTATGTAACAAAGCACGTACATTACATAAATGTTGTCTGTAATATGCAGTTTAGGTGTAATTCTTGGTTGTTTTGCCATATGTCTGCACACTCCAACTCAGTATTCTGAAAGTCGTCATAACAACAGCGCCATAAGAGCATTCATTTTAACAAAAACCAGATTTATGTGTCTGCCAGCTCTGATTTAATAGCTAGGGAATAAAACACATATAAAATGTTTGCCGATAACCTTGGACTATCCATAGTGTGTGTGTCGCAAAATTAATCCGGAATGGCTTCCCCGAGGATCATTCTCTTTCCTGTTAAAAGAGATATCCAATTAGAAGAGAGCTACGTTTTCCCTGCCCTATACTTGCCTATTTTTCTCCGTGTCTGCGATTCCTGAAACGGGATTTTGTCGCCGAACTGTTCTCGATGCTAGTAGTGTTTCACAAGATGCAACCGGTATAGAATGGTAAAGTCGGTTTGGTGACGATAACATTTTTCTGTTTTGTACGTCTTGTAATGGCTTCAATAGCTAAATGTCAGTTAAAGAGTTTGGACGTTTGTAAAGATTATGTAGAAGGAATAAAAATAAGATTCATCAGCAATACCTAAACGTAAACAACTTTAGCGACAGAACTTTTTGTTTTTTTTTTTCCTTGTGGAAAATATATGAAATTATTTATTAAAAGAACATTTTCGTTGAATACGACCTAATCTGATGCCTTCGCCTTGTCCTTTGAAAATTCGACTTCAAAAGAAAGCTTTGTCGCTCGTTAATAAAATATACAATCCGATAAAGTAAGGTTTTGCACGTGCAATAAATAATGAATGTTTAACTGAAACTGCAAGTTGATTTGTCTGAATTCTTATTTTGGAAGAATTGTTAATGCAAATGAAGGAGCAGCAGAAGCGTGCAATTGAAACAGTAAATAGAGAGTTGTCAAGAACATGCAAGAGTAATCAATTTTCACACAAGTGATTCTGAGACTGTCTACGGAAGCGTATGACGGTCGATAGTTACTGTTTATGTCAACTAGAAATGTGTGTGGCAATATGTTGACTTTGCTTGATAATATTTTGCAATTGTGCGTTATGCCATTAAAAAAATAAGATAATTGTTTAAAAACAGAGTGGTTTGTTTCCGTAACGCGTTAGACGTCAAAAAGCAATCACAATATCATATCTTGCTAAAACTTTTACTAAAGAAACTTTTTTCCCGAATCTGACACATATTGTTTGGCAAATAAAGTTCTTATCTGGCGTATATTTCTCGCGCAAAGCTGAAACCGAACACCATTATTTACTATGCAGCCCAATTACAAGAGGGCCAAGATGGTCATATATCGTTATGCTGCCCCAAAAACAAAAATAGGTCTAAAGTCATGATCAAAGAAACCCGCTGACAAACCTAACGTTTGACCAATATGTTTCGCAGTTTCGGTTTTGACTAAAGTTCGTCAAGACAAACTTTCTTTAAAAATGACTGATGCCGGTGTGTCAAATGTGGCTTCTAGAGTTCGTAGATTTTTAATGATTTGAGCCGAAGTCCTACTTTTTTACCCCACGAAACTCAGTTTCAAACTAAACCTAAAGCTCATCAAAACAAACATTCTGATTAATTTTGAAGATGATTTGGTTCAAAATGTGAATTCTAGAATGTCTAGAGTCCACCTTGTTATTTTATGATTTGACCAAATTTCAAACTTGACCTAGCATTTATCAAGACATTTCCAGGATGATTGAGTGCAAATTTTGCTTCTGGAGTGATCACAAGGGTTTTCTAATATTTGACCTGGTGCCCTAGGGTTTGACCACACGTAATACAGTTTCTATCTTGTCCTATATGTCATCAAGACA
The DNA here is from genome assembly GCA_022818135.1 of Saxidomus purpurata. Lineage (NCBI taxonomy): Eukaryota > Metazoa > Mollusca > Bivalvia > Venerida > Veneridae > Saxidomus > Saxidomus purpurata. The sequence continues at coordinate 46,879,137 of JAFMSR010000005.1, forward strand.
AACATTCTAACCAATTTTACGGATGATTGGATACAAAATGTGGTTTCTACAATGTTTGGAATATTTTTCTATTATTTGAAATTGCCTAGGATTTGACCCCGCGTGATCTTGTTTCAATTTTTGGTCGAGAGATCATCAAGAAAAATATTCTGACCAATTTTCATGACGATTGTACTTGAATGTTCAAACGGTAAGTGTAGACAGGCAGGCAGGCTAGGGTCAGCTCAAAAGAGAACATTTTCATAAGTCATCTACTCTAGTTCCACCGATGCTGGAGCTAAATATTAACTCATCTTTAGTAATAAATTATCTTACATAAGCAAGATAAAACTGTCATGCAAAAACTACACCGTTCAAAATGATTTTACTCGCTGATTCTTAAGAAACGATTGCTACAATTATCGTGTAATATATTTCTTTTATTATCTTGCATTTCTACGGAAGCGTATGATGGTCGATAGTTACTGTTTATGTCAACTAGACATGTGTGTGGCAATATGTTGACATTGCTTGATAATATTTTGCAATTATGCGTTATGCCATGAAAATATAAAACAATTGTTTAAAACTTGAGCGGTTTGTTTTCACATCACGTTAGACCTCAAAAAGCAATCACAATATCATATCTTGCTAAAACTATTACTAAAGAAATCTCAAATCCGAATCCGACACATATTGTTTGGTAAATAAAGTTCTTATCTGACGTATATTTCTCGCGCAAAGCTGACACCAAACACCATCATTTACTCTACAGCCCTAGGCTATAATGAATTACAAGAGGGCCAAGATGGTCCTATATCGCTATCCTGCCCCAAAGACAAAACGTAGGTCTAAAGTCATGATCAAAGCCAACCGCTGACAATTTTTAAAATCTCTTCGCGAAACGGTAAACACATTCAAAACGTAGGTCAAAAATCAATGTACCTAGTGACATTACTTTTGACCAGATGTTAGGCAGTTTCGGTCTTGACTAAAGTTCATAAAGACAAACTTTCTTTCAAGATGACTGGTGCCGGCGCGTTTTTTGATGATTTAAAACAAAAATAATATCAAACAGGGAATGCCACGTACCAAAAACGCAGCCTTAAACCGAAGTCCTACCTTTTGACCCCACGAAACCTTTTGACCCCACGAAACCCAGTTTCAAACCTTTTGGCCTTTTGACCCCACGAAACCCAGTTTCAAAGTAAATCTAGAGTTCATCAAAACAAACATTCTGATTAATTTTCAAGATGATTTGGTTCAAAACGTGAATTCTAAAACGTTGATGTTTTATGAGTTCACCTTGTGATCTAGATTTTATGATGTGACCTAATTTCAAACTTGACCTAGCATTTATCAACCCATTTCCAGAATGATTGGGCGCAAATTTTGTTTCTGGAGTTATCACAAGGTTTTTTCTGATTATTTTACCTGGTGTCCTAGGTTTTGATCACACGTAGTCTAATACAGTGTCTAACTGTCCTTTATTTCTTGCATATCTGATCGGCATTTCCGGTGATTTTGCCCATGCCGGAAAAACCGGTCTGGCACACTTCCTATGCCAGACGACTCTCGTGAATTACTTATGACGCAACGTTTTAAACAATGTGACGTCACTTTCCTAAACACAACGTCGGAATATCGTTTGTTTTTTTTATGATAACTCATCATTTTGATAAGTTTACATTTAGAAATCTACTTTAAAGTGCAAGACGGTATGCAAGAAAAAGTTTCCATCATGAAACACTTGGCTAAGATGGAAATATCCGTCACCTCGGGTAACTGTTTTGCGGGAACTCGGCAGAGCCTCGTTCCCGCCAAAACAGTTACTCTCGGTGACGGATATTTCGATTTGAACCTCGTGCTCACGACAGAAACTATTATTCATCAAGACAAACATTCTAACCACTTTTACGGATGATTGGGTACAAAATGTGGTTTTTACAATGTTTGGAATATGTTTTTTATTATTTTACATGGTCTATGATTTGACCCCGCGTGACCTGGTTTCAATTTTTGGTCGAGAGATCATCAAGAAAAATATTCTGATCAATGTTCATAACGATTGTACTTATAGAATGTCAGAGACGGTAAGTGTGGACAGACAGACAGGCAACTGGAGCTTAATATTAACTCATCTTTAGTAATAAATTATCTTACACAAGCAAGATAAATCTGTCATGTAAAAACTACACCGTTCAAAATGATTTTACTCGCTGATTCTTAAGAAACGAATGCTACATTTATCATGTAATTATTTCTATTATTATCTTGCATTTTCCCCGTAAGATTTCAAACATGATGCGATATTTTCGCATCAAATCTACATAAATATCTAGCAACTGGCGACCATTGTACGCTTCCGTACATTTCCCCCGTAAGATTCCAAGCATGATGCGATATTTTCGAATCCAATCTACATAAATATCTAGCAACTGGCGGCCATTATACGCTTCCGTAACTGTCAGAATTCGATTATCTGAACAGGGATGAGAAACAGTTCAACATCAAACGCAGGAGTGTTTATTGCAAAGTTGTTTCTTGCTTGCAGGTGATGTCTGTTGGATATGTCTGATTATGTTGTAGTGTTTGCCTTTTGTCAATATGAACAGAAAGTTTACCAAACCAGGTCACTAACCTTTACCACCGAGATAATGCCAGGAAAATTTCCATATTTATTATTCCAAAAACACTTTTAAAGAAGTTGTGTCTCATTTAAAAGCCCTTTCTATTGTGCAAGTAAATGTTAAGTCAATAAATTATAACAAAAAATAGACAGCAACACACAATAGAGCTATGATGGCCCCTAAGTTATCTGTCACCCGAGTTCCACTGCAATCCCCACTAAATTGTCATATTTCGACAAACAAATATCTTCTTTATACAAACTAATTTACTGAAAATTTCTTTTTTAAACAAGTACAAATTGCAATGTTATCAGCACTTTCATTAACTATATAGAGCGTTACATAAGCAACATTTACATGAAGTTATCTCCGAATATTAAAAGATATTTACCAATTAACTTTGATAGATAGTTTCATTTATGTTGACATACCGACACCAGACAGTCTTGGTACAGGGCAACTTTAAAGGTGTTTGAAAATGCGAGCATTGTTTTTCAGAGAAAAACATTGTTGACGATTTCTATATGCATGTAGCGATAAAAAGAAATCTAGCAACATTCCATGACGGTCATCTTTTGGATAAATTAAGGTAGTTTGAATGGTTTTGATAAAGGACCGCGCACTGAAATGTCAGTGACTTTTTTAAAATGAACTGAGGTAGTGATTTTTTATATTTAAACTTTTTTTATATATATAATTCAAGTTAGACAAGCGACACCAGTACAGAGCCATAGGCACGATTTTAACATTTCATCTAGTTCAGGAAGACGCTACAGTATTGTAGTTGGACGACAAGTGTATACTGGCCGCGGTATATGCTGACATGTCAAACAGTCTAAATTTACTTTGAGCACATAAAAGAAGTTGTAGTTGACAAACTTTAAATTTTGAAATTTTGTGAGGAATTGTCTTTTTTTCTGCAATAGTTTCGGTCCTATTTGTCGATGCTAAACCTGAAGTATCTCTTTTTGTACATATAAATGAGTAAAATGAAAGTATGGGATGCAATGGGTAAACAGTAGAGGTCATAATGACCCTATATCACTCACCTGAGTAACAGTTCACTTCACTAACGAAAATACTTGTGGCTAAAGGGAGTCAGTATTTACTAAGGAAGTATTTGGTTGCTAGGGAAAGTCACTGGTTGCTAAAGAAGTCACTGGTCGCTAAAAGTCATCACCTGCCAAGGTCAGTCAGTTATTGCTGGTCAGTAGGGGAAGTCAGTGAATGCCAAAGCAGTCAACTGTTGCTGGTTGCTAAGGACGTCAATGGTTGCCAAGGAAGTCACTGATGGCAAGAGGATGTTTAAGGTTGCCAAGTAAGTTACTGGTTTCAAGAAAAACACACTCGTTGCTAGGGCACTTGTTCCTAGGGAAAATCACTAGTTGTTAAGGAAGTCACTGGTTGCTAGGGAAACTCACTGGTTGCTAGGGGTCTAAGTTGTTGCTAAGGAAGTCAATGGTTGCTAGAGTCAATGGTTGGACAACCTTGGTATAGACCATATCAACGAAGAGTCACGTGGTCTGTTCAAGGTAAACATCAGATAAACTGCGGCTGAACTCTAGCAGTGTTACAACTGCAATACACTGGCTAGTGTAAGACTGGTGTTGATAATTAGCACTGCAGGAATTGTTAAACCTTAGATAATCCCTGATAAGCCCACAATAAATAAACCATTAGCATCCTCTTTTAATCTTTTAAACAAAAAAACAGCATTTGATAAAGAATATAATTTCTTTATTGAAAGTTACATACATGAAGCATGTGTAAGTAAGACAATAAACAGGTTCCATATTAAAGTTGTATTACCCTTCAAAATTGTCACAAAGGTTTATAGTTAAGAATGATGCTCAAAACACAGTGGATACTTTAAAAACATATAAGAAATAAGTTTTACCAAGTTATTTCTGTTATTGACAAATACAAATTAAGATATACAATCAGGTCATAACCGAAAGGGTGGAATTTTTATTTTTGACTAGGAGAGATTTTTACAGATTTCCTCTATATTCAATGTGAATGAAACTGTTATACAGATCGTTATTTTTGGGTTAAAACTATGGCAATGTTAAAATTCTAGTATCGAGTATAAAACACTGATTAATGTTTTATTTAAAATTTTGATGGTCACTTTGAACGGTAATATCACTTAATGATCAATTACGCCTAAAAACAGCATAATTATTATTACCAGCTAGGTAATTGGGCAAATGACACTAGCAGGGGTCAAATGGTGTGACTTTGTTGTGTTCACAAAGAAGGGATTATTTGTTGAACGTATTTATTTTGATAAATTTGTTTGCGGAGACATGTTTACAAAATTGGCACAGTTTTACATCAGTGCTGCAGTTCCACATTTGACAGACACCACCAAAAACTAATCCGACACATGCAAATCTGTAGTTATAATTGGGTCTTGAAAGTTCGACAGAAGGTAACACACAGTCCAAATTTGATTGGCAATACCAACAGATTTTATTGGTAGCTTTCTGTCAAATATGTGAAAATTACCCACTTTTCCGACTGCTCTTTCCACGAGTATGCGGTGTTGTGCAATGACATGCGTGTCTTGAACATCAGTCATAGACAACCGCTTTCGTTTTCCCAAAAACGGTGGAATATTCAGATGGAGTCCCAATTCAGATAGTTCATTGGCGATTGTAAAACCTTTATCTGCCATAAATGCATCGCCCTGCTTTAATTCTCCTCTTTCCAGTTTTGGCCTCAAAAGGTCGTACAAGCCACTCCGTTGACATATAGCTTTGTCAGATATACCTCCTGTGTACAGATGAGACACAAACATGATCCCACCTCTGCTATCTACACCAATTAAACCTTTGAAGATTTGTAGTCCGAATATGTCTGTGACTTTCGTACTAAAGATGATGGCATTTCAATTTTTAGTTCTGTGCAATCAATAATGAGCATTGTACTTGGGTATTGTTTTTTAAATTCAGGTTTCATATGTTTTGAGATAATGTCTCTATGTGGAAATATCTTCATGGACCCAAGTACCACAAACATTAAATTCACCCAAGTATTAAATATCTTTGTTATAGTGGCTACTGAAATATTAAAACGAATAGCCAAATCCTTGTTTAGTAAACCTAATCTTAATTTCATTAATGTTAGCAAAAACTCATTTTCTAGTGATAGCTTGTGAGCTCTGAAAGGTTGGCTCGAGTCATCATCATCCTCATCACTATTTGAATTCACAGACTGCTCATAATCGGAGTCAAAATAATCAGCACCATGGTGCACAAGTAAATTGGCGTTTGTTGCGTCTATCCCAATAAATCATTGCACTTCTGTCTTTATTTGGAACCAGCAACTCTAATATTGTATTGAACACATCCTGTGTAGAATTGCATTAATTTCAATTTAGTTTTTGATTCGATAATGTTTTGCAATGAGAACTGATGGTTGATTTCGCGAAAATGAAGTCATTTCTGGATGTTGTACGTGTCCGGCGTATTCTTTCCTTCCATACCTGTATATGTAAAGTAAATATGTAAACATAAATGCAACAGTTAAGTCAAATATATTTTATAAATTTATTTGAATAAAGTACAACAAGTTATTCATGTATATATACATTGTGACAGTACAATTGTACTTTAAAGCTGGTATGAAGATGTAAATATTACATTAATTTACATAAAGTATTAACTGAAAATGAAGAAAAAACATACCTTTTGTTGTTTTAAATAATTTGGAAATTGATGCATGGATACATTTTCTTCATAACCAGACCCTTTGCAATTTGGCACACAACAATAAAACACCATAATTATCCTGCAACCTTAGATTATCAAATGTGTATTTCAATAGTGTAAATAGGAATGAGAGCTCAGCTGATAAGCCCTTCAACATGTTTACCTAGATAAGATCACGTGACTCTCTCCGCTGATATCGTCTATAGGCCCACTACACAATGCTACAACCCACCTATCTAAGATCTTGATCTCGTGGTTTTAGACACGAAGATTTTTTAAGTTTTCTCTATATAAGCCAATGTTAAGTGTCTCCTTGGTGGGTCAAATTTGACCCAGCGGTCATGGTTTGAACAATTTTGGTAGAGGTCTGCCAAATATCTAAGCTCTGGCCCTTGTGACTTGAGAGGAGATGTTTAAAGTTCTTTTTCTTCTGTATAGAAACCTATGTAAAATCAAATGATGCTTTTGGCCAAGTTTGGTGAAATTCCATGAAGCGGTTTATAAGAAGTAGTCATTTAAAGCAAGTGTGGATAAAGGACGGCAGACTGCGGGCATTGATCGATCCTAAAAGCTCACCATAACCACTTCATGGTTAGGTGTGCTAAATAGAAACATTATTTGTTGGTAATTTTTTTATAAACATCCCCTTTACAGTACGTAATATTATCATACATTTAGTGGATTCTCAAGTTACACATTTAAAGTAAACACCGGACATAACATGCCGACAAGTGTTCATGCATCTATATAGGATGTACATGGCGACAAGTGTTCATGCATCTATATAGGATGTACATGGCAACAAGTGTTCATGCATCTATATAGGATATACATGGCAACAACTGTTCATGCATCTATATAGTATGTACATGGCAACAAGTGTCCACGCACCTATATAGTATGTACATGGCGACAAGTGTTCATGCACCTATATAGTATGTACATGGCGACAAGTGTCCACGCACCTATATAGTATGTACATGGCGACAAGGGTCCACGCACCTATATAGTATGTACATGGCGACAAGTGTTCATGCACCTATATAGGATGTACCTGGCGACAACTGTCCACGCACCTATATAGTATGTACATGGCGACAAGTGTTCATGCATCTATATAGGATGTACATGGCAACTACTGTTCATGCATCTATATAGGATGTACATGGCAACAAGTGTTCATGCATCTATATAGTATGTACATGGTAACAAGTGTCCACGCACCTATATAGTATGTACATGGCGACAAGTGTTCATGCACCTATATAGTATGTACATGGCAACAAGTGTCCACGCACCTATATAGTATGTACATGGCGACAAGTGTTCATGCATCTATATAGGATGTACATGGCAACAAGTGTTCACGCATCTATATAGGATGTACATGGCAACAAGTGTTCATGCATCTATATAGGATATACATGGCAACAAGTGTCCACGCACCTATATAGTATGAACATGGTGACAAGTGTTCATGCATCTATATAGGATGTACATGGCAACAAGTGTTCATGCATCTATATAGGATGTACATGGCAACAAGTGTTCATGCATCTATATAGGATGTACATTGCGACAAGTGTTCATGCATCTATATAGGATATACATGGCAACAACTGTTCATGCATCTATATAGGATATACATGGCAACAACTGTTCATGCATCTATATAGGATATGGCAACAAGTGTTCATGCATCTATATAGGATGTACATGGCAACAAGTGTTCATGCATCTATATAGGATATACATGGCAACAAGTGTTCATGCATCTATATAGGATATACAGGGCAACAAGTGTTCATGCATCTATATAGGATATACAGGGCAACAAGTGTTCATGTATCTATATAGGATATACAGGGCAACAAGTGTTCATGCATCTATATAGGATATACATGGCAACAAGTGTTCATGCATCTATATAGGATATACAGGGCAACAAGTGTTCATGTATCTATATAGGATATACATGGCGACAACTGTTCATGCATCTATATAGGATATACATGGCGACAAGTGTTCATGCATCTATACAGGATGTACATGGCGACAAGTGTTCATGCATCTATAGAGGATATACATGGCAACAAGTGTTCATGCATCTATATAGGATATACATGGCGACAAGTGTTCATGCATCTATATAGGATATACATGGTAACAACTGTTCATGCATCTATATAGGATATACATGGCGACAAGTGTTCATGCATCTATATAGGATGTACATGGCAACAACTGTTCATGCATCTATATAGGATATACATGGCAACAACTGTTCATGCATCTATATAGGATATACATGGCAACAAGTGTCCACGCATCTATATAGGATATACATGGCAACAACTGTTCATGCATCTATATAAAGGATATACATGGCAACAACTGTTCATGCATCTATATAGGATATACATGGCAACAAGTGTCCACGCACCTATATAGGATATACATGGCAACAAGTGTTCATGCATCTATATAGGATGTACATGGCAACAAGTGTTCACGCATCTATATAGGATATACATGGCAACAACTGTTCATGCATCTATATAGGATGTACATGGCAACAACTGTTCATGCATCTATATAGGATATACATGGCAACAAGTGTTCATGCATCTATATAGGATGTACATGGCCACAAGTGTTCATGCATCTATATAGGACATACATGGCAACAATTGTTCATGTATCTATATAGGATATACATGGCAACAAGTGTCCACGCATCTATATAGGATATACATGGCAACAAGTGCTCATGCATCTATATAGGATATACATGGCAACAAGTGTCCACGCATCTATATAGGATATACATGGCAACAATTTTTACGTATCTAGCAGAAAATAAAATAAATAAAAATAAATTTAGGAAAGAACTATATAGATCAAGACATTAAGTCCTTACATTTACAAGACGATCGAGCCAGGTTGAAAGAAATGGACTGAAAGTATTCTGCTATGGTTGAAATATAATTAATATACATACTGTTTTATTATCATCTTAGCCTAGTCACGAGGCATGTATAGCTAGGAAAGTACAGAGATGTGTAATGTCCAGAGATCAAGTAGAGGAAATCTGCTCCTTTAATACATTTTCTCGGGAAAAAGAAAATATCATTGTTTAGACTAAGTGATATGCTTTGATGCCAAAACAGCTGATAATGTCTCTATAAAAAGACAGAACTGATGGAAACCGTCTGCTAACTGAAAGGTTTCATTATTTCCTCTGAAGCTAATTAACTAATTTGGGTGTGGGTGTAGCTAATCCATTGATTTCATTGAGGCACTGTCTATGTCTCTAGAAACAGGATATTACAATTTAACAGAAACATAAAACATCTCTGAATTAACCTAGACTCAAATATGAAAGCCTGACAGATCTGATGTATACACTCGCGATGTCTGCGCTTGTATTCATAATCCACAGTACTTATAATGATGTGAAGCGGATTGTCTGTGCAGTTCTCATCGTTTAACGTAGAACTTTATGTGACAACAGAGTAATCGTCTGCGGGATTAAAGTTACAAGTTTACAAATAATTTTAATAGACGACAAAATTTTAGCGATTCTCAGAAAGGATACAGATGCCGTGAAATACGAGCGAAATCAAAACGGAATATTGTCTGCGGGGTCGTACCTTCTGGGTTGGCTGTATAGTTACGGATCACATGTAGCCAAGAGAAAGATACACCCGCAAATCAACCGACTGTTATAAACATTAATGAGCCATTAAGGGCGTAAAGCTCTTTCGCGTCACGTTTTATATTTCATTTGCCTTCAAATGTGACCTAAATAGCAATGTGACCACAATAAAACAAAACTTATTTTACTGCAGTAATGTAGATCTAGAAATCAACTTTTAATGTATGAATATTACAGGAATATGTGTATAACCTACACGAAGGACATCTAAGATACGGCTAATTTCATCTCGTTTTTTCAACAGTACTGCTACCAGCGTTGTTTGAGAGATCCAGTTGGTAATAGAACTGGGCTGAGATAATTGCGACGAAGTTTGGTGATGATCAAACAAAGGTCATCAACCAGATGTATGACAGTGCCTATTTGGTCAACTTTCGGTAATTCAAGGGCAGTAACTCCAAAGGGCATGGACTCAGTGTAGGAGTTTCACTACTTTGATACTTTCCTTATTTCTTTGTGCAAAGCCTTCATCTGTATGACCTTGAACCTTAACCTTTAACATAAAAGACTAAAGTTACTAAAATGGTAGTAGAACATTTTGATTATCTGATGTAGATTATTCAAGTAAGGAAGCAGACAGTGCTTTTGGCGATCTGGCTATCGAGATATCATACCCATTAACATAGTTTTAGTTAAGATTAAATAAAACAAGAGCTGTCCATAAGACAGCACGCTCGACTATTGTGGGTGTTTGCTAATAAAACAAAACTTTTATCAGTGTAATAGCAAAACAAAATTCTGCTAACTATTAAGTATAAACTAGGAAAGTTGAATCATAAAAAGTCAAACTCTATAACTATAGATTTAATTTTTGGTAATTAATTGTTTGATACAAAATTTACCCTGAACACTATTGCAAGGTTTGATTAATTACCAAGTGGTTACTGTGATATGTTCATGATAGTACCTTGCATGCAAAACTTTACCAAATTTTCAAAGTCAAACAAGGGCCATAATTTGTACTAAATTTAAACAAGAGTTATCTGTCTTGACTGTGTGACACCTCTTAAGACATTAAAAAGTTTCAAGTCAATATATAAGTGGTTACTGAGATATGTGCATGATAGTACCTAGCAGGCAAAACTTTAACCAAATTTTCAAAAGTCAAAAGGGCCATAGTTTGTACTAAATTTTTTCAAGAGTTATATGCCTTGATTGTATGACACCCTAAAGACATGAACAAAGTTTCAAGTCATTTATAAGTGGTTCTGAGATATGTGCATGATAGTACCTAGCAGGCAAAACTTTAACCAAATTTTCAAAGTCAAACAAGGGCCATTTTGTACTAAATTTTTTCAAGAGTTATCTGCCTTGATTGTATGACACCCTAAAGACATGAACAAAGTTTCAAGTCAATATCTAAGTGGTTACTGAGATATGTGCATGTAGTACTTAGCAGGCAAAACTTTAACCAAAGAAGCAACGCCGACGCCGACGCCGACACACAAGTGACTGTAATAGCTCTCCATATTCTCCGAATAGTCGAGCTAAAAACTCACGATATGCGTTACCTCGGCAAACTTTCGGCAACTCAAGGTATTATGCCCATAAATTATCAAGTTTTGTTGCAGTTCCGATAAAATGCAGTCGTAGAGCAAGCAGTGGCATTTGGCGACATTTTGGCAATTCAGGGGCAATAATTCTGTAGAGCATGGGGAGATCTGGCTGAATGACTATCTTGGTTGGGATATTTGTGCTGCAGTTTTCTTTTCGAACAAGACTTGAGGCAATCAGGCTCGTGCATTTGACTACTATGTTGTTCACCATTTGCATCAAACAGAATTTATTCACGAGAGCCAAAACTGCTGCCCCTTAAAGACAACTGATGAAAAAAGCACCATGCTGGTGGCCATCGAGATACTGTATCTTATATGTTACTATTTGCCACCAAGGGCCAGCAACCAGATACATAGCTTTCTGACAAGATAAAGGACATTTGTCTAAAATGCTGACAATACACAATTTTTCATCATTGTAGGACAAAGAAGCATTGTAAGCCTCCATAAACATTTTTATACCGAAGGAAGTTGTTTACCTGTGTAAATACTGAGTTTGCCCAGCATGTTTACCTGTTGCACAAGCGCAAAGGTCTGTTTACTGATCGATTTCTCCTGCATGTTAAACTGTAATAAAGACATGATGAGAATGTTCATGTCTTTAAAATCCTATTATCTCACTGATTACACCATTAAGGCATGCATATTGCTTTTTGAACAAATGAAGGTCTCGCACAAATAACCATGCAATAAAATTGGCAGTGAACATTATTTTTAAGGGACCAACTTGGCAAGATGTGATTGTAAAACACATATGCTCCCCAACCCCGCCAATTACTGGAAATGAAGAAACTGCTGATTATGAAAAACCTCCTTAACCAATATCCCCACATAGTTCAACAAGAGATGTTTGTTAAGCACGTTTGTGCCCCCTGACAATAGCTAATTACGTTGAAGGTCACGGTGACCTTGACCCTTTTTACCTCATAATCGATAGGGGCCATCAACAAGTTATGATCAACCTACCTATAAAGTCTGTGGACACTAGGCCACAGCGTTCTCTAGATATTGATTGGACAAGTTTTTTCTGCTGAAGGTCACAGTGACCTTGACCTGCTGACGTCAGAATCAATAAGGGTCATCTACCAGTCATGACCAACATACCTACAAAGTTTGATGACACTAGGCCAAAGATTTTTTCTAGTTATTTATAAGACAGTTTTTTATGTTGAAGGTCATGGTGACCTCAACATTTGACCTGTTGACCTCAAAATCAACAGGGGTCATCAACTTGTCATGACCAACCATTTACCAAGTTTGAGAAACCTAGGCCAATGCATTCTACAGTTATTGATTGGAAAAGGTTTGGTCTACCTACAGACTGACTGACATGTGCAGACCAATATACCCCTCCACCTGTGATGAAAATATAATTCATACAAAGCCTTCAAGTCCTAAAGTCAACAGGGATGCCAAGGATAATAAAATTCTCATAAATAATAATGCTAGCAAGTTTGTAGTTGTTAGGTCAAAAGGTTGTTGAGCAAATAAGCAGTTTTAAGTGTTTTTGACCTTCGACCTAGTAACCCTACAATCAATAGGGATCATCTACTCTTCATAAACTATAACCTTAAGAAGATTGAAGAACTTAGGTCAAAGCATAGTAAAGTTATTAAGTGGAAATTGTGTCAAGTTATAAAGTGGAATGCAAGGTCATTGTGACCTTTACTTTTAACCCAGTTATCTCAAAATCTATAGGGTTAATTTAGTATCAATGACCAATATCTAAACCAAGTCAGAGTACAATGGTCTTCTTGAGCAGAAAAAACAGTTTTTAAATGCAAGGTTGCTGTGACCTTGGCCTTTTACCAATTTAGGGTTCATCAACTGTGTATCACCAATGTCCCTACCAAGTTTAAGGCCTATGGGTCAAAGCCTTCCCAAATTAATGAATAGATTGAACTATTTTTTAAGCAGTCACTGTTACATTGACCTTTGATCCAGTAACCTCACAATCAATACAGTTCATCTACTGTCAAAGACCAATATATGTATTAAGCTGGTTCAAAGCCTCCTTAAGTTACTGAGTGGAAACCCAAGACCTAACAACCAACAGCTTCAAAGCATTTTACTCCACTTCTTCCAAGAGTGGCATTACAAAACTAGACCTATCACTAAATGTGATTAATACCTCCACAAGATTGCTTTGTCAACTGAAGAAGTTATGACAGAAAACCTTGTAAAAAAACTAAAATATAGTTATGCTTCTTGGCAATAACTCTGAAGTGAGTCAAGATAGATTTATGGTTGTTGTATTGAATTGCAACCAGTAGTTTTCAAGTTATGCTCAGGACAAGGAAAAGTAACAAAGGGCAATAATTCTGTAAATTATCAAGATATACTTATGGTTCTTGTACACTGCACTTCATTTCATTGTGCTTGACCATTGTATGAAGTTGTATTGAATTCCAACCAGTAGTTTTAAAATTATGCTCAGGACAAGGAAGTAACTGCACTTCCCCTCATTGTGCTTGAAGTTGTTGTATTGAATTCAAACCAGAAGTTTCCAAGTTATGATTAGGACAAGGAAAAGTAACAAAGGGCAATAACTCTGTACTTGGTCAAGAAAGAGTTATGGTTCTTATTCATTGAACGTCCTCTTATTGTGCTTGACCATTTTATGAAGATGTATTGAATTGCAACCAGTAGTTTTCAAGTTATGCTCCGGACAAGGAAAGGAATAAAGTCAAACAGTTTTCATCCAATCTTCATCAAACTTGGTGAAAATGTTTGTGGGCATAATATCTAGGCTAAGTTTGATAACCAGCAAAATCGCCCTACACATTTTTGGATTGTGGCCCTTGAATTATGCAAAATTGGCCAAAACGCCTTGTCCGCTCTCTAAGTCAAACAGTTTTCATTCAATCAGTTCATTCGAAAATGTTTATGGGCTTAATGTCTCGGCCAAATTTGATAACCACCTCATTCAGTGCATTCATTGTATAATTTCATTTGTCTAAAAGCTTGGCAAACTGCTGATACATGAATATCTTAAAAACTGAATCACAAGAAAACTCATGTTCATCGGGATTTTTTTATGTTTACTTTACAAGAAAAATGCAGTTCACATGTAAATACAATGACAATGTAAAATAGAATATATATAAAAATACTTAACAATTAAATCACAGACTTTACAGAGCAATAAACATCTGTTAATGCAGCATAAATAACTCCACTTTCTATGGTTTATTGGACATCTTATTGGACCTATACATGTACAGAATGTTTAGTATATGTGTGTGGTGTATCAGTGAAAACCATGACATTAATTACTGAAACAAATATATGTAAATGACATTGCAGAAACATGTCAACACAAACAACTTACAGTCAGATTCTCTTTTTTTCATAACTGAACATTGAACAACATTGAAAAAAAGTATTAATTTTGCGACTCTATTGAGTTAGCTACATGGTTCAAGTCTGCTCCATGACAGTACCAGAAGTATTGAAACTAATTGTTGTGGCATCTTCTACATGAAATAGTAATTTGAATCTGATTTTTTTGTAAACATTTATTTTAGGTTCTGATTTTAAAGCTAACCTGTCTAATCAGTATACAACAAATGTATTAGGTCAAGATAAAAACTTTGTTGTTTATGTAACAATTATAACATGTAATTATTACATAGTAAATGATTGTTCTCATACAAAGTGCAAAAAATGCAGAAGCTCTTACCACACAACAAAACAACTTCATTTACACTTAAATGACAATTACTCAACGATTGAAATGCATGAAAAGTGAAATTATTCAGTTTTATCAACAGGATGTAATTTTGTCAAAATACCGTTAAAAACATGGGACTTTCAAATCTAATGTGAACTAAAAATGAGTGATACATACCCACAGAGCTCAGTTTCAATCATCCCAAAAATGAGTGATACATACCCACAGAGCTCAGTTTCAATCATCCCAAAAATGAGTGATACATACCCACAGAGCTCAGTTTCAATCATCACAAAAATGAGTGATACATACCCACAGAGCTCAGTTTCAATCATCACAAAAATGAGTGATACATACCCACAGAGATTAGTTTCAATTATCATACCACTTGGGCGAAATTTTCAAATCCATTCTGTCTATATGTTACTGAGATAAGTAAAAGAAAGCAACTAGCATGAAAATCTTCAAACATGTTGCTATGGTAACACCAATGCAAAGGGGGCTGTAATAGCCCGCGTTTTTCTGCAATATTTTAACTAGCTTAATTATTAGGAGACTAGGCTGGTGATTATAATTTTCATATTTTCTCATGATTGCTGAACTTCTGTATGTTTCATAAATCTTACTTCTATTCAAGTTATTTTCAAATTATAATTCATTTAACATGCCACTGTGGTCTTATAATAATGAACTAAATCAACCTCATGATCAGATACTAATCCCTATATCCAGCTGTCCTTATGGCTAAATATCCATTTAGATAAAAACTCTCAATTTCAGATGTAAACTTCAAGCTCATTGAAAATTCATTAAAAAATGCTGAAAATATGCCACATAACTTGAGCCAGGATAAATATAAAAAATAAATCTAAAATCTTGAAAGACTAAGAAGACTGAAAAATAGTGGTTGGATTTAACACCAGCCTCCTTAAACAGATAACTGGTGTATTTTTGAGGACCTGAAGGTATCACATGACTGTGCAGTAGCTAGTGATTAGCTGTAACAAGAAGAATTAATGTTTTAACAATGCCCCAAGCTTTGGTAATGAAAATGACAAAATGTCATCTTTTTTTTGTAGCAAGTGCACTTAAAGTGCAAGATATCTGCCATTCACAGAGTTTTGGGTTTCCCATGGTCCAATATTAAACTAGATATTGATGAAATAAAGAAACCTGTGTGTTTATAATGTCATCTTTGAATGTTCTCTTTCTTACATAGATTAGAAACCTTGTACATAAAGTAATAATGTAACACAGCCATAACAATACCATAAAAGGTCTTCAGTACAATAAAATACAATATAATACTATCTTGGTACAGCTGAGGCAATTCTTACTTCATGAATAATAACATTACAAACTTAAAGATGAAACAAAATTTCATTTATATCACAAATATTGCATGAACACTTAAGAATGAAACTATCAGATCCATTTGCCAGCTGCATTATAAATAAACGACTGTTTTCCCATACTGAGAGGTCTGTAGTGTGCTGAAAATATACAAAATAAGTAAGTCATAAACATACTGTTGCCATGGAAACAGTCGTCGTCTAAATATTCTGAATGGTGTTATAAACACAGGGTTTTAATTTTCACAATGGGTAATTGACATAAAAAAAATAATTTTGTCATTTTTACCATCTCCAGTTGGCTTCTCTCAGTAAGATAACATAGTGGTAAAGACAGAATGATTACCTAACATACTTTTTAAGTATTTGCATCACACTCATTCAAGATTGAATATAAAATATAAATAAATGGATTATATCACGATCAAACATATCTTGCCATGAAAACAATCGCTCACCTGCCACATGCTAAATAACTCAGCTCTAGACCGTGTCGTTTCTGGAGAAGATTTTTCAAGTTTTTCCTATATAAGCCTATGTAAAAACAGGTGACCCCGGGGGGTCTATTTTGATCTTGGTTGAAGTCCACTAGGCAATGCCACATGCCAAATATCTAAGCTCTAAGCCTTCCTGTTCTTGAGAATAATTTTTTTTAAAGTTTTTCCTTTCCATTGCCATGGAGACTAGACTTCTGCATGGAATGGAATTATTTGAACAAAGGGTTTCATGTAAGGAACATCCCTGCGTAGTTTCATCAACATTGGCCAAATGGTTTCAGAGATGTCGTTTGAAGAAAAATGTGAACGGACATACGCTAACGGTGAGTGATTCATACAGCTCACTCTTGCACTTTGTGCCAGGTGAGCTAAAAATGACATCTAGAACATTCTGAATAATTTTCAAGATGACTTAGTACAAAACATGGATTCTAGATTGTTGACAAGGTTTTTCAATGATTTGACCTGGTCACCTAGTTCTAGTTTTTGACCCCATGTGACCCAGTTTCAAAGTTGACCTAGAAATTAACAAGGCAAACATTATGAACAATTTCATTTGAAAGCTCACAAGGTTTTCCTTTAATTTACCTTAATGACCTAGTTTTTTAACCCATGTGACCCAATTTTAACTTTGGCCTAGAGATCATCGAGACAAATATTCTGAGTAAGTTGCAAGATGATTGAGCTTAAAATCACCAGGGGTCATCTACTCCTCATAAACTATAACCCTAGCAAGTTTGAAAATCTTCTGTCACAACATGATTTTCAAGTTATGTGCCTTTTTTTTAGCGTAGAACACTCTTAAATGCAATGTGACCTATGACCTCAAAACCAAAAGACTTCATCCAGCGTCCATGACAAATGTCCCAAGTTCAAGAGCTCGGGGTCCAAGCCTTCAAATATTATTGAGTGAAAACAGCTTTTCAATTCAAGGTCAGTGACCTTGACCTTTGACTTGGTGAGCTGAAAATCAATAGGGGTTGTATACTGTCCATAACCAATCTTCCTATCAAGTTACTGGCCTATCTGTCAAAGCCCTCTCAAGTTACTGAACAAAATGGTTTTTAAATTCAAGCTAATAAATAAAAAGGTATAGAGAATTATTGAGCTGATTCATTTAAGGACTATTTTCTGGCAATACCTGCAAACACAAAACTAACCATTATGCATCGACTGAAAAACTATTTAGCAATCTCCAGTATGATCTGTGGAAAGCAATCTTTAATCAATACCCATGTTTGGACTTCCACAATAACGTGACACATAGCCATACCTTCTTTATCCAATAATTATATAGCCATCATTTTCACACTTGTTTCTGTTGGAAGCAAAGCAATGGCAGATAGACTTATTGGAAAAGAGAATGCCAGGCATGACGTCAACAAAACATGATGTGTGTGTGTGTAGGTTGGCATCTGTAGTCAAAGTTGTTGTTTACAGAATACTGACGCACATTCTCAGCAAACTTGCCTAGACCGCTCTTGTAATTTCTAGTACTTTGAAAAGGGAAAATTTCCCTGTTCTTTGACATTTATGTGAACATGTGCTCCTTTGAACAGTGAATTATGTGTGGTTTTACAGCTGCTCTATTTCTGTTTATACTTATAAAACATTCAGCACAGCATCAAAGATATTAGATAACAATTTTCCAACCTCACAGACTATGAAATAAGATCCCAATTAATCATTGGTATCTTATTAATGGCAATACATGAATGATGCAAGACAGTTATATTTATCGTCTGTATATCAATTTAATTGATTTAAATCTATTTATTATATTACTGTGACAATGCAAGCCTTCAACTAATATTGTTTGATTGTAGCTGATTAAAATTTAAATTAAAGCTAAAACCTTCATGGAAGAAACTTGTCCATTTTTATGACATAATTTTACATATATCCTACACTCAGTGTTTGATACAGTTGACCTTGTATAAGTGGTCCCCTGCACAGAGCTACCACCTGCCATATGCTGCCAACAGTGCATATTTACCCTAATAAATACAGCTGTATTTAACAACTTTCTGCTGTGTCAAGTGTGTTATTTGGTTGGTTGCTAACAACAGGTTGGATTAAATGAGTTACATGAACTGTTGAACATCATAACTGTTTTCTGTTTTGTTCTTTTTGTTTCTTTCTATATAATGGAGCACGTGTTTCTCAATTTGAGAAGCTGTGAAGAGTATTGTTTGATCAATATTCCAATGACAGATTGTCAGTACGTCCAGGAATAGATACCTCCAGAAACAGGGACAGTATTGGGTCTGGGAATCAATATTAAATGGACATTTACTGTCTTACAGCCATCCATTCTACATGCTCAGTATTTCAGAATTCCAATATCTTATCTTTGAAATAAGATAATTCAGCAGTGGGTGTGAAATAAACATCTAAATGAAATATGATCAGACATCTAAATCATAATGAATACCTGGCTATGTATAAATACTAAAGAACAGTTCTCAAATTACAGCATGATTAAACAAAAGAGGTGTCAGAATGACAGCGTGCTCAACTAGTCTCAGTGCTTGCCAATAAAACAGAACTTTTGTCAGTAAAAGGCAAAACAAATATCTGTGTATTTTCTAAGTTTGATACTCCTGAATATTACAGCAGTTTCAAATAAATACCATAAGTGCCTTGCACACCAGACTTTAACTAGGAATTTATAAGTACAAAAAAAGGGGAATACATTTGAAATTTTATCAAAATTTAAGCAAGAGTTATGGGTCTTGAAAGTATGACCTAGTTCATTGACCCTGCAGACCTCTGGAAAACATTTGATTATGCAGATATATTATATATATAGATATAACAGGAAGCTTGTAGTAAAACATTAAACCTCACAACACATCAAGTATATCAGTCATGGAGACCTTGACCTTGGAGGAAGTGGTCCACAAAGTCGTACATGGACTCCCTGTACGTTTAACTATTCTTATGTCAACTTTCATTGACATTGAAGCTGTAGTTACAAAAATAAAGAGAAAACAAAGCTTGCCATAAAACTTTAACCAAAGATGTCAACCCTGTGGTGAATAGAATAGCCCTCCTTATTCTTCACCTAGTCAAGCTAAAATGCTACATTTCAAACGACTGATGCTTTTGAAGAGTTCCAAAGAGTAAAGCAGATGTACACAACAATTACAAAACTGAAAAACCGTAAATCTATGGATTTTTAAATGCGAGATAAAAAAGTCATATACCACTAACCATAGTCAACAGGACAAAATGTACAGAAGTATTTATACAAGAGGGCCAAGATTCATATATCGCTCAACTGGCTACCATTGGCAAAACATAAGGTCAACAAAGGCATCACAGGAAGGGTCAATTTTTACCTGGGGGTCATTATTTTAACACTTCATAGAGGTCCACTACACAATGATACATGCCATATATCTAAGCTTAAGGCCTTGTGAATTCAGAGAAAGATTTAAAGCTCTTCCTGTATAAGCCTATGTAAAATCAAGTGACCAGTCTGGCAGGGTCAATTTTGACCCAAGGATTATGATTTGAAAACTCTTGGTAGAGGTCAACAGCTCTATGCCTTGTATTTGTTGCCATATCAACCAGAGTTCTGCATGGAATAGAATTCTTTGAACAAGTTTGATAGAGTTCTATGCAAGGAACATCCCTGTCAAGTTTCATCAACATTGACCCGGTGGTTTCAGGGGAGATGTTGAATGAAGGAAATGGCGGCTTGTTGTGAGTGGTCCTAATAGCTCACACTTACACTTTGTTCAAAGTGAGAGAACAAGAGCTGTCTCATGACAGCATGCTTGACTATTCGAAAGCTTGTCGGTAAAATGTTTTTTTTTTGTCTAAGAACAAGTGTAATTAATGTGTAATTGTCTATAAGAATTAAGGTCAAAGATATGACCTTTGTTAATGTACATTACATGCAAAGCCTTACTCTGGATTCTGTTAGCTAACTGGGGGGAGAAGGGGGGATAATCTCAGAGAAATACATGACCTTGTACATTTGATCATGAATAACCTTGTAACGTTTCAAAATTGATATGTTTAAAATTAAAAAAGCATGACCACTGCATGCTGCATAATAATTCTATGACATTTCAAATTAAAGTAAGCCATTTCGAGTATTTCCATATAATGGTAAAAACTGTGACAAAATTCTAAGTTAAAAAAGGGGCATAAATATGTCAAAAAGTCATAAGCATTGGTGAAGATGTTGATAGTAAACATACATTTTAAGTTTCAAGTCAATACTTTCGATAGTATTCAAGATATCTGACTTTATAAAAATCTTTAACAAAAAATTCTAAGTTAAAATGGGGCATAAATGTAACAAAAATCAAAACAGAGTTATGGGGATTGCTTCCTCAGGTGAAGATGTTGATGGCGGACACATAATTTGAGTTTCAAGTCAATACATTTGAAAGTATTCAAAATATTTGACTTTATAAAATCTTTTACCAAAAATTCTAAGTTAAAAAGGGGCATACATCTGTCAAAAATCAAAACAGAGTTATGGGGATTGTTTCCTCTGGGGTAAATGTTGATGGTAAACATATATTTTGAGTTTCAAGTCAATACCCTTGAAAGTATTAAAGATATTTGAATTTATAAAAATCTTTAACAAAAAAATCTAAGTTAAAAACGGGCAAAAAATTGTCAAAAATCAAAACAGAGTTATGGGATTGTTTATGGGGATTGTTGTGTCAACGGTAAGATATTTGATTTTATAAAAATTTTAACCCCAAAAAAAAGGGAAAAAAAAAAAAGATGGTAGGGACACAGGTAATGTTGAAAAAAGTGAGTTCAAGTCAATACCTTTGATAGTATTCAAGATATTTGAATTTATAAAAAATTTTAACCACAAATAAGGGGCATAAATCTGTCAAAAATCAAAACAGAGTTATGGGGATTGTTTAATCAGGTAAAGATGTTGATGGTAAACACATAGTTTGAGTTCAAGTCAATACCTTTGATAGTATTCAAGATATTTGAATTTATAAAAAACTTTAACCAAAAATTCTAGTTAAAAGGGCAATCTGTCAAACACGGTGGGGTTGTTTCCTCAGGTGAAGATGTTGATGGTAAAACTCACTTGGTTTCTCATACCTTTGATAGTATTCAAGATATTTGAATTTATAAAAAACTTTAACCAACGCAGACTCCGGGGCGAGTGCAATAGCCTCCTTATTCTTCAAATAGTCGAGCTAAAAAGAACTGTGACTTTCCTTATTTCAGAATAAAAAAATCTGAAATAATCATAAAGACCTGACCTGGTGACCCAGTTTCCATACCAAACAACAATTCATTAAGACCAACATTTGCAAAGGTCTCAATGGATTTGAAGATTTGATGTTATTTGATAATTTGAAACAATAACCTAAAACCCAGTTCTAAATGATTCATACTACTACCTCAGGTGTCACTTAGATTCCGTCCAAAGATGTGGCAGATGAAAGGAATTTATTGATGTGTTTGCACTTTGCCAATTACTAAGAGCAATCCTACTTAAGAAAGTTAAAAAAAGAGCCAAACTGCTATATGCCACCAATTATCAAAACACGATAAATTGTTTGCAAAGTTACAGTATTTTTGAGAAATCAAAGGACTGAACTAACGGTGGAAGGTGATCTTTTCTTAGGTAGCGAAAACCATTTGGGATTTTGACATTGAAAGTACTTGAAGACTGGGCAGTAACACCAATTCTAACACGACCCGCAACTTTTCCTTTGTACATATAGAGGGAAAGAATTTGTAAATTAATTAACTCACGATAAAATTCGTAACGTTTTCCATTGGGAATGTGCAATAAGTCCACTTGCATTCTGTGTTCACAAGTTACAATAATTTGTAACAACACGTTGAAAATAGTTTGGGGTATTTTTCAAAGACAATGTTGTGTGATAATAAAAATGATAAACTCCTTACTGTGGTTTTGTTGTTCAAATGTGTGTAATAAGATCACTGGCCATTACAGGTTTGTGATGTAATTACTATATATTTGAACTTCTAACAGTGATTTAATTCACATTTATTCACAGTTAGGGATTTATTATCTCTTAATTGATAAGGAGATTGATTATAATTTACTTCCCTTTCTAATAATCTCCACTAGTAGCAATGACGTTAAAATTGAAGACAATACAGATTTGAGCCTGACACAAGGTACAAATATTGGTGGTAATAATATATACATGTTAAACAAGAGGTATTGCTCTACTGGCTGACTGGACTGTTCTGAGTAAGTTTTGCGAAAATCTTATGGAATGTTATCATGGAAAAGCTAACAGGTCACTGTGACCTTGACCTACAGTGACCCGAAAATCAGTAGAGATCATCTACTCAATAGAACAAATGATCCTCCAAGACTGCTGTTGCTAATTAGATCTCAGTATTGAAAGGAAATTATTTTCCAAGTTGGGGTCACTGTGACCTTGACCTTTGACCCCCAAAACAACAGGGATCATCTACAGGTTGCAGGCATTTCATGAAAATGAAATGGAAGTTGTGAGCTGTAGTGTTATTAAGGAAGTTAACGAAGGTCATTATGACCTTTACCTTTGACCTACTGATCCAAAAACATGAGGAATTGTCTACTCGTAAGACTAATCATCTTAATATGAAGTTTAAGACTATGGGTGATATAGACCTTAAGATATTGAGTGGAAAAGATTTTCGAAGTTCTGGTCATGGTGACCTTGAATAGGGATCATCAACAGGTTGCAGGCAACCTTCTGACAAAGTTTGATAGGAGTTGAATGAAAACTGTGACCTGTAGTGTTATCAAGGAAAAGCTATCAGGGGTCACTGTGACCTTGATCTTTAAACCACTGACCCAAAAAACAATAGGAATCATTTACAAATTGCAGCCAACCTTCTGAGCAAGTTTGATAGAAGTTGAATGGAAACTGTGACCTGTAGTGTTATCAAAGAAATGCTAATAGAGGTCACTGTGACCTTGAACTTTAGCCAACTGACCTAAAACTAGATGCCCACGTGCAACATGTCGAGCCCACCATATGTAAAAAAGGGTGAATCCTTATCAAGATGAGATGGGTCAAAATACACCTAAATATTGGATGTAACATGCATGTTGTATCACAGAAAAGTGGTCTCGTAGTAATAAAAAAGTTACAATATAAGCTATTTATAGTAACAACAAAGGGAAGTAATTCTAAAAACAAGGGTAACTTTAACCTCTAAGTGTGACCTTGACCTTAGACCTAGGGACCTGGTTCTTGCGCATGACACTCTGTCTCATGATGGTGAACATTTGTGCCAAGTCAAATTAAAATCCCTCCATGCATGAAAAAGATATGCTCCGGACAAAGTCATTCTTGAATTTGACCTTTAACCTCCAAGTGTGACCTTGACCTTAGACCTAGGGACCTGGTTCATGCGCATGACACACCGTCTCATGATGGTGAACATTTGTGCCAAGTAACATCAAAATCCCTCCATGCATGAAAAAGATATTGTCCGGACAAAATCAGACGGACGGACGCACACACGGACGCACACACATACACTGAACCGACAAAAGTGACAACTATATCGAGCTCACCGCATGCGGGCTCGACAAAAACTATAGGGATCATCTACAGGTTGCATGCAACCTTATGAACAAGTTTCATGAAAGTCAAATGAAAATTTTGACCTGTAGAGTGCTATCAAGGAAAAGTTTACGAACAGACAGACAGACAACGCACAAACCACCATATGGCATAAAATATTCCCTGAGGATCATAATCATTGTGATACTTAGTCAGTTACACAAGATCAGATGATGATAACAAATCAGGATTAAGAGTACTACAATAGTCTGGAATTAATGTCTATAGCCTGGGTGGGAAGGGCACGTAACTGCCTCAGTATCACAATATGCTTTTCATGGAATTTCAATCATTCTTAAAAAAAAAATTGAATAATTTGTTCATTCCACTTCAATATAAACTGTATAACTGAGCCAGTAATGAGAGAATTTTAGAGACCACCAGACTATGTAAGCTAGTGTTGAGAAAGACCACATACGTTTTCCATAAAGTAATTCTAACACACTTTACAACAAACAACTTTACAATATTCCCCCAAGTGAGGGAGACTTATATTTTTCACATTATAATAGAAAGTTAAACATTTGAAGGAACATGTTTGAACTCACAGAATGCGTCTGAGCATGTGACAGAAATAAACACAACTGGCCACAGTATCTTGACAGCTTTAGTTAAGTCAGCCTTTCTCATAGAAATTTCTGCCTGTAAATTTCAAAGGCTAAAATTCAGTGTTGATCAGAATTAAGTCATAATTAAACAATGTTTACCTGGTCCTGGTTGATCTATATTTTTACCGTTGGAGGTCCATCTGCTAGTTGTTGACACGAATGGTGCACCGGACATGTAATGTCTTGGTGGTCCTTCATAATCTACAACTTCATAACTTCCAGGTCCTGGAGGGGGCGGCGTCTCTGGCAATGGCATGGCAGGAGCTGATATACACAGGTAGTGTTTTCTCCTGTACACATAAAAAAAATCTAATCAACATGGTATGCCTCAAATTTAATGTTTTCTTACTGCAAGAGCCTGCAACATCCAAATTTTATTTCAAGAGCTTCAATGCCGTAGTTATGATTAACCATAAAGACAGATTGTATCCCAGTTTGTTGTGTACACCCCACTCAACATACACTTTATTTTTCTGGAAAAGGGAGTATTGTTTCTCATAAATTAACATCTACATTTTTAGTGCATTTTACGATTCTGTATGAGCTGAGGTAATACATCATGTAATATGACGTAGTTTACTGACCCTATATAAAGTTTCAATCTAGTATTGGGGTGTAACGATCGATGTATCAAACTATCTATCTGCATAACCTGTAGAGATAGGACCTTAAATGCTAAACTGCCACTATTCTTTAAATTGTTAAGCTAACAAGAGTTGTCTGTCAATGACACCACTCTCGAACACTTTGATAGTACAATAAAAACATTTCTATCAAGAAGGCTTAAAACTGTAAAAATTAAATTCATATAACTCCATGGTCATTTCTCGTCATCAAGTCTGCTACCCGTCAACACTTTCTTGTAGTTTTAAATGAATCAATTAGGTGATTACTGAGATATTAACATAGTATAAGCATGTGTAATAAATTCATAATCTGCATGAATTTCAATCAGAAGTTTGAATGTTTGATAGCCCTGAAGGCTTCACTGAAGTTTCAAATCAATCCAATCATAAGACTGCATATAACCCTCCTTGTTCTCCAAATAGTCAAGCTAAAAATGATGCAAATATATGAAGCAAATCACACTTTTTAAATCTGCATCAAAGTGTTTGAACTGTTCAAATTGTACATGAAGTTTATCATGTAATTTGACCACCGCATTGTGCAAACTATTTATTTGTACCCATGCTAGAAAGTTTGTGCGTACATTTACTTTATCACACACTGATTCAAGGGATGTTAATTTGTTCATTTAATATTGTGAAAAGATGACAACTTACGGGAAAAGTTGTTTGTTAGCGGGATCAACTGCCTCACCAGGTTTGTAAGCACCAGGTCCAGGAAACTAAAACAAAAAGATACAATAAGGAACATATAAGTACAATGTTCTTTAAACGTTTCAGAAAATGTAAGTAATTTTAGTAGAAAGATTATACTGGTGATGTGTTTATTCACTGCATAGTATTCTATTCATTTACATAAATCTGCACTGCTATTCATACCTTATTACAGCCAATTGCAATGGTTTTTGCTAGTGAGTTCTCAGTGATTTCCACTTTACCACCATTCTACATACAAACTAGCCTTTCCAAATATATGCTACAAATCAGTTAGTAGGATCAAACAATCGCTGATAGTTTTAACAATTTCAAAAAGGCAGTCTAAAAAACAACTATATCCCTGACTCAAACAGGAACATTGAACGAATTAATGTTATTGAGTGTAGTTTTCTTTCAGAAGAGCACAGCTTGGAATTCTAAGTTACTGATCTGTTTCCAGTAGTCAAAGAAAAGGCTTCTTTGAAGTAGGGATGTGTAGGTTTTGTGAGCTGACAGACTGTAATCTTTGACCTTAAGTTGTGACCTTGAGTCTGTGTGGCCAGATTATGGGTTCTGCACATTAACTTAATGAGGCTAACATCTGACCACAGTTTCATCAAAATCCTTGAAAGAGTTAAGGAGATATTGAGCAGACAGGAAATTCTAGACTCAAACCTGCTCATCGAGTTGAAATGCTGAACATTGACCTGAGTTTTAGAAAAAAAATCAAGGGGTTAAGGAAGTATGGAGTGGACACACATTTCAAGACTCAAAATGTTTGACCTCAAGTTGTGACTTTGAGCCAGGGTTACAAGCTCATGGGTTCTGCACATCGTCTTGATGAGGTGAACATGAGCGGACAGGAAATTCCTATATCTCCCTCCAGCTGTGAAACGAGGGATAAAAATCGTACTGACTTTATTCAAATGTAGAACTTACTTTTGGAGGATCATAATTATGTAAAATTTAAATATCAGGATGTTGGAAAAAGTATGAGTAACTTTTTGATGATCCAGTGTTAATGGATACAGTGTTAAGTATAACTTAACTTCAGGTTATCTGGTGAAAATGTATCACTTTCTATTGAGGATCTGGTATAAATGAATAAAGTACTTTTAAATATCCGATGTAAATATATAACTTACCTTAGGAGGATCTGGCGCCATTTGTCTTTTAGTGGTTGACTTAAAACTTGAGAATGGTATTTTCACATTCTCATGTAGTAATCTGTCATTTACTTCATACTGGCCTGAAAAAGAAAACAACAGAATCATGTCATGTAAACACAATTATAGCACGGAACAAGTTCACGTATCTGGCACAGCTTACCACTGTATATGAGTGCAACATAATACTCATATACAATACCTTTATATTGTATGCCAAGTGGTCAAAAAAAAAACAAGAGCTATTGGAAGACACAACACTTGACCATCCAGACTGCTTTGTTAGGAAAAGGCAAGCAATTCTATATTAAAGACTTGATCTTGCTGAAAGAATATGCTCATAATGGCAGCTTATATGCAAAACTTCAACTAAAATTTCTAAGTTCAACATGGGCCATTACTTGGAAATATACTTGATTAAATATTGATTTGACATTTTGACCTATTTTTTTACCATGCATTACCGAGATTCAAGTTTGGCCAAGATTTTATAGAGATTAACATTCTGATCATGTTTCGTGTACATCAAGTAGAAAATGTAGCTTTAGAGAGATTACAAGGACTTTCTATTATTTAACTTAGGATTCTTGTTTATGACCCTAGATGACCCACTTTCAAAGGTGACCAAGAATGTTATAGAGACGAATTCTCATCAAGTTTCATGTAAATCGGTCTTTTTACTTGCTTACAAGCAAAATGTTGACAACAGACAGATGGCATGACATTCTACCTTTTTGATATTTATGTGACAATTGTTGTGCAATGGCATAATGGTCATGCTGTTGCTCATGTCAGCCACATGACAAATTGAATGGAATCTATAGTGTGTACTGCCTTCCAAGCCACAGATTTATCTTGTGTTAGCTTGGATGGACAGACACCAAACAATAGTTTATCACATTAAGTTAGCTCATGCTCAAGTACTTTGTGCTCAGGCTCCGTGCTTATTAAACTTTTTTTCATGCTAAACTGAATTTGAGCACAAAACTATTTGAACTTCTAGGACCGTACACATTATAAGAAACAAATAGCTATGGTTTAAAAGCCAACTTAAATATTTATAGAAACTTTGTATGGCATACTTTAACAAATTACAAAATGTTGAGCATTAAAAAACAGTTTTATAGGCACAGGACCAGGGTCCTAGCTAACAAAATGTAACCTGGTGCTGGTTTCTTTGTAGCCTCTTTTATATTTATAACTTCTCTCTTGGACTGGGACTTGAATGCTGCATCTGCTGACACATTGTTTGATTTACCATACTTCTGTACCTACAAATACAATAATCCCTTTCAGCACTTTCCTAGACATGAAAATATAATAAAGGGATCTATTTCACAAAGTCATGAATTACACATATTGTCTGCATATGGAAAAACATTTGTGCCAAGTCAGTTCAAAACCTTGCAAGTGTTCAATAGATACAGAGTGGACATGAAACAGAGTCGCATGAGAATGTAAGTGAGATGCTGGCCTCAACCAAACTGAAACATGCACTCTTTATATTGTGTAGACAAATGTAAACACTTGTAAGGTAATTCAAAAACTGGTGCACTTTGCACAATTTCTTGATATTATGAACATTTAAAACCTTCAAGCGGTATAAAATACAGAGCAGACACAATTGAAGACACGGAATCTCAGACAGTTAGAATGCAAAATCTGCTTGAAATCACATCGGTACCTAATTTCTTTGAGCTGAAAAACATCCTTAATCAAGTGTTAAAATGTTTACTTCTTCAGGATTTTTATAACGGTGACATCATTCTTAGGCCAAAACTGGAACCCATCCGAGTCTAAAAAAAACAGCCTATTTTCCCAAAATACTACATTATATTCACAATTTGCAATAGTTATAATTCTATCCCTACCAATGTCTGAGTGTTGTACTAGCAAGTCAGTGTCTGGGTCATAGAGGTGATAGAATAAAATCATATAACAATCTGAGATTTTACAAAAGAAAGGTCATGATGATCGAAAAACTCATTTACCCGAATTTTGACATTTTATGCATCATTTTGAAACAGACTAAAGAGATCAGCTACTGAAATGCATGTACCTTTAATGCCAATTCCAAGTACATGCACACTACATTATTCATAAACTCATTGGTGATGCTTCATACAAGCAGGGAACCAACTTGGCAATACTTACATTATATGCATTTGGTGCAGGTTTTTCATGTTTTGGGTCATTTTCTATAGGCACCGCTATAGGTCTGTGAAAGTTACCCGTTGCTCCAGATTTATTGAAATCTCTCTGTGTGGTTAGTAGACTTGGTAATGCATATATTCCAGGGCCTGGTGCATTTGACATTAAGTATCTTGACTGTCTCTTTGTCTGAAATTACACAACACTGTAAATGTTTGGCAAGATGAAACAAGCACTGTCTCCTGACAATCATACAGCACTCAGCAGTTTTGTAAGTGAAAAGGAATCAAAGCAAATTCTGTAAATTCAACTGTTATTTAACTAGAATTTTTGATAGCCCTGAAGTTTCACATGAATTCCATCAGCGATTTCTGAGATATGTTTATGACAGAAGCATATAAAACAGCTAAGCCTTATGTTGCTCATATATTCAATTCACCTAGTGTAAGCCGCCATTCAAAATTATGGTGATTTTGGCTATGTACAAAAGGATATAAAATGTCATGTTGTACCTTCATTCTTGCTACTATTAAATTTCCCTTGCTAGTGCCAAGCTAGAAGACAGTAACTGGAAACTCAATACATGCATGTATGTTGAACTATGTTTAAGTGGAACAAAAAATGCATGTAATTTTGTAAAACATAATTATACCTTTGATGCAAATCCACCAGTTCCTTTTTTTGAGAAGGAGACACTCTGACTATCTACCTTTACATGTCCTATGTAGCTACCAGGGCCAGGTGCGTCTGTCTATAAACATATTAGAAAATTGTTTACTAAGTGTTTTTTTTTAAAATTTCACGGAATACCATGAATTAATAAATTTAATTATACCAGATTATTATATTTTGTTTCCATTTGTAGAATCTGTAGAATTGATAGCTTTTCTTTTCTGACATCTCATAAGGGACCAGCGGAGCCTTGGGACAGTGGAGTAAACAAGAGCTGTCCATAAGACAGCAAGCTCGACTATTGTGGGTGTTTGCTAATAAAACAAAACTTTTATCAGTATAATAGCAAAACAAAATTCTGCTAACTATTAAGTATAAACTAGGACAGTTGAATCATAAAAAAGTAAAAATCTATCACTACATATTTAATTTCTGGTAAATTAATTGTTTGATACAAAATGTACCCCTGAACACTATTGCTAAGTTTGATATAACTACCATAAGTGGTTACTAAGATATGTGCATGATAGTACCTTGCATGCAAAACTTTAACCAAATTTTCAAAAGTCAAACAAGGGCCATAATTTGCACTAAATTTAAACAAGAGTTATCTGTCTTGACTGTGTGACACCCCTTAAGACATTAACAAAGTTTCAAGTCAATATCATAAGTGGTTACTAAAATATGTGCATGATAGTACCTAGCAGGCAAAACTTTAACCAAATTTTCAAAGTCAAACAAGGGCCATAATTTGTACTAAATTTATACAAGAGTTATCTGACTTGATTGTATGACACCCCTAAAGACATGAACAAAGTTTCAAGTCAATATCATAAGTGGTTACTGAGATATGTGCATGATAGTACCTAGCAGGCAAAACTTTAACCAAATTTTCAAAATCAAACAAGGGCCATAATTTGTACTAAATTTATACAAGAGTTATCAGATTTGACTGTGTGACACCCCTAGAGACATTAACGAGTTTCAAGTCAATATCATAAGTGGTTACTGAGATATGTGCATGATAGTACCTAGCAGGCAAAACTTTAACCAAATTTTCAAAAGTCAAACAAGGGCCATAATTTGTACTAAATTTATACAAGAGTTATCTGACTTGATTGTATGACACCCTAAAGACATGAACAAAGTTTCAAGTCAATATCATAAGTGGTTACTGAGATATGTGCATGATAGTACCTAGCAGGCAAAACTTTAACCAAATTTTCAAAATCAAACAAGGGCCATAATTTGTACTAAATTTATACAAGAGTTATCAGATTTGACTGTGTGACACCCCTAGAGACATTAACGAAGTTTCAAGTCAATATCATAAGTGGTTACTGAGATATGTGCATGATAGTACCTAGCAGGCAAAACTTTAACCAAATTTTCAAAGTCAAACAAGGGCCATAATTTGTACTAAATTTATACAAGAGTTATCTGACTTGATTGTATGACACCCCTAAAGACATGAACAAAGTTTCAAGTCAATATCATGAGTAGTTTCTGAGATATGTGCATGATAGTACTTAGCAGGCAAAACTTTAACCAAAGAAGCAACGCCGACGCACAAGTGACTGTAATAGCTCTCCATATTCTCCGAATAGTCGAGCTAAAAATTACCCATTTAAACAGTAATTTTTTGTATTTTTTGTACCTGTTATATAGATTATGCCTAAAAACAGTTGTTTTCATAAATATTTTACATTTTTATGTTTTTTGAGTTTGAAATTGTATGATTTTGAACAAAAACGTAAAATTTTGAACAACGATATATTAAGCCATTTTTTTCAAATTTTCTCACAAAATTCACAGAATATGTATCATAATGTCATAAATTTTCCATATCTTACTCCAAACAAAAACTATTTAACATCAGAGAAATTTCAGCCTTTATTTTGATGGCTTGATACATACTTAAAGATAATGCCTAAAAGTCAAAGCAACAAAGCCAATTTAAGTAACCAAACATATTTTTTAGTTATATAACTCAGACTGAAAAAGCCTAGGTTACATAAATTATGAGGTTATATAACTAGACATCCAGTGTTGAGTGCAAATCATGCAGTTGATTTAATCAGTTAAGAAGATAAAAATTCCTGTTAAATGTGACAGATAAACCAATCAGTACACAAGTTATGTAAACAGACCCTTGTATTCATTAAATTGTTGCATAAATGGCCCTTAGCCTTAGGGGCAAAACAATTTCACACTGTAACTGGATTGACATTTTGACAGAGTTGTATAACCATTATTCAATGAAGCAGAACAAATCAGTTTACATAACCCTTTTTTTTTTATCTTCAAGACCTATAATAACAGTTTATAGGTCTTTGATCTTTGTTACAGATGGAAAAATAAAAATTAAAAAAAAATATGAGAGTATCAAAACAGTGCATGCAATCACAGACCTATATATATATGTGTATATAGGTCCATGATGCAATCTACCTTCAAATTAAATACATATAATTGTACAAGAACTAAGACTTACAAAATGACTTTCTGGTTGAAACCTCTTGGCTTGAGCAGTAAATCCTTTCCTGTCAGCATTGTCCGTGACTATAGTTTGATATTTACTTGGTATTGAGGATGTGGCTGCTACAATGCCATGACCTACAAATAAGAGACCTCGTTAGAGACTGATCCATATTTTATTCAATTTCATGACATTTTTTCAACCAGCCACCAATTTTTGCTGAATCAATTAAACAGAAGAATATAAAAGCAAAGTTCCAAACATGAGAAGCAGGCAGATGGTTAAGCTGCCAAACACTTCATATTTTTAAAAAGAAAGCTAAGTTAGCACTGGGATGGGCCAAAAACAAATTTAGGCAGAATACTATGAATAATAATAACAATAAGACATCATATAGTACAATATTTACAAAGAAACTACATTATAAACAAATGAAAATTTAAGAAACAACACTATCAATTCTGATGAACAATTAAGATATTCAACTATGTCGACAAATTAAGATATTGCATTGAAGACGTGATATATATTTATAATTACAAAATGTATTTTACGAATGTAATTCAAAATCCCCTTGGTCCAAAAATGGCATAGTAGTCATAATCCCCTCAGCGGATTTTACAATATAGCATATATTGAATGAAAAATTTTTACTAAATGTTTTATCTGTCTCTAGTTTACTTTACTATACACGCTATAGCAAATGATTGAAAAAAAATAAAATTATAAAGTAACAATGTAAAATCCATTGAAGGGATTATGACTGCTATGCCATTTTTGGACTAAGGGGATTTTGACCAAGGGGATTTTGAGTGTCTCCTGTATTTTACAGCAATATTATTTATCACCAGAGAACTTCCATGTCAAGAACATCTTTTTAAAAGAATTAAAATTTACTACTCTCCGCACTTAAATTGGAATATTGTTCCATATTTTTGGCCCTGATTATGATAGGGACTTTCTAAAAAATTCAAGTCTGGGCTTTGGTACATATAAAAGTTGATTGGTTGATAATCTTAGTCCAGTATTAGCACTTCTTTTTTATTTGTCTGTTAGATACAGAGGGCTTGCATTGTTAAGTCTTGTACATCAAAATTGCCTTTTTTTATCAATTGCAGGAATATCTCCAATCATTGAGCGAACATTCTTCGATGGTGCACAATAAATAATAATACAGACTGCTCTCTTTTAAAATTTGTTTCATCCTGTTTTGAAGTTCTGAACTGCAGGAGCCCCATATTGTACAATGTTAACAAGATGTTGAAGAATATAAGCATTGTAAAAGTTTTCTTGAGTGTAGATTAAGGCAGTATTTGATATGCATTAAAAGATACAAAAGGGAGTTACATTTTTTATGCATTTATTCAACTTGGTTTTTACAATTTTAATACTCTTTTAAAACGTCCAATAATAAGCCCCCAATGGGTATCTCTTTCAGCAAGTATTTTAATACTGTATCAAATAATTGGCTAAAGCATGTTATATATTTAAGACGTTGGCAAGAATGAAGTGCCACTTTTGCAAGACTGCAGAGATATAAACATTAAACTTTTTACAGTTATCAGCAAAATAGTAAAAAGACCACTCAGGTGTTTTAAAAGTACTATATACCTTTGTAAAACATTTTACTAAGGTTTCTAGAAATTTGAGAAAACATTGCTTGCCAACCATCATGTTTTTATGACATATTTCAAGATGTATGTTGACCTTTGAAAATGTTGACACTTTGTTTTCTTTGATATTGTAACAATCTTGCTTCTCACAACTGCATAAACTCTCTTATAATCTCTGAATACTGCCAACCCCTCTAGCGAGTGTTATAGGCAGGACTTAAGTGCATGTTGAAAATGTTAGTATAGAGACAGACAATAAAATACCTGACAGTGAATATTGTGAAGCATAAAGTGAGGCTTAGAATGAAGTATCCTTGATTTAAAGTGACTGTAGATGTTGTAACTTAATAGAATTTCTTTTAACAAATGATATCTTAAGTTATGCATCTTAAACATCTCATACAGGGTTGTTTTGTTATTGTGCTTAATGTTAAGAAACTTGTTATTTAGTGGGCAAATAGCTTACATAGCCACGGACCTATATACACATGGATTGGCAACTCTCGTATTTTCTTACACAAGGTTTGTATTTTCTTTCTTTATGTAATTTTTGTCGTATTCAAATCTGTATCAACTTTCGTAATACGAAACTTTCATTGATTTTAATTTGTTGGTAATTTGTGATTACACTGGAATTTTTTCACCAACAACAAAAACAAAATGTTATTCTGATACATTTTAACACAATGGATGCCTTATAAAGCTATTGTCAGATACGTAATTAGATTTGTATAACAAGAAGTATCTTTAAAACAGATACACGGACGTTGTATCAAATCAAATTTTGCAATTTCGCCTTATTTAAGCAATGGCTAACAACAAGTGAGCGATATCAGAGCAGTCGCTGAGCGTGCGCAAGATATTACGGGTAACTTCTTTCCGGGCCGGTATGGTTTTATTAATTTTTGGAAGTTGCCAATCCATGTGTATATAAGTCCATGACATAGCTATAATTATGTTTATTATTTAAAATTCCTACCTTAAATTAAGTTTCATGTATCCAGTCAATAGTTAAAATGTTAGTTGATAAGTGAGGATACGTCTAATTAATTTGACATTGAAGCCAGCGAAATAGTTTTTTAAATGGGCATTTTCTTCTACAACTACAATATATCAGAGAAAAAAGTGGGTCTAACTGATCTAGAGCTGGGAAAAGGAGTGGAGTATCATGTGTCTGGAAACGCAACTACATCAGTATTAAATAATTACCTGGTACACATTCAATGTAAAGGTACAGGTTAAAATTGTTCAGATCTTTTAAATAGAGGAAAAAATCTACCTCAACACGACACACAAAACAATGCAGAGGACGTGAATAATTAAAACATAATGCATCCTTCAGGACGCAAACAATGAAATACTGACAGGCATATCTAATAGCCAAAAAGTATGGTCAATTTTTTAAGTGACTGGCAAGTGTGGGTTAGGCTAGGGTCTCCACATGATCATTCAATATATGCTTTCGACGGGTTTCAAAAACGTTATCTTATTGACTTTTTAAATGAAGTACGGGGAATGACCTTTATGTAAATGTCCTGACGGGTTTCTACTGTGAATTCTCCTCACGTAATCTTCATCTACCACTCTGATACTATCAGTGGCGGCCATATCTAAACAACCTAGGCACACTTCCTACAGGAAGTTGTACCGAGGGAATCTAGTTCTTATGATGAACGTCAATTGCAAAGTAAATACATCGAACATGGTATCAAACAAAAGCCATTCATTCAGTTTTATATTGCTTGAAATTT
This sequence comes from Saxidomus purpurata, assembly GCA_022818135.1. Taxonomy (NCBI): domain Eukaryota; kingdom Metazoa; phylum Mollusca; class Bivalvia; order Venerida; family Veneridae; genus Saxidomus; species Saxidomus purpurata. Next base: position 46,915,615 of record JAFMSR010000005.1, read on the forward strand.
ATGAAGATAAATAGTCTGAAAATATAGAAAAATTATATAACAAATTATAGCGCTGATAGTAGAAAGTAGTTCGCGTTGCTCGGGAAGCCATAATGGCCTTGCCCATTTCATGCAGGCGGATATTAAATTTCATTATGATATTCATTTAACTTACACATCATTTCAATGAAAGAAACGAATGTAATTATGTTGAAACTTTGCTCACATAATTTATGTTACGAAATTATACCACGGTAAACAAAATATTTAATAAAGTAATCAATAAATGCTTATATAACCTGAAGGAAACCCCTAAAGAAATACAATGTAGTCGTCTAAATATATTAGCGATGAACCAATGAAATAAACGATTGGCTGTACACCTAATTTTCATTGGATAAATACCGAGCGCGCGCCAGATACAAAGCGACCAAGCATTTGCAGTAGAACTGAACATATCGGGCTGTCAAGACGTACATTTATTTTGGAACAAAGGAATAACCATTAACCCGGTTCTCAAAATTTGAAGAGAAAAGATGCTTTCAACAAGTTCCGTAAGAAAAGAAAACGAGCTGTCATCAAATCTGGGAAAAATGAAGATTCTTGATGAAAATCAGGTGAGTGGCTGTGAATGAAAAATATGGCGGGAGAAGTCTTGTCATTTATTTTTTATGTCTAATCTCGAAAATAATTTGTGAATGAAAGCTATGATTGAAATATTTGTATAAACGTTTTTATATGATTTTTGTTCCTGTTTTACTTACTCCAGATACTTCTGGATAGCAATGATTTAAATGATCAAGTTTCAGCGGCTTGGATGACTGCACAATTAATCATGCGATTTTTGTTGACCTAAATCTTGCCGGGTCATCTTTGTGAATATACTTTTGACATTATTTTTTTATATAATATGGCAACACTTGGTTTAAAAAATTCGTTTGAAATAATTTGATGTGAAAGCCAGCGAGATCGTTTTTTGATGGGCGCTGATGACGACTATTCAGTACAGTAAAATATCAGATTAACACGAGTTCAGCTAGGCAAAGTGGTGTTTATTTAGCAATCTTGAGCCATGCTATGTGCTGCGAGCACTTGTGACATATTTGAATATGGAACAATTTGCTGATTAAGCACTGAAATATGGCTTTATTTAAGTTCATTCAAGAAAATCAAACTGGTATTTATGTTATGTTGTTGTTTTTTCAGCCCAAGAAGAAGGTTCTAGGAGAAATCACGGTAAGTATTTTTTGTGTGGCTGCATTTGTTGATTCAGTTGAAGTATAATCAAGTGAATAAGTGTGTGAAAAGAACAGTTTTTGAATTTAGATACAACAGCTTGTAAAACTCTCATATTATATATGCATGGGCTTTTTTCTATCCTTGGATATAACTGGAAACTTGTTAGAAGTGTGCTCTTCAGCATCATAATTACTTAATCCTGAATGGTTAATAGCAATTATGGTGCGGGTTCCGCAAAAGTATGTATTAAGTTTGTTAAACAGCGCATATTTTAAAACGTTGGTTATATTTTCGCTGCTTTTATGAAGTATACCATGTAACAATTGAGACAAATATTCATCCTCGGTCAGTGTCATTTTTTGAAGGTCCACAAAACTGTACATTGACTTCAGAAAACTTCAGTCTAATATTGTATACAGGAAACCAGACATTTAATAGTGGAGAGAAGATAGTTGTTTGAATCTACATTTTTTTTTTTAGTTCATAAATTTGAAAGATATTTTCTTGTTTTGCATTGAATGGTATAAATTTATGTTTTTAAAAATGTATTTTTCAGAACTTGCAAAGAAATTCAAATGCTGGAACTAAAATGCAGGTAAGGTTACATAGGAACAGTTTTAGCAGCTGCTGCAACTTCAAACATGCTACAAAACTGATAGCAGTTTATTAATAGTATGATGTTTATATCAAAACCTGTGCATCAATAACTTTTTGTAATCTTTAACTTACAATGAATGTTGCATCTCAGCATGCCCATTCACGCACTGCAGTACGTGAATCACGTACAAAATATCAAATGCACGCACAAAAATCACTTGTTGGGGGTACATGCACGCAGAGATTTTGAACTCCTATGTTCAACTGCCAAATCGCTGTTTATTTCATCGCGCACTTGCCGAATGTTTGTAAGGTTTAAAATGCAGGTCCGGAGATAATTTTGTTTCCATCACTGACTTCGCGTAATTGTCAGCCGCATAAATGGGTTTGTAAGCGTATTAGTGTGACGCCATGTGCACCGTGTGCATAAAAAGCAAAATGCAGAAAAGTATTTAAGATTTTATAAATCCAGCAAAAGGTTAGTTAATATTATTTTCTTCGATAATGGACTGCATTTTTGATAATTTCATATATCTGTTAGTCGGGCATTTATTATCGATCAGCATTTTTACCAGCGTCAGTTGAGTGTATGTTATTTCGTGAACCGTAATCCGTTCATGAAAACGGAATTCCATGAATTTTGCTGAAAACTCCGATGTTAAATAATAAATCACTAGTTCATGATGATTCTGTCAAATTACAGCCGAGGAGTCAGTATCTGGAAAGGTTCAGTCCCAAACGCCCAAAAGAGTGAAAAACAAAATAAAAAACAGTTGAATAGAAAAAAATCAGATCTGCCATGTAGTGTACCCCCAAGTTCTGCAGTGCACCCCTAATTTGCAAAGGCAGGGGGTACATGTACCCTTAATTTAAAAAATGAGTGGGCATGCTGGCATCTATCTATAGACTAGTATTTGATATTGCAAAACATTTTTTGTATGTGGCTTTGGGATGAATCAAAGAAGGGCAAAGTAATCTATTTATGGTACCCAGCTTTGTGCTTCAAGGAGGTGCTTTAGCTTACAACTGTACTTCACTTGATATAGAGCATAGTTTTGGTAGAGAAGTATAATTGGCCATGATACAAACCAGAACTGTTTGCATGAACAATTTCATAATAACATTAAAGTAATTATTCTCTTGAACATTACTCTATTACTTAAATTGCTTAATTTTTTGAGATAAAAGGAAGTAGATATTCATTTAGAACTCTCAGTTGGTTTTGAACAACCTAGTGTATTTTTAAATCTGTGTTAATTGTCTTTTCTTTGCAGTCTCCCCAAAAAGTTGTTGAAAAAACTGTTGAGAAGTCTGAGAAGGAAATTGAACCATTATTAAGAGATAATCCCCAGCGATTTGTTGTCCTGCCCATCAAATACCATGATATCTGGAAGATGTACAAGAAAGCTGAAGCTTCCTTCTGGACTGCTGAAGAGGTAGATCTCTCTAAGGACTTGACACATTGGGAAGTCTTGAAACCAGAGGAAAGACACTTCATCTCTCATGTTCTTGCCTTTTTTGCTGCCAGTGATGGAATTGTAAATGAAAATTTGGTAAGTTTGTAATTTTGCACTTCATAAAGAGAAGATTTGTGCTATATGGCTTGTGTACAATACAAGATTTTTTATCGTTAATTATTTACTTTAAAGCCAAATGTTTTTCATTAATTTGATTATACAATAATGCAAAGATAAGTGTCATCTATTGACTATTCAAGGTTAATTGAACTTCTACTGGTTTAGGCGTAAATTTGATAATGAAATGTGAAAGTGCAAGAAATGACCTTCAGTACATTGATATTTTGGAAGAGATAGCTGATTTAAAGCTAGATTTCTTGTCTTAAAATGTTTGCCCTGTACCTTTTTAGGTGGAAAGATTTAGTAAAGAAGTTCAAGTGACAGAAGCTAGATGTTTCTATGGTTTTCAAGTTGCTATGGAGAACATCCACTCTGAAATGTACAGTTTACTCATTGACACATACATCAAAGACACAAAAGAAAGGTTTGTATATGTACACTGTTTGAAAATGTACTTCACTAAATGTTCAGAGATCAGTAGGAGTAGCATGCTTTAAATTACAATAGATCCAATCTCGATGGTCTGTTGCTTTACACATTTATTCAAAAATGTAATATTTCAAGCATAAATGATAGAATATTAAAGTACGAGTTGCAAAATCTTTCCAAAATGACTACTTTGCATAAATGATAAAATATTAAAGTAAGAGTTGCAAAATCTTTCCAAAATGACTACTTTGAAGATAGAGACAATATCTACATACCAAATTAAAGCATGTTCTATTTCTTTACAGAGATTTCTTATTTAATGCAATTGAGACTATGCCTTGTGTGAAAGAAAAGGCAGATTGGGCAATGAGATGGATAAATGATGGACAGTCTCCCTATGGAGAGAGAGTTGTGGCCTTTGCAGCAGTGGAAGGAATCTTTTTCTCAGGGTCTTTTGCTTCAATTTTCTGGTTGAAGAAGCGTGGAATCATGCCTGGTCTTACCTTCAGTAATGAGTTGATCAGCAGAGATGAGGTAAGAAATTAGCAGAGAAATACTTGAAGAAAAATTTAGTAATAATCGACTGCTGGAAAAACTTTGGTTAGGGTATGAATATATAGTTTGCCTTTGATGTTGTGAAATGGACCACTACACAGACTAATGTAAACATTAACTTTTTATGCAAATTAAATCTAATGTATGTCAGTCTGCCATATTTGAGAAATTAAAACATTGTGCAACAGGAATTTAAAAATACTGTTTCACTTCAGGTACTGGTTTTGCTCTGGCCTGCTGAAGTGCCAAATTTTACTTATTATTTTAGGTGTAATGAACAGCATTCAGTGTTGGTTTTGTGTATTTATGTGAAGTATGATGTATTTTAAATAGGGTCTACACTGTGACTTTGCCTGTCTGATGTTCAGTCACTTGGTAAATAAACCTTCCCAAGAAAGAGTATACCAGATCATAGATGAGGCAGTGAAAATTGAACAGAAGTTTCTCACAGAAGCTCTGCCTTGTAGACTGATAGGAATGAACTGTGATTTGATGGTCCAGTATATAGAGTTTGTAGCTGACAGACTTCTGTTGGAGCTAAAGTGTGAAAAGGTATTTATTGCGTAATTGTAGATTTTATTTCTTTGTTTAAAATAGATTCTTTCTGTTGAGTGATCAACTTTAGCTTCTGTAATTCTTATTCCATTTACAAAAGCTGCTTTCAGTATTTTTATCTCCCGACAGTTGATATGAAGCACATTCTGGTAGAGTCTTTTGACTAGTCTAGAAACCAGTTACCTCGGTTGACAACTTTATTTTATCAGTTAACACATATACACCATGGATGTATACATCTGTAAGGCATTAGCAAGCAGTCATGCAAAGTACAAGGCATTCAATAATTCTTATTTATTTACAATCTTGCATGAAAGGTTTTTTGTTTTCTTTGTAAAATATTCTTGTGTATTTCAGCTCTACAACAAAGAAAACCCCTTTGACTTCATGGAACATATATCTCTAGAAGGCAAAACAAACTTTTTTGAGAAACGTGTTGGTGAATACCAGAAAATGGGAGTGATGGGAGGTGGAAATACAGAAAGTCACACATTCACTTTAGATGCTGATTTCTAATAGAACTATCTAAAATGCATCATTAGTGCCAACTTCACTGCAGTTGTGGTGGTGTGTGTTCATCTCCGGATACAATCTAGAGGTTATGATCTCAGATATCCTAAAATGTTCATTTCCTCAGAACTTCTTCAGTTTTAGATAACAAAATTGATGTTTTACCACGACATACTCTGAATCTTGTTTAAATTGATCTAACTAAACAAGGTTACCGTTTAAAATAGTGCCTTTAAATCTTTGATTTTAGTGATGTGCAATTTTTTAACCAGTGATTTATGATTTTACACTATTATTTTTGTGAATATTTGGTTTGCCATTTTTAAATATAGTAAAGATTTTGTTCTTTTATTGGCATAATTAAATTAGTAAGAAATTCATTTATTTTTAAAATAATGCTAAGATTGAGGAGCTAATCTTTTTTTAATGCGGGTACATGTGTCGATTGCTTTATTATTTATTGTTACTGCAAGTGTGTTTTAGTATGTGTTCTTAGCATGTTTTATCATGTGTATTTTACTTGTCTTTTATAACAAATAAATGAATCCTTGAAATATGTTTAGTTGCTTTTATTTGTCAAATTGAAGGTAGCAGATTTTATAGTACCTTTTAGGTGTAAGTTATTGCACTGTCCATCGTTCAATATGCCACCATAAACAGGAATCTGTAGTGTTGCTGCTGTACACAAGTCACAAAATGTTGGGTATTTAACTTTAACAATCTTGGAAGGATATACTTTAAACTTGAACAGGTGAACTACCTTGATGTGATGATGGTTGTAAAGGAATTCTGGCCTTTGGTATATAGAGTATAGTGAACAGATCTTGTTTAACTTGTGTGGCAAATAACTCTTAACAGTTCGATAGTTTTAAAACCTGACTAAATGTTTAATATAATGTGGGTTTGTGGTTCAACATGCTATAAGGCACAATGTGATCATCCTCTATACTGATCTCTAGTTTCAAGTCATTGATCTAGAGTCCAAAAACATCTTGAAGCTATATCTTTAGCTTTCCAGGCTGAGTTTTGGGATGGATGATTGTCTACAATCTGTCCGCAGTTTGCTTCAAAAGACATCTGAAACTAGTCCGCCAGTGTTGATGTATCTTCTGGCAAGTTGGCAACACATACGAACAATTTTGATAAACCACAAGGCCTGGAATTAAGATATTGACATGTATCATTGCCTCAGCCCTGGTTGACAACTACCAAGATTGTTCTATGACCCCTTGGGCAAAATTGACCCTGTCCAGGGTGTCGCTTAAAGTTATATTACCCTTTAAAATGGCCACATTGGTTTATAGTTAAGAATGATGCTCAAAACACAGTGGATGCTGTTACATAGAAGAAATAAGTTTTACCAAGTTATTTCTGTTATTGACGAATACAAATTAAGATACACAACCGAAAGGGTGGATTTTTTTTATTTTTGACTAGGATAGTCGAAAATGATTTTTACAGATTTTCTCTATATTCAGTATGAATGAAACTGTTATACAGATCGTTATTTTTAGGTTGCAACTATGGCAATGTTTATTATTCTAGGAGTATAAATCACTGATTAATGTTTTATTTAAGATTTTGATTGTCACTTTGAACAGTAATATCACTAATTTTTCATAGGTTTAGAAAAATTTTAAAAATCTTGGAACTGCATGGCCTTGAGCTAGGATATTTTGCAAGGAGTTTTGCCTAGTTGACCTCTACCAAATTTGCTCAAATCATGACCCTGAGGTTGAGTATTGCCCCCGTCCAGGGGTTCACATGTAACCTTTAAAAATGTTTTCCAGCTCCTAGAGCTTTAGAATTTTGGTGTATCAGTGCTTAGTGGACCTCCTCAAAGTTTTTAAAATAATGCTCCTGGGGTTAAAATTGACCGTCTGAGGGGTCGCATGGTATAGGAAAAACTTAAAGTGTTTTCAAAACTTATTGGGTATGTTACAATGTCCAGTGGTCCTCTACCAAGTAGGTTCAAATCATGCCCCTCTGGTCAAAATTGACCATGCCCACTTAGAAGGATGTTCTCATGTCTTCATATAGAGTTAAAGGAGAAAAGTTCCTATTGCAACCTCTCGATTACTAAGCAACCAGTGACTTCCACTTTGAACAAGTGACATTCTAAGAAACTAATGACTTCCATTGGCAACTTCTGACTCCCCTTTACAAGAAGTGTAAGTGCTCTGGTACTTAAGTGAGCGATATAAGCAATCATGGCCCTCTTGTTTAATATATAATATATACTGTACTTTAAAGCAAGAGTATAAAACTGAGGAATATTGCAAGTTGATTTTGCCCCCTATGGCACGGCATTTTGTAAATTTAGATGCGGGGACGCTCTTGTACGTATAGAAACTGGAAGTTTTGAAAACCTGAAGTTGGAGGATTGTACATGCCCTTTTTGTAACTTAGTTGAGGATGAGTTAGATGTTTTGTTAGATTGTGCTGTTGATTGTGATATGACAGCAGAATTATTCGCCAAGGCGATAGTAGTTAGGCCGAATTTTTCACATTTCAGTAAGACTGACCAGCTCAGTTACCTATTTCCTAGTCAATCATTAATTAGACATTGTTCCAAAACCTGTTTTAATATTCTTAAACAATGTAGTTTTTATCTAGGAATCTTGTTATTTAGATTGATCAAATGAACAAGGTTAAAGAAATAGTGCCTTTGAATCTTTGACTTTAGTGATGTGCAATTTCTTAACCAGTGAAGTATGATTTTACACTACCGGTATTTATTTTTGTAAATTTTTGGTTTGCCATTTTTAAAATCATAGTTTAAAATCTCCTTTATTTTGTTTTCTTATTGGCATACCGGTAATTAAAATTCATAGAAAATGTATTCTTCATATCCTTCCTTTGAGATTAACATTTACCCCAAGGTTTCAAGAAAATCCTTCCAAATGTTTGACAAATATAGATCCAGGATAGGTATATGGTTTTGACTTTCAAGGTAGCTCTGCGAGTGTGGTGCATGGCACACCCTTGTATTATGGGCAACAACTGTGTACAGTGATTTGAAATCGGCCTATGCATGTAGAAGTTATTGCCTGGACACAGAGGATGGACAGAACCAAGCAAACCAGACCAGTTTGGGCCTAGTTAGTTTTCAAGAAATTTGAAGATGCAGAAACAAAGTAAGAACTTAACTATGTATGTTCAACATTTTATTTTCATTGTGTCAATGATCAAAAAACATCACAATAATAAATATTGAAAAATAAAGTATCACAAACATTTGTCCACAAACCAGCACAGACAACAATGGAAAACTGCAATGAATATGTGTATTTTTAGCACTACAATAGTTAACACAACAAATATTTAACCGACAGTGAAGTCCTTATGAAATCTTACACACAACATTCAAAGTTTTATAATCTCCCTTCATATGTTTACTAGGAAGTATGTAAAAATATACATTTTGGAATTTCTAAACAACAAAACAAACCAAATCTTGTTCATGACTTCAAACAAGAGAACCATGATGGCTCTAAAGCGCTCACGGGAGGTCCATTGCAGTACCTTGAAATCTTCAATCCTTGAAGTCACATAAGAATCATTCCTGTGAAATTCTTTCAAATCTGACCAATGGTTAAACATGAGCAGTTTTCAATGTAGCCTACGGGTCTTGCAGGTGACATGTCGTGCCATTAAGGTGAACAAGTGTCTCGAGTCGATTCAAAATCTTCCGATGCATGAGGAAGTCTCATGTGTCCTGTCCAAGTGTAACCTTGACCTTTAATTTACAGACCTTGATCATGTGCATAATTCGTCATCCCATTGTGGTGAACAACTGTGCAGTCAATTTAAAATCCTTCAATTCATGAGGAAGATACTGCCTGTGTGTCCATTTTGACCTTTTATCTCTAAGTGTGACCTTGACCTTTGAGCTACAGACATGTGTCTTGCATGCAACATGCCATCCCATTGTGGTGAACAACTGTGCCAGGTCAAATCAATATCCTTCAGTACATGAGGAAGATACAGCCAATATAATGTCTCGAGTGTCCATTTTTCAGTGTTTATCTTAAGTACTGACCTGGGTTTGTGCATGACCCATTGTCCCACTGGTGAACAACAGTGCAAGCGAATAAAAAAATTTTCTATACATGAGAAAGATACAGCCTGAACAATGTCTCATGTGCCCATTTAGCACCATTAATCTTTAAATGTGACCTTGATCTTGGAGTAAGATACCTGGGTCTAACGCATGACACACTGTCCCACTGTGGTGAACAACTGTGCAAAGTCAATTCAAAATCCTTCAATGAGGAAGATACAGTCCAGACAAGGTTTCATGTTAACAATTTTTACTTTTAGTTTCTAAATGTTACCTTTGAGCTACAGACCTGGGTCTTGCATGCAACATGCCATCTCATTGTGGCCAGGTCTATTAAAAATCCTACAATGCATAGGGAAGATACAGCTCAGACAATGTCTCATGTGTCCATTTTTCACTGTTAGTCTCTGTGACCTTGACCATTGATTTAAAGACCTCAGTCTTGTGTGCCACACGCCACCCCATTGTGGTGAACAAGTCAATTCAATAAGGAAGATACAGCCTGGACAATGTCTCATGTGAACGTTTTTTGCCTTTAGTCTGTAAGTATGACCATGACCTTTTAGTTACATACCTAGGTCTTGCATGCGACATGCCGTTCCATTGTGGGGAACAACTGCCAAGCCAATAAAAAATCCTTCAATGCAAGCAAAAGTTACAGTCTGGAAAAGCTCATCTGGATGAACCGGCATGTAAATACCTGAACCGCCTAAGTGACAACTATATCAAACCACTGTTAGTAGGCTGAACAAAAGTGAATTGAAAACAGCATCAACACTGCATGCCACCTTGTACAAGTACCAGGTACACATATCACAGACAAAGTATGGAGAGTTTAGGAACATAATTATACTGGTGTTGTGATACAGCATCAAAGCCCAGCGCTAAGTACACCAGTCTGAGTTTCAGTATCATTGCATTATGTATTCTCCGTTAGAATGTCAAGATCCCGCCATATGTCAAAAAGGCTAAATCCTTACCAAGTAGAGATGGGTCAAAATACACCTAAATATTGTATGTAACATGCATGTTGTATCACAGAAAAGTGGTCTCGATTTTTCTCTACACCCAGTAATAAAAAAGTTACAATATCAGCTATTTATAGTCACAACAAAGGGAAGTAATTCTAAAAACAAGGGTAGCGCATGGTGGTGAATATTTGTACAAAGTAACCTAAAAATCCCTCCATGCATGAAGAAGAAATGCTCCAAAGATATTCTTGACTTTGAACTTTAACCTCTAAGTGTGACCTTGACCTTAGACCTAGGGACCTGGTTCTTGCGCATGACATTCCGTCTCATGATGGTGAACATTTGTGCCAAGTTAAATTAAAATCCCTCCATGCATGAAAAAGATATGCTCAGGACAAAGTCATTCTTGAATTTGACCTTTAACCTCCAAGTGTGACCTTGACCTTAGACCTAGGGACCTGGTTCTTGCGCATGACACTCTGTCTCATGATGGTGAACATTTGTGCCAAGTAACATCAAAATCCCTCCATGCATGAAAAAGATATGGGCCGGACAAAATCGGACGGACGGACGGACACACATACACCAAACCGCCAAAAGTGACAACTATATCGAGCTCACCGCAAGTGGGCTCGACAAAAAATGCAGTTCTTACTTCCTTAATATTTAAGGCACAGAATTCAGTTAGATGTTTGCTATCATAATGATATTAACACTGATTAAATCATAAACCAGTGTTTGCTTGAAAGATCTTAAACAGGTATGATCTGGAAAAAATCTGTAACAATATATTTTAATTTGGTGTAAAGTAAACAAGAGATAGATTTTTAAAAAGACAGGTCGGCTTGCTTTCTTACCATCAAAATACAATATGCAATCTTTGTCAACCAGTTATTGTCTAAACAAATATTAATATTCACTTACAAGATTATTATGCAAGTCAAACATGGACAGACCTGGATCAGACAATGTGACCTAGATCACATTCCATAGAAAAGCAGAAATAAAGCATGTACAATACAGTGCTATGAACAATAAACTAATGGGTGATCAACAAGTTACTTCCTTTCTGTATTCCAGCAAAACAACAATTAAAATTAAATATGTGTATACAAAATGGACTAAAGTTATAAGACTGTGTCACAAAGTAGCAGTTAAATCCTTGAAACTATAACAAATAACATGATGGTCATCTATGCCAATCTTGTGGTTTCTTGTTGGCACCTTACCAAACATATTACCTTTGGATTTAAATATGAACAGTGTACAGTTTATTTGTATTTAAAATACAAAAATGTAAATTATTTTTCAAACCTCCCTACCCTATAATTTTCAACATGTCACTTGAATAACAACATAATTTTGATCTTGACCTAATCTAATGTCATGGCAACAACAAAACAAAATAATATACAGCCTTGTCATACGAGTCCTATATGTGTAGTGCTCATTTAATTGATGGCAGTGCTTGTCACCTGATGTAATTAACTAGATGGGTGTTCAGGAGAACACTTGTGTCGCCCTCTTTCTTACACTTTGTCAGAAAAACCAAAATGTTTACAAGACAACATGCCTATTCAAGAAATATCTTTCCAAAGCAACTGTTATTATAATAAACAAGACCTATCAGTAGGACGGTGCACTCAACTTTTCTAAGTGCTTGCCAATAAAACAAAGCTTTGGCAATAAAGGCAAAACAAGGATATATATTGTATACCTGTCATAAATACTTAATCCTGATTGGCCGATAGCGCTCACATGCCGATCTGCAAAAGAATGTTTAGACCTGGAAATGATGTGTAGACCTGCACTGATTTTAAGACATAATTTCTGTTATATTTTCGTATGATTTTCACTACTCTTTATGAGGCATACGATATAATAATTTTAGACTAATGTTTCGGTCAATACATAGTTTTGCGGACCTGTGAACAAATTATAATGACCTCCAACTTCGTCCTTGGTCAATATCACTTTTAAGAGGTCAGCAAAACTATGTATTGACCTCAAAATTAGTCTATAATTGTATAGTATAAACATGGATCACAAATAGAAATATTACGTCAAGAGTTTCAAACTTAAGTGTTTGATATTCGTGAATACTACAGCAAAGTTTTAAATTAATACTTAAAGTGGTTAATGATATATGTGCATGACAGTGCCAGTTGCACACAAGACTTTAACTAGGAATTTCTAAGTACAATTCAAAAAACATTTTCACAGAGTTATCTTCTCTTGCCTACAGATAGGTCTCATGATGGTACATAAGTATTCCAACTTTAAAAGTAACATCTCAAATGGTTAAGTCATCGAGTGGACGAGAATGAAAAAGTTTCTAAGTTGAAAAGGGCCATAATTCAAATGAAATCCATGACAGAGTTATCTTCTCCTGCCTACGTTTGAGTATCATGATGGTAAACAAGTATTCCAACTTTCAAAGTAATAATTCAAACAGTTCAGACAAAAAGTGGACTGGTACGAAAAACTTATCTGAGATTCTAAGTTAATAAAGGGACTTAATTTTTTTTAAATCCTTGGCAGATTTACCTTCTCTTGCAGATGGGGGTAATAATGTGAACAAATATTCCAAGTTTCAAAGCAATATCTCAAGGGGTTAAGACAATAAGCGGATTTTACCCATATTTAATGTATTTTCGAAGTAAAAAAGGGGCATTATTCTGTCAAAAACCTTGACAGAGTTATGTACTCTTGTCTGTGGATGGAGGTAATGATGGGAAATAAGTATGGTAAGTTTCAAAGTAATATCTGTAATGGCTTTTTAATAAAGTGGGGACGTACGAAAAACTTAACCAAGCTCAATGCACTTTCGAAGTCGAAAAAGGGACATAATTCTGACAAAAACCTTGACAGAGTTATGTACTCTTGTCTGCTGATGGAGGTTATGATGGCAAATAAGCATGGTAAGTTTCAAAGTAATAACTGTAATGGTTTTGAAATAAAGTGGGGTGGTACTAAAAACTTAACCAAGCTCAATGCACTTTGTAAGTTGAAAAAGGGCCATAATTCAAACAAAAACCTTGACAGAGTATGTACTCTTGTCTGTTGATGGAGGTTATGATGGTAAACAAGTATGGTAAGTTTCAAAGCAATACCTCTAATGGTTTTGGAATAAAGTGGGATGGTACGAAAAACTTAACAAAGGTGTGACACCAACGCCGACGTGAGTAGGATAGCGCCCCTTTTCTTCGAAAAGTCGAACTAACAACAAAAACAATTGGATTTTTCTATGTTTTACTTTTTTGGGGTTAGTATTTCCCAAAGTAACTGAAACATTTGTGAACTTTGTTGTAAATTAAAAGCTACCAATCAAGTATGACCTTGACCTTCAAATTTTGGTGGCATCACACACCCTTTGTCATAAGCATTACAATTTGAAAGTTTGATGAAGAAATCTTAAGAAATGGCAAAGTTATAGCCAACGATAAGTTTTTGTGACGGAGGGACAAAGGGATCCCTATGTATCACTTTTTCTCCGAAAAGGCGACACAAAAATTATGTCACATATGAGTTATGAGTACTGTTTTAAGGCGAAACTTGCAATATTCTGAACTAACTGAATTTATCAGAACAGGGCAACTGTGGGGTTAACACTAACATCTTATTCTTGAATTCAAGTAGCCCCCATCTCCATTCACTCTATGAAACAAGGGTATAATAACATATTCTAGCATTACAATCATTTCATATATAGAAACTAGAAGTCTATGAGCTCTCAGCATCTGTCATCCAGATCGCCAGATCGCAGACTGACAGATACTGATAAAACGAACATTCAAACTTTGGATGTAAGCTCTATATGACATGATCTGTACCGTCCTGTCTTACTTTTAAGTTATAACTATTCTCTAGCATATCTCTCTCCTATAGCTAGAATACTAAAGTATTACATGTTGCACTGTGAAGTTCACAAAAACAGATACTCAGCATTATCAAAGAGGTGATTGTTAATTCACTATGCTGAGGTTACACACAGTAAAAATCTCTTGTTTGATGAGGTCATGCAGCTTTAATGTAGTCATTTGACATAAACTCATGGCAAACCTTGCTGCAGAAGAAAGCAAACTTTAGATGAAATTTATGGGGAAAAAACTTTGAAAATTAAAAGAAGAAAATGGTCCCTGACTGCTTTCAGCCAGTATAGCCAAAGTCAATTTTATTGGTTGCCAAAGAGTAGCTGTAGGCGACCAAATGATTTTTTCCAGAAGGAATGGCGATATTCAAAATTTTACAATGTAGACAGTTTTTTTCCGACAACCAGTAATTTTAACTTACTAGTATCACTAACCAAGTTTTACACTTTTGGAAGAAATCTGAAGAAACTTACTGTTTTGAAAGTTCATAAAAAATAATACAAAACATATTACATTGTGTATTTCCATTGTTAACTGTTTTGTATAGGTAACAGCACTGTCAAAATGGTGAACATGAGTAATAGAAAAGCTCACTTTAAATTCAGCAAAGTTAGGATTTGAAACTAACTCCTACACATATCCAAAGTAAACATGTTACCAAATATCTTAATTCAAACTGGTTTGCCTTGAAAATGGCAGGAATAGCTAAACATAAAATGTATTCAAAATCATTTTCTCAGAGAATAAAGCAGAAAATGAATCTTGAAATATTAGCATAGATGATATATGTATTACATGCTAGACTCCTTTCTGATGGTCACACTGGCGTTTGCAGCAATATAAATAGGCAAATATATACAAATAAATTGACATGTCTGTGAAATTGTCAATTTCCGAAAACCAGTGGGTGATCTAGAGATACTGAGATGATGGTGCTGATTGTCAATGAAATAACAATGGATGCCAAAATCAACCTGCTCTAGTTAACATACAAGTTTTGTTAAAGCCCTACTTTAAACCCTTCCTGGCACCAGTCTCAAATCCTGCCTACTGACTGGTCAATTTTGAAAACAAACATATCTAAGAGGAATTTCAGAACAAACTACACATGTAGAACTATCACTGAAGGTGATGAATACCCCCCAAACACCACACTGATGCAGTATATCAGTATTTAATGGTACTTATCATTTCTGTGAAGAATCATCAAATTCTGACCAGGGGTTTTGAAGATCAAGCATCCAAAAGATTTTACTATCTCCAGCCCCTGTGACCTTGACCTTTGACCTAGTGGCCTGAAACATTGACCAGACCATGCAGCATGGTTCTTATCATTTCTGTGAAGTATTATTAAATTCTGACCAGGGGTTTTGGAGTTATAGCGTCCACAAGGATTTTACTATCTCCAGCCCCTTGTGACCTTGACCTTTGACCTAGTGACATGAAACATGGACCATGCACAACTAGGCAGGGTACTTCTACTTCTATAAGGTATCATTAATTTCTGACCAGGTGTTTTGGAGATTTTATTATTACTATCTCGAACCCCTGTGACTTTTGACCTAGTTACTTAAAACATGGACCATGCACAACTTCTGTGAATTAATTAAATTCTGACCAGGGCTTTTGGAGATTTAGTGTCCACAAGATTCTGTCTACAGACAGAAGGACAGACAGACAAGCTGAATCCAGTATGCCCCACTTACACTTTGTGGGGGTATAACAATTTATATAATCTTAGGGCACAGCACTATGACAGAAGTACCATAGAAATATTGAAGTTCAAGCAAGTCTTCCTACTTCTAATGAACCTGATGCCTTGTTATCACAAGTGTTCTATATTTCACCAAAATACAAATTCTGAGTGGAATAGTGCTAAAATAAGTTGTTACACGTTATCCTTTTCCGTTGATTTTTGTATTAATTGGGATCACTGAAAGCATGTTCACTGATACAATTGTCATTATAATTATCACCCCTAAGGTATAACTTTCATGTCATTAGTTGCTTTCTTTTTTCTTCTAATACAGACCACAAAGACATATTAAATCATTTTTTTCCGTATTTAAACAAGTATGTCTTTCAATAAATGTAATATAGACTTCCTGTATTGGAAAGCTAGTAAGATCTATTGCAAATGAAAATATACAACACATCAGAATAAAATATGACAACACATGAAAAAACAACAACATATTTTTCTACAATATAATCGACAAAGCCAGCTTCAAGCATGTTCATAGGGCAAAATTCTCTCACATAACAACCATACACTATTCTTGACTCAAAAGAAAATTATGCACACACTTTAAACTTCAATAATTCAAAACAATTCACATTTTATGTTGTTACTATGCCTGACCAGCAGGCATGGAACAGTAGTACTGTAGCAGTATGAACAGAAAAAGTTAACTAAAACTGTACTTCATACATAACGAATAATAAATGCAAAAAGAACATGTTTTTGAAACACAATTGACCACACCCATTTATTAATATTAACAAGTGCAGTTTACTATTATAGTACTGATTAGAACTGTGTTCTATTACAAGATATCTTGTTTCTTTTCAAGAGAGGAAAAATATGGAATTTTGTTTTTATCAAGAGGTTGGTGTGGACTGTAAAAAACAAACATTTAGTGTAAAATAGCTTATGCTCAAATGAAACCTGAATCTCAAAAGGTGACAAGAAAAAAAATCACAACGTTAAATGCACAAATATTAAAAATGAAAGCAAAATCACAGTACAAACTTTGTGACAAAATGCAACACAAATCTTTGAAAACATTATGAGATATTTTCAATACCTAAATATCACAATAAAGTAGACAACATATACTGAGGGTCCGTGCAATAGTCATATATCATCTTGTATTTCATAAAAGTTAAAACTGTATTGCATCAAAACCTGGATAACGAAAATGACAGTATTTACATATTCTAGATGCTGACAGATCTATAACAAATGTTACAGTCAGTTATACTGTAACAACGCTATTACAGATATTACCTTATAGATATTACAATATTTCTTAAGTACGTTATTCGATGACATACAGTTGAATCTCATTATCTTGAATTTCAACAGACCACACTTTTAACTTCGAGATAAATGAGGTTCGAGGTAAGAGGAGGGACTTTTGTGTGTGTGTGTGTACATATATAGATGAATACGGCAAAATATTGGCTGTTTTCAAGACAGATAATCATTTGTATTTAACTTCATTGATACAAATGATAACAATTTTTTCTCTCGACATGTTCATATTTGCATTTGTTTTTAATATTTCGGCTTTTGCGTTGAAACAGTGATCTGATTTAACGACCTCCAACCAGACACATAGTGCTTTCAGATTCTTCGAAAGATAATGTTCCTTTGAGAAGGTAAAAATCATTTAAATGTTGGAAAAAAATTAAATTTTAAATACGTTTTATTTTCATATACTCGTAAACAGTAAAGATTTAAAAAATATCAAGCACATCTGAAGATGAATATCGGCCCAAGTGAAAATGAAAGTATGCACCAGACGAAAGTGAAAGTAGCAGTCTTTTTTTCTAATTTGTCAGGAGTTGAAATTCTGTTGAATTGAAATATGTGCTCTAAAATTTTATAGAGTGGGTCCTTTTTATCAAACTCTCTGAACTAAAATCAGCACTTACCTCAGACACCTTTGCTAGGAGACTGTTTTTGAGCCATGTTTTTCTACCATTCAATTCTGACATTTTTACAGATTGATATTTTGGTTTAGAAATCGTCTTTCTTATAAAGCCCCATCACTATTATCATTTAGCTACTCACACAAGTTTTGTCTTGAAGCAATTATGGGGCAAATTGAAAGGACTTAATAATTTCTTCAACTGAAACGGAATTTCGAGGGAAGTGAGTTTGAGATACTGAGAGTTAAGTATCAATATTCCAAAGACTGGTTAATTGTTGATGGTATTAAATCTATGACTTCAAGTAAACTTAAGCCTACATGTACATATTATGCAGAAATTGTTTAGCTTAATGACTCTCTGTGTACATGTATGTGGAATGTCAAGACTACATTGTAACTGACAAGAGAGCTGTCACAACACTTTTCAGTTTGATCACAGATAGTCAAAACATGTCTGCAAGCACATTTATATAAAAGTTTAATATCAATACTTATTCGCTGCTGGATCAGTACACACAAACACTTGACATCAGTACAAACACTTGATGTCTTTGCAAGCACTATCACTTAGCATCACTGCAAAAACTGTCCATATAGACAACAGAACATACAGCTTCTCATCCATCTGATACAAAAACTTGAAAATGAACAAAAATGGTGGTTCCTGTTTGGTGACAGCATTGTGCCTCCGTCACGACGCACATGCTTGGTGTATTCACTGCTGTAGCAAATTGGTGTAATCTGATTGGATGAATAAAGTCACATGGTATGTGTCAGGTGGATGCTGGTTCCCCATCATCATCATCACAACATTTGCAGACCTTACATTTACAGCACAGTATACAGGGTGCCGCTAACAACAGGAATGGTGAGGCAACAAGTAATAAAACGCCGAAACCAGCAAATATCCCTATAACCTGTAGATAAATTTCAAAATATGTTACCAGTAGGGAGATTTTATAAAGTGACATATTTTTCATTGGAACAGATTCCTACTGAAAGGAATTCACTACTTATAAAAGAAACGCAAGTTAATGATTCTACAGAGGTGTAGCAAAGAGTGTTATTTATCAAAAGTTACACACACACATAGTTAAAATTAATGAAGTCAAGGACACCTACTTGAGTTCTGTGCCATATCACAGATGCCCGGGAATGTCCCAGCTTGTTCTTACATGGTCCCTTGTCATAGTGGCGTAACAAGAAATCATCCTTAATGTACAAAACATAAGTGTACTTATATAAATATACACATACATTTATAATGTTTATGCATGCAAATGTGAATCAACTTAAATGGGACCTTTTTCTTAATAACTCTGCTAATACTGCAGATAGAACAAGAGCTGTCAGTAGGACAGCGTGCTCGACTTTTTTAGTGCTTGCCAATAAAACAAAACTTTGACAGTTAAGGGCACACAAGACTTTACTACAATTTATAAGTACAAATCAGAAGCGTTATCTTCTTTTGCTTACAGATAGGTCTTACGATGGTACGTAAGTACTCCAACTTTCAAAGTAATATCTCAAATGGTTAGTTAACAAGTGGAAATTTTAACTGAGTTTCTAGTCAAAAAGGGCCATAATTCAAATAAAATCCTTGACAGAATTACCTTCTCCTCCCCATGTTTGGGAATCATGATGGTAAACAAATATTCCACTTTCAAATTAATATCTCAAACGTTCAGTCAAAAAGTGGACTGGTACGAAAAACTAACCAAGATTCTAAGTTGATAAAAGGCCTAAATTTTAAAACAAATCCCTGACAGAGTTACCTTCTCTTCCGTACAGATGGGGGTAATGATGTGAAATAGCTTAAAAGTTTCAAAGCAATATCTCAAAGGGTTAAGGTAATAAGTGGTTTTCCCATATTCAATGTATTTTCTAAGTCAAAAGGGGCATAATTCTGTCAAAAACCTTGAAAGAGTTATGTCCTCTTGTCTGTTAATGAAGGTCGTGATGGTAAACAAGTACGGTTAGTTTCAAAGCAATACCTCCAGTGGTTTTGAAATAAAGTGAGGTGGTACGAAAAACTAACCCAGCTCAATACACTATTAAGTTAAAAAGGGCCATAATTCTGTCAAAAACCTTGACGAGTTATGTACTCTTGTCTGTAGATGGAGGTTATGATGGTAAACAAGTATGGTAAGTTTCAAAGCCATACCTCTAATACTTTTGAAATAAAGTGGGGTGGTATGAAAAACTTAACCAAGGTGTGACGCCAACGCCGACGCCGGGGCGAGTAGGATAGCTCCCCTTTTCATAGAAAAGTCGAGCTAAAAAACGAAATTTTCACAGTGCAAACTTCGGTCTACACTCGGGTCTACACATCTGTATACTTTGCAGTTGTCACAAAATATGTTTACCGGGTAAAACAGTAAGTACTGAAACGCTCCCAAAATATGTAACATCCGTTCAATTATCCAGACAAATAGGGACAAATACAATTATTCTTCTAACCAGGAAAACAACATAGTTGAGCACTACATTATGTTAACACAACTACAATCTACCTCTGTATGTTGAGGCTTTTTCTGGGGGTTTAACATTTTAACACTCAAGCAGTTTATGTAACAATCATCCCTGTGATAGACTTGTACTAGACCCCCAGCCTCCAGGAGAAACTGAGACCTTTTTCACATAAAGAGCCAGGTCAGTAGCAAGCCTTGAACTCATGACCCTAAATCAGTTAAAGACTTGAACCTATGACCCTTAATCAGTTAAAGACTTAGTGATTTCAAGTCATAAGCCTCAACCACTCAACCACAGAGAAGGGTCTAAGAGATAATGAATACTTACATCTAGAGATGTGAGACAGTACCAACAGAAAACATGTTTACATCTTTTACACATCATCTGAGCACAACCATCATTTCTTTCTATAGGTACATGGCATACTGGGCAACGTTTGATCTCGGACTCCTCTACACAGTTAAATGGAATTCTACAATACAGTTTTCATCCATTTCAGAAAGTATCAACTGGTAAATGAAAAACTGTTAAATTCCGCATAATTATCATTTTACAACTGATAATGCTGTATATGGTAAGAGTTATGATAGATGTTTTTTCTTAAAACTGTGATGGTCGTAACTACAGCATAAACACAAAATATAGCCACATGACCTGTCGTAACTAGAGCATGGACAGAAATTATAGCCCCATGACCTGTCATAACTATAGCATGGACACAAAATATAGCAATTTGACCTGTCATAACTAGAGCATGGACACCATATGACCTGTCATAACTATAGCATGGACACAAAACATGGCCATATGACCTGTCATAACTATAGCATGGACACGATATGACCTGTCATAACTATAGCATGGACACAAAATATAGCCATATGACCTGTCATAACTATAGCATGGACACGATATGACCTGTCATAACTATAGCATGGACACAAAATATAGCCATATGACCTGTCATAACTATAGGATAGACACAAAATATAGCCATATGACCTGTCATAACTATAGGATAGACACAAAATATAGCCATATGACCTGTCATAACTATAGGATAGACACAAAATATAGCCATATGACCTGTCATAACTATAGGATAGACACAAAATATAGCCATATAACCTGTCATAACTATAGGATAGACACAAAATATAGCCATATGACCTGTCATAACTATAGGATAGACACAAAATATAGCCATATGACCTGTCACAACTAAGAGATACTACAGACCTTAAACCCAGACTAGCTGAAACATACACACTGCACTTCATCTTGAGCAAAGTTATTTCAAAATCCTACTAGCAGTGCCCAGGGTATGGGATGGACATGATTTGTGACATCAGAAAGATTGACATGGCAAAAACAAAATACATGTATCTCCATCAGATTGGGGTGCGTCGACAAAATGATGCTACTTACCCTTGATCCTCTAGTTTACCAGACATAATAACTTCATCACAGGATTTTGCATGATGCCACCTTGACTTACACACAGAACAGAACTGCAGACCACACTGTAACAGAAAAATGTTTCCAAAATGTTATAGCAGGAAAATTAGTTTCTTAAGTGCTTCATAAAATTGAATGCATGGTCCACAACTATTTACATTAATACCAAACAGCACATCCAACGAAAAACTGGCCGGACAAAGTGTTTTTTTTTTGGTGGCTCTTTAAAAACAATCGGCAAATTACAGTTGACACACAAAAATGTCAAATAGAGATAATGCCAAAGGGCCACCCGCAAGACAACAAACTATCCTGAACAGGCAATTTCACTGTAAATATACCATGGTTCATACAGAAGTTTCGAGACAAAATTCAAGTACTTTTCAAGGACTTTTTTCTAATTTTCAAGGACTAAAATGATGCGAAAAATCCGACTTCATGTCGGTATACATAGTCAAATGTCGCCTTAAATCATATTTGGAAGACAATGTAATATGTATCTTGGTTATTCAAATTAATATCAAGCAAAATACATGTTGTCTTGATAATCGCAATATTTACTTGTTATTCAAATCTGGATTTTTTGTCATGGGGAACGACTGTTTGCCTCATTGGAACCAAGGTCTTTCAAATAGTACTATTTGAAAGACCTTGTAGAAACGTATTTTGTCAGTTTTGTTTTCATGTCAATGATGCTTTTTTTCTCGTTGATGCTCTTCAACGCATTTTCGCCCATAATGCGCTATGTCTATAAGTTTATAAAACACAACGCAAGTACGCTTGTGTTTGTTCCCCTTAAATTCCTTTTATCCATGCTTTATAACTATCGTTCGTGGCAATGTCGATGACAATGCATTTTCACATTTTCCGCGACCATGACTTTTGGTAAGGAGTCCCCGGGAGCAAGCGTGTCTAAATTCCCGAATCCGGTACTAGTTGATACATCACGTGAGCTGTTCGTTGGCTGATCGATAGACTGTTTTCTCGTCTTTTAAGGCGTGTCTTTTTTGGACGTTTCTTACGCGGACTCAATTCTGCTTTTAAGAATTCACTAGTTTCTTTTCAAATTCAGTCTTTTCAACTTTTTCCCACCAAATTCAAGTACTTTTCAAGCACCTGGCACCAAATTCAAGTACTTTTCACCTTCATGTATACCTGTATAAGCCAGCTCAACTTTAAAGCTGTCACTTTTAATTGCATTCTTAGGCAAGGTTCAACAGTACAAAGAAAACAGAAATGAGTACAAACCGTTGGACAGTCTACAGGGGTTGGTCTACTAGTAGCATCACTTGTAGATGTACTACATACATGGCACACTGTCTCACAACCAGCTTCTGGACAAAATGTTCTATGAGGGTCAAGGTCAACTTCTACAAAAGAGTAAAACTGTGATTACTTACATACCAAAGTGTTCCATGGAATACGTGTCTTGCCTGGTAAAAGACATAATTTAGAAATAAACACAAGCATCCTTAACACAAATGTATGCTCCCCAAAGCCTGATTTTTTTAATGAACAGCCCACAAATTCTGTTCTTGCAAATGAAAACTTTACAAGTTTCAATTCATTTGCATGAACATTGTAATTGTAGACATGTAAAATAACAATAGTGCCATGTTGGCCCTGTATCGCTCACCTGAGTACCAGTGCAAATGCCTAAGGAAGTCAGGGAGTCAGTAGTTGCTAAGGAAGTCATTGGTTGCTCGGGGAAGTCACTGGTTGCTAGAGGAAGCCACTGGTTGCTAGGGGACCAAGTTGTTGCTAAGGAAGTCGCTGGTTGTTAAGGGAAGTCACTGGTTGCTAAGAAAGTAACTGATTGCTAAGGAAGTCAGTGGCTGCTATAGGAACTCACTGGAAGCTAGGTTTCTCCTATAATTCTATATAAAGACAAGGGACTCCCCTCCCCGAACATGATTTGAAAAAAAGCTGGTAGAAGACCACTAGAAAATTTAACATTCCAAATATCTAAGCTCTCGGCCTTGTGGTTTTGGAAAAGAAGGTTTTTCAACTTTTTCCTATACCAAGTGATCCCCGGGCAGGGTAAATTTTGACTCTGGGGGACTGATCTAAACAAACATTGAAGAGGTCCACTTGACAACTTTTCACACTAAACATCTAAGCTCTAGACCTTGTGGTTTCAGAGAAAAAGATTTTTAAACGTTTTCCTATATATGTCTATGTTAAACAAAATGACCTCCTGGGCAGTGCCAATTTTGACCCCAGGGGCATGATTTGAACAAACTTTGTAGAGGTCCACTAGACAATACTGTACATTAAATATCTAAGCTCTAGGCCTTGTGGTTTTGGAGAAGAAGATTTTTAAAGTTTTTCCTACAGAAACCTATGTGAAATCAAGTGACCCCCATGGGCAGGGTCAATTTTGATCTGTGGTTCATGATTTGAACAATCTTGGTAGAAGTCAACTAGGAAATGCTACATGCTAAATATCTAAGCTCTAGGCCTTGTGGTTTCAGAGAAGAAGATTTTTAAAGTTTTCCTATCTGTTGGTTCTGCATGGAATGGAATGAACAATTTTGGTAGAGCTTCATGCAAATAACATGCCAAGTTTCATCAACATTGGCCCAGTGGTTTCAGAGGAGATGGCATTTGAAGCAAAATGCTGACAGACGAGGACGCACGCACGCACGCACGCACGCACGCACGACGGACAATCATTAATCCTAAAAGCTCACCCTGGCACAAAAAGCCAGGTGAGCTAAAAAGTAGCAAGTTGCTGAGGTATTGCCACCCACTACAAAGTTCCGTACCGAATTGGAGAAATCTGTAAAGAAGGGTGTACACATTTAGAGTATGGTTAAGAAAATAACATTAGTGAATCATGTCTGCACCTTAAGCGTAGGGTATTACAATAGTTCATTTATTTTTGTTAATGTGTACAAGTAGATGTACAGCTATATAAGACCTGAGTGTAAAAGTGTGGCCTTGACCTTGGATGTAGGTGGCTGGGTGTTGTTTGTGACACATCCTTATGGCACAAGTAACAATTCTGGGACTACGGTCCATGCATGTACAAGTTACAGAGAGGACAGGAAATATTGCTATATAACACTATGTAAAAAGGTTTGAGCCCTTAAATATGACCTTGACCTGGAGAGCAGGTGACTGGTTGTTGTGCACGACTCACTCATTGGGTATGGGTAACAATAATTATTGTGTGAAGTTATATCAAAATCAGTCTATGCAAGTGGAAGGTACACCGGAAAAAAATTGCATTTCGTACATAGTGTTTGAGCCCTAAGAGCGACCTTGACTTTGAGAGTAGGTGACTGGTTGTTGTGCATGACACACCCTTGTGGTATGGGTGACCATTGTGTGAAGTTGTATCAAAATTGGACAATGCATGTGGAAGATACAGACCGGAAAAGAAATTATGTATGGATGGAACTGCGCAAACCTATAGTCCCCGAACCAGTCATGTGACCAGTGTGGGACTAATAAAGGGACGTAATTAAATCATAGGCCCAGAAAAAAGTTATGATTCAAAAACATTGCACTTCATTTCGATGTCCTCTTTCATTGCATTAAATTTCTTTCATGCATTAGATATCAAGTAATATTATGCTAAATGGTTTTAGAGCTATGTTCCCTACAAATTAAATTTCACAAGATAAAGGGGGATCATTCAAAATGAGGCAAGCTAGAGTTAAGGTTATTAGACACTGCACTTCCTCTTAATATCTTCTATCACTAAGTGTAATATCTGTTTCATGTGGAATCATATTTCGACAAAGCATAATTTCATATGATAAAGGGGGATAATTCAAAAATGGGGTCAGCTAGAGTTATGGTTCTTGGTCACTGCACTTCCTCTCAATGTCCTCTATCAATGCGTGAAGTATCAACTCAACAATCCCTTCAATACTTTTCGAGTTTTGCTCCATACAAACATATTACATTTTAAAATGCAGTCAGATAGAGTTATTGTTCTTCAACTTTGTTGCTGCACTTCCTCTCAATTACGGCTATCAATGTGTGAAGAATCAACTTAATACCTTTAATACTTTATGCTCCAGACAAAAAGTATTCAGACGGACAGGTGGACAAAGTGGCGACTATATGCTTCTCCATGTCTTAGAGTACAGTACAAGTTCTGAATTGTCTTAAAATCTTTCATACATTAACTATGCTTGTTAATTGCTTGTTGGAGTAATCATTCACACCGAAAGAAAAGGTTTTGTAATTTAATAATGTTCTACTTGTCTACGAGTCAAACTGCTTAGTCCTACACTACTGATCCTTGACAGAGACAAGTAACAATTCAAGGATGAACATTCAGAAAGTCTATTTCTAAACTGGGTAAGTTGTGGACATGAGCCATGAATTAGTAAGATACTATTCAAAGGCATACCAACACTTCCATGAGGATAAGGAAAGTACAGTCTGAACAGCTCATATACTGGAAAGAGGAAACACTTTAAAAATTGTTTAACTTTTTTTAGCTAAGGAAAGCGAAATTCAAATATACTTTAAAAAACACAGAAATAAGTTATTTCCAATAAAAAATGAAAGTTGGTATGTAGAAATTCTACATAAACCACAGTACATGTACAATTACTTTTCTATGCATTATGAAGAAAGTTAAAAAGACCTGGATGGTCATTTTGTCGAATCATTTCAACATAATACACATACTTTTCTTCGTGTTCTAAACACTTTCTGTAAATTTTAACCTGCCAATCTTCATTATTCAGTGTCTTGCATAAGGTAATGTACTTGCCATTGAAATAACTGTCACTTAATTTTCGCTTAGTAGTGGACCTTTAATCACAAATATGAAAAGGTTAATGTAAACACCCTTACTATTAAAGTTTCAGCATATGTATCCAACTTTTTTACACTTGACACAGATGATACAGTGTATTAAATACTGGTATTAAATGTTACCTTTCTGATATCGGATTTTTCTGTATCTTGAAAAGCTCTTGTCATCAACCAACTTTTTTATCTGAAATTTACAGACAAATAATTCATTGTTTCAATTCAGAACCAGAGCAAACATTCAATGATTATATACCAGTTCATTTTAGCTCCAATCTTTTTGTAATTTTGACAATAATACAAGGTAAACAATCCGGTCACAGTCTCACAGATAGGGACAATTTTACCTGGGGGTCCTGATTTGAACAATATTTGTAGAGGTCCACTACATAATGCTACATTCCCAATATCTAAGCTCTGGACCTTGTATTTCTAGACAAAAAGATTTTTTAAAGTTTTTCTTATATAAGCTGTGTCCCTCCAGGCCGAGTCAATTTTTACCCAGGGGTCATGACGTGACCAATCTTGGTAGAGGCTCACTAGGTTATGCTATATACAGTAAACTCCATTTATAACAAACTCCTCGGGACCTATCAAATTTCTTCTTTATATCCGGAGTTCCTTACATACCATGTATATATATCAAACTAAAATATATATCGAACAAGTATTTTTTATAGTCAAATGTAATGAAATCCGAACCATCAACTTATAGTTGCTTTTGAAGAGTTATAAAGGTCAATAACTGTTATGCTTTTCTATATCCGTAAACCTACGTAAAATAATTGCAAGGATTAATAAAACATAAATAAAGACGGTTCATGTTTTAATTGGCAATACTTAAACAAATACAATTGAAGAAAGCTGATTTTTGCACACTTGACATAACTTAAAATAAGTAACATTAGGTATTTTTCCCAATATGGGATTTAATATCCCCCCGGGTCGGGCTTTTAAAATATCGGGTTTTTCGCGTGTGTCTAATTTTCCGCTATATTCGAGCAGAAAAAAATCGTGAACTTTAGAATCAGCGAAAATTTAGTACAACTTTCGCGAATTTTAGTTCCCCCCCCGTATTATACATATATCACGTTCAGCACGATATCTAACATGAACGTATAATTATCATATTAAAAGGTGTCAGTTCTTTACCTTACTTACATGTATCTGAATGCAATATCCGGACAGGTGTTGAACACTAACCTCTAAAGATAACTGAGCATTAAAACAGTTGAAACCTGTAAAAACAATCTTCGCGAAAGTGCGAAAGTCTTATCGATGCGCTATAAATACCATTCTTCAATGAACATACATGATGTATTACTATGCATTGTTTATTTTGGCAAACAAATACAACAAGCGAACAGTTCGAGATACCGGTTTAAGCACTGTCACAAAGTAATTTTTTTCATTTATGAAACAATGTCATGGTTATTTCCTTAGTAAAATAAGCGAAAATCAAAATCAACTTTTTAAAATCGAAAATGAATCCTAAAATTAAAACGACCAAAATCAAATTTATATTAGCGAAAAATACGGTAAACTATTATCACTTGAATATCGCACTTAGCAATTATGTCTGTATTCTCATCTAACAAGTTTTCCAAATGGTTACACATGTGCAATGATTTACCTTTATGAATGATAGCTACAAGTGCGCTATGATAATTACAATGCAGACAGCAAAAGAAAAATGCAAAATCAACATATTTTTTTAACTATTCGGAACATATTTGCAGTTCGATATAAACGGTAACTTTACTGTACATTTTTCATTGTTGGGCCAGAAAATATTGTTCCTTATATCGAAAGTTTCCTTATAACCAGAGTACGATATATCCGTATATTTTTACATTAAACAAAGAAGGGAAAAAATCGGGCCAAAAAAAAACTGTTTGTTATATCTGAAGTTACATTATATCCGGAGTCGATATATACGGAGTTTACTGTACCAAATATATGAGCTCTAGTCCTTGTGGTTTCAGAGAAAAAGATTTTTAAAGTTTTTCCTTTCCATTGCCATGGCAACCAGAGCTCTGAATGGAATAAAATTATTTGAACACCTTTGATAGAATTTCATGCAAGGAACATCCCTGACAAGTTTCATCAACATTGGCAGTTTTGGCACAGTGGTTTTAGAGGAGATGCTGTTTGAAGGAAATAGTGATTGGACGTATGTTTGATGGCGAGTTATCCTAATAGCTCACCCTGGCACAAAGTGCCAGATGAGCTAACGTAACAGTGCCTTATGGAGCTGGGAGTCTGATCAAAGTCCTTAAAACCCACAACCTTCTGGCTCTATGGACAGACATGCCAAAACTTAATTTTCCTCACCACGAAAGCATGGGGAATGCCTTTTTGCCATGATTTAGTTTTGCTTGTATGTTTAAAGAACACACCTGCCCTCTCTAAATACAGGTGCTACCTGGAAAAAATGGTTCCAAGAATGTGCTAGCCTTGCAGTAAACACTGCTTTTGGAATAATTTAATGACTTTTGAAAGGAATCTGTATGCTGTACAAACCTATATTATTTTAAACTGTCACAGTTCATATAATCACTTCTCCATCTAGCCAGTGGAAATGACAGCCATTTTATTATTTAAAATTGAAGGTTCATACAATGTACGTCTCTCAATTTGGCTAAATTAAGAGTCAAATCTCAGTAGCACCTTAAATGGTTTCTTAAATATTTTAACTGAAGTCCAAAAGTTTTAACTACCATGATTCCCTCAAAAGACAATGATTGTGTATAATTACATCATCATTATTAACTATATTTATATGCAATTTAAACACTTTCAACATACTGTAATAATTAACTTAAGATGCTACAGGAATACGAAGTCAGTTATTTTTTAAAACTCAGCTTTAACATTCTGCCCACATACTGTTAAACCTTTAATGCTCATTGCAGATTATCCCAACAGTTCATACGTTTGATATCAATCCTTTTCTACAGGAGTCTTCGTACATACATAATCATGAAACAACTCAT
The DNA here is from genome assembly GCA_022818135.1 of Saxidomus purpurata. Taxonomy (NCBI): domain Eukaryota; kingdom Metazoa; phylum Mollusca; class Bivalvia; order Venerida; family Veneridae; genus Saxidomus; species Saxidomus purpurata. Next base: position 46,945,326 of record JAFMSR010000005.1, read on the forward strand.
AAAGTTGTATCCTCAGAAAATACTTGTTAGTGTTACAGTATTCTTTGAAGAAAAAGTTCTGCTTAAAGCATAATTTCTATATTGTAATTGTTTTACTAAATTTGAAATCCTTTTGGGAAAACTGTAAATCTAAACAATGGTAAACTTTAAAGATTTCATTGGTACAAATTCCATTATTAAAGTCCCAGGAGCACTTAAATTAACGCATATACAGACTAATGAATTTACTGGTAGAATGATAGAACACACAAGTTTACAGTTTCAAATGGGGCTGTTTCCCATCTATTTTTATCAAGAAACTGCTTGTCTCTATTTACAACTTCTAGTTAAATATCCCATTATGTGGTCAGGTTTAATAACTGATTCAGTGTTTGTGATTAAATAAAATGCATCAAACTGCATATCTTTAGAAAACTCAAATCATAAGCTTTCAAATGATGTATTTATTGTGACAATATGATGAGCAACCATGTCAGACAATTTAACAAGAGGGCAAAGTGGCCCTTTATCGCTCACCAAAGTTTTTCCTACATTAAGCCTATGTTAAAACAAGTGACCCCTGCACGGGGTCAATTTTGACCTAGGGGTCATAATTTGAACAATCTTGGTAGAGCTCCACTAGGTTATGCCACATGCTAAATTTCTAAACCTTGTGGGTTAAGAGAAGAAGATTTTTTAAGTTTTTCCTATATAAGCCTATGGAAAACTAAGTGACACTCGGGCAGACTCAATTTTAATCACATTTTATTGCATATATACAAAAGTAGATTAAACTAACTCAATTTTGCACCAGGGGTCATAATTTGAATAATCTTGGTAGAGGTTCACTAGGTAATGCCACATGCCAAATATCTAAGCTGTAGGCCTTCCTATTCTTGAGAAGAATATTTCTCAAGTTTTTCCTTTATGTTGCCATAGCAACCAGAGTTCTGCATGGAATGGAATTATTTGAACAACTATGAAAGGGCTTCATGCAAGGAACATCCCTGCCAAGTTATATCATCATTTGCCTATTGGTTTCAGAGATGTGGTTTAAAGGAAAATGTTAACGGACGTATGACATACGTGGTATGCCATCGTGTACGACGTATGCCATACTACGGATGGAATGCGATCCTAATAGCTCACTCTGGCACTTCGCCAGGTGAGCTAAAAACAGCTTTTTTCCAGGCCTCGAAAAATTTGGCTCTCAAAACCTACTTGTCCTGCAACAAAACCCACTCATCCTGTATTTTCTAATAATGGAAAAGTGTGATGCCTTAGAATTATTAGAACACTATGAATGATTTCTTATACAGAACTTATATAGTATGAAGTATGTTTAGACAAATTCTAGATTTATTTCTTTGCATTTTTTTCAACGATTTTTGGGGCCGCTCTATTAAACAAGAGCTGTCAGTAGGACAGCGTGCTCGACTTTTTTAGTGCTTGCCAATAAAACAAAACTTTGACAGTTAAGGGCACACAAGACTTTAAAAGGAATTTCTAAGTACAAATCAAGAAAATTTTTCACGAGTTATCTTCTCTTGCTTACAGATAGGTCTTACGATGGTACAAAGACTCCAACTTTCAAAGTAATATCTCAAATGGTTAGTTACAAGTGGACAGAATGAAAATTTTAACTGAGTTTCAAGTCAAAAGGGCCAAATTCAAAAAAACCTTGACAGAATTACCTTCCCTGCCCATGTTTGGGAATCATGATGGTAAACAGATCCAACTTTCAAATTAATATCTCAAACAGTTCAGTCAAAAGTGGACTGGTACGAAAAACTAACCAAGATTCTAAGTCGATAAAAGGCCTTAATTTTTAAAACATCCCTGACAGAGTTACGTTCTCTTGCGTACGATGGGGGTAATGATGTGAAATGCATTAAAAGTTTCAAAGCAATCTCAAAGGGTAAGGCAAAGTGGATTTTCCCATATCAATGTATTTTCTATGTCAAAAGGGGCTAATTCTGTCAAAAACCTTGACAGAGTTATGTCCTCTTGTCTGTTGATGTAGGTTATGATGGTAAACAGTTGGTTAGTTTCAAAGCAAACCTCCAATGGTTTTGAAAAAAGTGAGGTGGTACAAAAACTTACCAAGCTCAAACACTTTCTAAGTAAAAAAGGGCCAAATTCTGTCAAAAACCTTGACAGAGTTATGTACTCTTGTCTGTATATGGAGGTTATGATGGTAAACAAGTATGGTAAGTTTCAAAGCCATACCTCTAATACTTTTGAAATAAAGTGGGGTGGTAAAAACTAACCAAGGTGGACGCCAACGCCGACGCTTGTAGGAAGCCCCCTTTTCAAAATCGGCAAAAATGTTTGTACAAGAATTGTATTCTCTTTTATATGACTCATTCACTGTCTTACAGAAATGATTACATGTACCGGCATCGTTCGCCGTCAATTTTCCACTTGAATTACGCAATAGAAGCTAAATTCGCTTTAATTCTTCAATATTTGTATCTATTTCATATCTGATCACATTTAATCTACATATCGATGAACTGAATAGTCGTATTGGGTAGCATGGAGTGTTGAAAGGATAACATAAAGTCGGCGTCTAACTATAAGTTATGTGAATCAAGTGCAACCTAATGGCTTCCAGTTTCGATTTTGACTGCTTCTGCTATATTTTTTCTGGTCATTTTTGCGACTATTATCTCTGATTAAAATAACTGCTTCTTCTTTTGTAGCTTTTTCTCATCCAATTATGAATTTACATTTACAGTTCGGAAAAATCACTTGCCCAGGCAGACAAGTGCTTCGAAATTTTCACTTGCCCACCCTCGTAAATACAAGCGGACGAGTGGAATTTTCGAGGCCTGCTAGTAGAGGTGCAAACAAGGATCACTAAATTGTTTTTCAAATGTATCTTGTAGCTTTTAATAACAAGAGCTATTAAGGTCCAAGTTCATTTCTATTTCTTTTTTTCTTACTAGTTTCTAGGGAGATGTTGCTGTGAGCAAAATGCTGAGCATGGACAACAGGCAACTGACAAAGGTACAACACAATAGCTCACCATGAGCACTTATTGTTAAGGTGAGTAATAAATCCGTGAAAAAAGTATTTCCTGTCTTCTTTGAATAGGACATTATGCATTTATTTTTTCATTTAACAAAATCATTTATTTTTTCATTAAACAAAATCCATAAGCTCTTACCTCAGAAAGGAGAAGTTTTCCCTGTTTTCTACACTGAGCATCAGGGCAAGTTATAGACAAAACATTTCCTTCTGTTATCATGACAACCAGATACTGTCTTACACACTGAAAACAGGTTCAAATAGAAACTCTCTTAGTTATATTGGTAACTGTTGTAGCCTGGAGACAATCTATGTTACATATTTGATGACTGCAAAACCTCGGAGAATTGAGGATGCAGGTACATGAACAGTATAGGAGTCAATCACTTTGAAAGAAAATTCTAAAACCATATTTTGCACTTTCATGGTTTAATAAGAGCTGTCTGTAAGATGGGATGCTTGACTATTCTCAGTGCTTGCCAATACAACAGAACTTTAGTCAGTATAATTATGGCAAAACAAAATTCTGTTGACTTAGTATAAACTAGAAAACTGTAACCATAAACAAAAGGGCCATGATGGGCCTATATTGCTCACCTGAGTACCAGTGCACTTACCTTAGTCAGTCAGTTGTTGCTAAAGGGAGTCAGAAGTTACTAAAGGAGGTCAATGAGGTCAATTTTGACCCCAGGGGCATGATTTGGACAAACTTGGTAGAGGACAACTAGACAATGTTACATAACAAATATCTAAGCTCTAGGCCTTGTGATTTTGGAAATGAAGATTTTTAAAGCTTTTCCTATACCAAGTGAACTCCCCACCCCCTGGCAGGGTCAATTTTTACCACAGGGGCATGATTTGATCAAAATTCAAAGATGTCCACAAGACACTGTTACACACTAAATATCTAAGCTCTAAATCTTGTGGTTTCAGACAAGATTTTTAAAGGTTTTCCTATTATATGTGTATGTAAAACAAGTGACCCCCTGGGTGGGGCCAATATTGACCACAGGGGCATGATTTGAACAAAACTGGTAGAGGTCTACTAGACAATGCTACATACTAAATATCTTAGCTCTAGGTCTTGTGATTTTGGAGAAGAATTTTTAAATTTTTCCAATAGAAACCTTTTCATAATGTAAAATTAAGTGACCCCCACATTGACCCTGGGGTCATGATTTGAACAATTTTGGTAGAGGTCTACTAGGCAACGCTACATGCCAAATATCTAAGCTTTGGGCCTTGCAGTTTCAAAGAAGATTTTTAAAGTTTTTCCTATTTGTTGCCAGAGCAACCAAAGTTCTGCATGGACATTCTTTCAACAATTTTTGTAGAGCTTGCAAGGAACATCCCTGCCAAATTTCACCATCATTGGCCCACTGGTTTCAGAGCAGAAATTTCCTGAATCAAAATGTTGACGGACTGATGGGAGACAATCATCCATCCTAAAAGCTCAGCCTGGTGAGCTAAAAACCTTCCATAAGTGGTTACTGAAGTATGTACATAATAGTTTCTTACTTCAGCAAGGGCCATTATTTGTAGTAAATTCAGTCAGGAGTTATCTCACCTGATTGTATGATAACCCTGGAGACATTTAAATCAATCTCGTATATTGAGATGTGTACATGAAAGTACAAACAAGGGCCATAATCTGAATTAAATTCATACAAGAGTTATCTAACATGACTGTCTGCTGCCCTTGAAGACTTGAATTAATGCTATAAAAATCAATTATCACATAATCAAAATCAGACTATGTATCATTAATATTTTATAATACACGTGATTGAATTACTATGCATCCAAATTCCTGACTATATTTTATTCAACGATAGAATACAGGGACGCATAAATTTATTATTTCTAAAATATTCAGGACATGCAAATCAATATGTGGTCAATGACATACTCTAAATTTCTTATAACTCAGAATACATACAGCGCTATCATATTACTATATCTTACCATATGTTTCAGTAATGGTAACTCTGCATAGTTTCTCTATAATTGATGAAGCAATATCACTGTTGCCATAGTAACACTATGGGTTTTCTTAAAATGATGCAATTAATGCAGTCTCTTTTAATATATCTATAAATTCATTTCAAAAAAGCTCTATAAGGCACTTTGAGTATAAGTAATATCATAATAGCATCCTGATGAAGGCCCTTGTTGGACTGAAACCGGTAGATCATTAAAACTTAGTCTTAACCAACCCTTGTGTTTGACGTGTTGTTTCTCTTTCTATCTTTTATCATTGTATTTTAATATCATAATAATACGATGTTATTTTTTAGACTAAAACATACGTCCCTCTCCCAATACCATCATTTAGGTGAGCAAAAGAATTTGGGAAAGCTATAGTTATCATTCTTGGTCACTCCACTCCTTAATGACCTCTACCAACGTGTGAATTATCAACTCAATCCCTTCCATAGTTTTCGAGTTATGATCTGGACAAGAGGTATATGGACAGACAGACACTCAGACAAAGAGGCATTTATATCCTTCCCTCTTCAAAAATCAAATTATCTAAATAGAGCTATAACTCCTAAAATGCGTTCATTTTAATTAACTGTATTCTGTAAACATTAAAGCATATGTACAGTAGAAACAGTAATCCCATTATGTTTATCATATACACATCGCAGACTCACTGAGACAGTGACCAATAACAATTTTCATGCTGAACATGCAGCTTTTATGTGTAACAATGTTTTGCATTATAACAATTATCATCACATAATTTGATACTCACTGCTTCACAGTAGATACAGCCACAGTCTTGCAGAGTGTATGTGCTCTGTTTAGGGTACTCTGTCAAACACAGTTTACAGGTAATCAACGGGTCAATTGCAAGGTCAACAGAACTTTTACTAGCAGAGTAAGTTGCCATCACCTGTGAAATAATTCATAATCTAATGTCATTGATTATAACCAGTGTGGCCAACCAATGTGACTTTTTGGTATCGTCAACATGGAAAACAGGAGAATACTTGATGCATTTTCTTCAGATAAAGCCCTTTTTATTTTTGGTTGCTGGGGTTGGCCACACTGATAACATTATGACATTATTTACATAACAAGAGTACCGCCTGCGAGTGCCGGCCGCTCGTCTGATTTTAGCCTCTTAATTTTATTTATCACCATTTTTTAAGTAACAGTGTCCTTGACCTTGACCCCAGAACAAAATCCCTCAAAAGGTTTTCATAATGATAACTAGACACTAAGTTTTTCACAATAATTAAATTGCAACTAAAGATATTGTTATTTTTTCTCCATTTTTCTAATTTTAGAAGAAAAAACAAGGACTTTAACCCCACGAGCCCCAAACTCAATTCCAATTAATTTAAAAGTCTTTATTCATATGTATTACAAACTTAATAACTTAGTTACATTATGTCAATTGTAACTAAAGATATTGAACATATTACTGTTTTTCTATTTTCAGTTAGTGACCTTGACAATGACCCTAGGAGCCGCAAAACCCAATCCTATCTTCTTAAATACTTACTACAAACAAAAGTTGGTTACATTATGTCATCCTTAACTAAAGATATTGAATATATTACTGTTTTCCTATTTTCAGTAACAGTGAACTTGACCCCAGGAGCCCTAAAATACAATCCAATTAAAGATATTGAATTTCATAAATACTTCTTATACACTAAGTTTGGTTGCATTATGTTGACTGTTACAAAAATATTGGATGAACAAGTGTCCAAAGTTTCAAAGTGATAGCTTTGATAGTTTCCATGTAAGTGACCTACACATGTAAATGCAAAACTTAACCGACGACGACGACGCCTCCGAAGACGACGACAATCAAGTGACGACAATAGCTCGTCATTTTTTTAAAAAATCAGACGAGCTAAAAATAAAATTTCACTTGTCAAGTGATTTGGGTCAAGAAAGTCCTGAATCATTCAAATCTGTTTCACTGCATTCAACAATCATACAAAGATCTTATATTTTGAGAGACAATATTTCATCAAAACAGGCCAATGAGGTATCGCTATGCGAGACAGAGTTCCCTACCCGTTTAAAATTCACTCACCTGGCTACCACTGGCTAGAAAGAGAGAAGGGTGACATGATTTGAACAATATTGGTAGACCTTGCTACATGCCAAATATCTAAGCCTGGGCCTATTGATTAAAATAAACGATTTTCTACAGATGTGATTTTAGTCAAGTGACCCCTGGGCAAGGCCAAATACCTAAGCTTTAGGCCTTGCAGTTTCAGAGAAGATTTTTAAAGATTTCCTGTAGAAACCTTAGTTTGTAAAATCAAGTGACACCATTGGCTACGTCAATTTTGTCAGTGAAACTTGAATCGGACAAATTGTACATAGTAAAACTCTTAAACAAGAGGGCCATGATGGCCCTGTATCGCTCACCTGTCTACCATTGGCAAAAATAAAAAGGTTATTAATAGCAGAAAGGATCAATTTTTACCTTTGGCTCATGATATCCTCTTAATAAGCCTATGTAAAGTCAAAAGACCCCCCTAGGCAGGGTTAATTTTGACCCTGAGGTCAGGATTTGAACAATCTTGGTAGAGAGTCAATTATTGCCACATGCTGAATATCTAAGCTCTAGGCCTCATTATTTTGCTGTCTGATCATGATCTGCACTGTTGGCTATTCTTTTTTTGCTGTCTGATCATGATCTGCACTGTAAGCTATTCATTGTATGTTGGCTGGTCATGATCTGCACTGTCAGCTATTTATTTTTTGCTGTCTGATCATGATCTGCACTGTTTGCTATGCATTATTTAGCTGTCTGATCATGATCTGCACTTTCATAATTAAGCTGTCTGATCATGATCTGCACTTTCATTATTTTGCTGTCTGATCATGATCTGCACTTTCTGACAAATTTCAAGGATATCTGGGCTGAAAATGTAACATCTAGAGTGTTAACAAGGTTTTTCCATATTTGGGCTGTGACCTAGTTTTTGACCCCAGATGACCCATATTCGAACTTGGGCTAGAAATCAACTTAACAACCTTTCTGACAAATTTCCAGGATATTTGGGCTGAAAATGTTACCTCTAGAGTGTTAACAAGGTTTTTCCATATTTGGGCTGTGTGACCTAGTTTTGACCCCAGGTGACCCATATTAAAACTTGAGCTAGAAATCATAGAAACAACCTTTCTGACAAATTGCCAGGATATTTGGACTGAAAAGTAGCCTCTAGAGCCTTAACAAGATTTTTCTATTTTTGGGCTCTGTGACCTAGTTTTTGACCCCAGATGACCCATATTCGAACTCGTCCGAGTAATTACTGGGACAAACATCCTGACCAAGTTTCGTGACAACTGAGGAAAAAATGTGACCACTAGAGTGTTAACGAACTAAATGTGGACGGACCCCCCGCCCCCCCCCCCCCCCCCCCCCACCCGGACGACGGACGACGGACATTCATCGATCCTAATAGCTCACCCTGAGCCAGCTCAGGTGAGCTAAAAATGTCTAACAAAAATATAAGCTTCTAAAAGCATTTAAGAGCTTTTGAAAGTCAATCTTGGTTAAATATTGACTTTTTTGGTGCTTTTAAAGGAATGCAATAAATTTATATTGATTTTCAGCTATAGTCGTACATATAAAATATGTAACAGGGATATAACTGTTTCAGATATTTCTTGTTTCGATTCATTACGAAGGAGATTGTTTTTGAGGAGTTTGTCACAATAAAAACAAGTAATATCTTTAAAAAAAAAGATGGTCGGTTTAGGTGACGTAATAAACACATTTTGTGTTTCAGAAGGCTCCCGGGCGTACACTGCTTATTTCAGTACCGAAACGCTAGCCAATAATCAATGACGCTAGATGTCCGCCCCCGGACAACACCTCGTTGAATACAAAAGTTGATCTTCGGACTGTCCAGAAACCTTGACATAACGTGTTCTGTTTTTTCTTTTTTGCAACATGATTTATTGTAAATAACTATAATATAAAAAAATATACACATTTTGTGTTTCAGAAGGCCCCGGGCAGTACACGGCTTATCCGGTGCAAACGCTAGCCAATAATTTGCAGATTCTGATTGGTCACATTATAACGAAGTTGGTTAGCAACGCGTCCATACCAACGGAAGTTCAAATCAAAAGTATACGACTACGTCGAAAAAACAGGCATAGTATAAAACTTTGCTGAATTGGAGATAATACTTGGCCCTACCAAAATTTTAAAATCATGATCATGCCATGCCCCATAATCCTAGTGACCTTCACACAGCATCAATGTTTCTTCCCCATCCCCTCTGACTTGCTGATCGCCATAGATTTTTTGCATTCCCCTTGACCAACCAATGTTTGAATCATTTACCCTTTCAATGGCTTTTTCGGCATGGCTAATCACCGTGAATGAACCCTGTGAATTACTGCCAACTTTCGAACCCTTCCCCTCTGCCAATCTTCCTTTTTAAGGTTTTAAGGCTTGCCGATTATCACAGATCCATTAGCCCTGCCTCCTGTTACGTTTTGCTTGTTTTTCGATATCTAACCTAGCCACAACTTTTGATGGAACCAGGGCTTTTACATACAGGCATGTGAAATGTGCTATATAGCAGACAAATATATCAATTTTTCTGTTCTTTAGGAAAGACCGTAGTCCACAGTTAATATTTACGATTCAACCAAAGAAACCTTGTCACGACGCCATTTTGTTTTAGCTAGTCTGATGAAAAGGCCGATGGATTTCTTGACTTTTTCTTTATAAAGTGATTGTAACTGATCAAAGAGAACTTAGACCAGTAAGTGTAAATTATTCTGGATGAATTATATTCAATAAATTTGTATGGAAAAAACCTACTCAGTAAGGTAGATTTTCATGCCCATTCCAAAACTCGAAACGAAAAATTGCAGCATTTTAAACACAACCTTTTGTATTGGAAAATAAGTTATCAGCGGCAACAAAAACTTCAATATACACCTTAAGGTTGTTTTAAATGAACTGCGATAATTTCATAAGCAAAAGCGGTTCAACATTAAATCGTATTTTAGTATGGCCACCAAAACAACAAAAAGCTAGTAAATATGGCTGCAGTGCAAATATCGATCATTTTTACAAACTTCTCACACACTAAGTGACTTATTATAAACTTTTCAAACATGGAAATGGCTTGATTAGATATTGAAAGCCATTTTCCTTGGATATCTTTTAAAATGTAATACCTAAATATAGTGAATGAGAAGATAATCGTTACAAAAATAAGCCAGGTCAAGGCTCCACCATTTTCACACTTTGAATCATTGTCTTTGTTAAAAACACAGTATTTGCAGGATTATTTTTTTTCCACAAAATCCTGTGAGGAATAAGCTGATGTAATCACCCAGTCAAGATTATTAACACTAATCTGTTATTATATGAAGTATTTCTTTTGATTAACAACTTAAATGTGTTAATAATTGAAGAAATATATCGGCCTTTTTCTGATTACTGAATAAAATGGCATCGAAGTGACAGTTCAAATGTAGCATGAGACGTAACTGGCAGAGAACTCGGACTTTTTCACACTGTTTTACAATACGGTAACCTAGCTTAATTAATTTGGCGTTTCAGTGTGACCCCTTTCACAGATCTGATATTTTATAACTGTCACACCTCTACGCCCAATTTTAATGTGCTCCATAATAGGCGGAAAGAGTAGTTTCATTATTAGGTGCAATCGGCACATAATACACAATTAACATAGTTTAATGACAATTTTCCGCTCTAAAATGAAGAATTAAATATGTCTTTAAAAGTTTCAATGAAAACCTAAGATTTTATGAAAAATCTCACCACTTTATTTAAATCTAAACATGCAAGTTTACTGCGGCATAATATGCCGTTTATTTTTATATTTCACAAATTGATACAGATGTGTAACTAGGTAAATGAAACTTAGAATTGTGTTAGTATCATTTTTTAAACTTAATCCTATCATGTTAAAGATCATAAATACATTTAAATTTTGGATTTTAATGCGTTTATAAGTGCCCAACAGAATTTCGTTGGGGATGTATTCCCAGCTATTTGCACATCAAAGTGAGACGTAGAAGGCGGACAGCTGTAAAATGTCAACCTGTAAAATAGGTTTGCCTCCGAAGTGGAAAAAGTGAACTACCGGTAATCGGTAATAATCTGATGGTTCTTTTAATAAATCCTGATGGAACCACAGTAATTCGAGGTATCAACGGCAGATAAGTAATTTCCATAACATGCACTACTAGGCGCAGGTATAAGGATAATATGGCTGATCTAAATGATTTAGGGCCTTATTAAAATACATTACCTGATACAAAAAAATAAACAAAAAAACATTCCTTGGCTGCACCTGTTATCTCGTATAAATCCTGTTCTTGGTATATCGTAACATAATTTTTCTATGCTCATATGTCATCTTGGAGGTTTACCTTTTCATACTTTAAGTTGCAAAAGGTTCACTTGATGTTGTCAGTGAACAGGTGAAGAAAACAAATCAGCATCAACTACAGCAGATTTTCTTGTTATGTTGTTTTTTGTCATTTTTGACTGTACCTTCCTAGCTAATGTTTATTTATAAGATCGAGCCTCCAAAATAAATACTCGTAAACCAGTCCATTATCTTCTTAAGATATTGTCCAATCAGCGTTATTTTTATAAAAACACTTCAAAAAGATTCCCAAATGAAATTTCATTGGTTTACGTTTACAGATCGCCATTTTACCGCGATATTTTAAGACGGCATCTTATAGAAGAAATTTTTATCAAAATCATGTCGGACGAAACCAAAGAACAGTTGTCATCGGCAGACGTAATGAAAGTTTATTTTTCTCTTCCATATACAGGCTAAGAATTTTAGCTAACGTTTATTTTTCGGCTGTCATTTGACAAACTAAATTCAGGCCTATTGTTAAAAAGTGGGTGGGGAATGGTTTTCACATTTTTAGTTTAAATTTCTACTGAAGCATGCTAGTTTCTTCAAAGTTTTATGCCGTTTTATATCTCTTTAGTGATAAAATAAATGACATATGACTGTGCGGTAGAACAACACAATGAAAGTACATTTTGAGCACCAGCAGATTTTGTATGATGGTTTTTCTCAGATGTCTTTAGTTCAGTTAAACAAATGCTTTTTGCCAAAATAGGATTTTTTTCCCATTATGTTTCGCATTATTATTTTCCCAGCCAGGTACTTTTGTCAACAATTGCACTAGTAAGACTGCCTGAGCAATAGATTGATGATGTAATGTCGCGTATGGTACAGTTGCATGGGGGTCAATGTGCATACTGTCCAAGCATGTGAATGCTGACTTTCATGCACTGTACATCATGCATTATACTACTAACTTTTTCTTTATAAAGAAGATGAGCCTTTTTGAAATCTGACAAATTTTCAACTTTCAAAAGCATTTAAAAGTTTTTTTGGTGTCTGAATATTGCAAAATCACCATAATTGTGTAGGAAGTGGATGCTCACCCTGTAACCAGACCATGTTACTAGATGACTAGAATTTTTGTAGTCTGGTAACCTGACCAGCAGCCTATACTCTTCTATAAATGTTAGGCTTGTCATCCTGAAGTCACCTTATTTGTATCAAGAGTTCATCTTGATAATATTAAAAGAAGTATTTTATTGTTGCATTGAAAAATCCTATTGTTTTACCATACAATGTCTCCTTGACAATCCCGTTTCGCACCTCCTAAACAATTAAGTTTGACAAAACCACTGTCAGAGGTGTAAAAATGCACACGCTCGCTCATATTTGCGACCAAATTTTATGGTCAGGTGACCATGATTAAGCCTTGCAGTGGACAATGTTCCTGACTCTTGTTTTAATTATTTAGTATGATTGGTACCCATGTTTAATCGCCGGCTATTTATTATTTAATTTTCAGTTATAAAATTCTTCATCTTACCGGGGATCTGTATCCCCTATCCCGATTTGGGATAGGTATCACCATAGCAACGCCCCTTTTCACGAAGGTTTGTGGTAGAGTGTGATTAGGTCAGCACCCGGCTTCTGTGTCTAATTGAAAATTATGTTTTGTTTCTGTACTGATTCAGCGAATCTTTTGATAATTTAGATTGGATTAAATTTCAATTTCCATTTGCAGCGTGTTTGCAGATAAGTGACGGGACAATTACCATGTTTGTTGGTTAATAATTGGCTTATCACTTTTTAGCTCACCTGAGCACGAAGTGCTCAAAGGTGAGCTATTGTGATTGCCTGGTGTCTGTCGTCTGTCTGTCAACACTAATCTCTTGTATGCAATAGGGGCTGCATCTTTCACTAGATCTTCATGAAACTTGGTCAGTATGACTGCCTTGATGAAATCTAGGTCAAGTTTGAATATGGGTCATCTGGGGAAAAAAACTAGGTCACAGTGTCAAATCGTGACAAACCTTGTGTATGCAATAGAGGTTGTCTGTTTTTTTCATTGGATCTTCATGGGACTTGGTCAGTATGATTGCCTTGATAAAATCTAGGTCGAGATCACCTATGGGTCATCTGGGGTCAAAAACTACGTCACGGTCAAATCATAGAAAAACCTTGTATATGCAGTATATGCAATAGAGGTTGCATTTTTAACCAGGTTTTCCGAAGGAAAAATCCTGGTTATTAGATTGGGGTATGTCGGCGGGCGGGCGGGCGGGCGTAAACAATTTCTTCTGTACGCAACTCCTCCTACATTTCTCAACGGATTTCAACCAAACTTTCACAGAAGTATTGTCATGAAGTGCCCTGGTGCATATTGTCGGGGTTTTGTGATTTGGTCATTTTTGACCGAATTATGGCCCTTTGTTTTTTTTTCACATGTAATTCTTCTGTGCGCAACTCCTACATTTCTTAACGGATTTCAACCAAACTTTCACAGAAGTATTGTCATGAAGTGCCCTGGCGCATATTGTCCGGGTTTTGTGATTTGGTCATTTTTGACAGAATTATGGCCCTTTTTTTTCACATATGTAATTCTTCTGTGCACAACTCCTACACTTCTCAAGGGATTTCAACCAAACTTTCACAGAATTATTGTCACCAAGTGCCCTGGCGCATATTGTCGGGGTTTTGTGATTTGATCATTTTTGACAGAATTATGGGCCTTTGTTTTTTTCCACATAATGTAATATATATAGAGAAGTACTCTTCTGTGTGCAACTCCTACATTTCTCAAGGGATTTCAACCAAACTTTCACAGAACTATAATTGTGAACTAAAGAATTTTGAATATATAATGTTCTGCCCCTGGTCGTCCGTCCGTCCGTTAGCAATTTTGTGTCTCCTTATTTAAGTATATATAAAAGGGAGAATACTCTGTTATTATAAAAGGGAGAATACTCTGTTATTACTGTCTATTTTTAGAATAGATTACCAGTCCTGTATACTTTGGAGTATTCTGTTACAGTAAGATGACAAAATTTCTCATGAGACCAGCGGTTCAAGCCCCACACAGAGCAAGTTTTTTTTTTTTTATTTTCTTTTTTCTTTTCTTTTTTTAATAATTTTTGCCTGAATTATGGCCCTTTGCTTTTTTTCCACATATGTTATATATAGAAGAATACTGTCACGTGCCCACTTCCTCCTACATTTCTCAAGATATTTAAACCAAACTCTCACACAACTGTTGTCATCAAGTGCCCACGTGCATATTGTCTGGGTTTTGTGTTTGGATCAATTTTGCCTGAATTATGGCCCTTTGCTTTTTTTTTTTTTTTTTTTTTTTTTTTTTTTTTTTTTTTACACATGTAATATAGAAGATGACCTTTGTTTCTTTTTCACATTATGTATATCTACTTACTTTAAAAACACATTTGCGCTCGGCCAGCAGACTGGAAAATGAAAACCTGGTTTTGTGACAATTTCCTGTCACTTGTTCATTGTATTTTCATGAAACTTGATCAAAATGGTTGCCTTGATGAAATCTAGGTGGAGTTCGAATATGGGTCATCTCGGGTCAAGAACTAGGTCATGGGGTCAAATAATAGAAAAAACTTTGTGTATGCAACAGAGGTTGCATTTTTCATTGGATCTTCATGGGACCTGGTCAGTATGATTGCCTTGATAAAATCTAGGTCGAGTTCGAATATGGGTCATCTTGGGTCTAAAACTAGGTCATGGGGTCAAACATAGAAAAACCTTGTGTATGCAATAATGGTTGCATTTTTCATTGGATTTTCATGAAACTTGGTCAGTATATGATAACCTTGATGAAATGTAGGTGGAGTTCGATTATGGGTCATCTGAGGTCAAAAAGGAGGTGTTTTTTGGGGGGCTGAAATTAGGCCCCATTCCCCTCCAAAATTAAGATATATTTTTCCCTAGTTTTGATAATATTCCCCTCACAATGTTGAAAAAAATCTTTGATTGATTTAATCAAGAGATGGCCAAACTTGTTATAAAAACATAAGTTATCATAGATTTAAACGCTTCAGAATCATTTCTTGCAGTAATTTGATACCTTACATGTGGAATAGTCGGCCGATAATCGCCGATTTTTTGTTTGTCACCTATTTTCGCGACCCCGATTTTTGTTATTTTTTCAATGAAAACCTTGTTCCAAAGATTAAAAAGATACTAATACAATGATTTCACTTGAAAATAGCAGTATAACTTATTATTCACGTGTGTTTTAACACCAATGCTGCTAAGTTATGTTCCTGACACCAGTATTTTTATATAAAATTTTGTTTTGTTAAATTCCTATAGATATGTCTTCTCTTTATATTTGGCAAAAGAATAATGTTATTAACATGCTTGATAGTTTTTGTTCTTAATTACATTTTTATGCCCCCGAAGGGTGGCATATTAAAATCGCACTGTCCGTCCGTCTGTGCGTCCCCACTTACAAATTCGTGTCCGGACTGTAACTCTGTCATGCATTGAAGGATTTTAAAATAACTTGGCACACATGTCTAGCACATCAAGACGACGTGTTGCGTGCAAGACCCACATCCCTACCTTAAAGGTCAAGGTCACACTTGGAGTATGAATGTTATGGAATCCTCTATATATGCACACTTTCGTGTCCGGACTGTAATTTTGCCATGCATTGAAGAATTTTAAAATAATTTGGCAAATGTCTAGCACATCAAGACGACATGTCGTGTGCAAGACCCACGTCCCTAGCTCAAAAGTCAAGGTCATACTTAGAGTTTGAAGGTAATGGATTCCTCTATATATGCACACAAATGTGTCCAGACTGTAACTTTGCCATGCATTGAAGAATTTTAAAATAATTTGGCACAAATGTTTAGCACATCAAGACGACGTGTCGTGTGCAAGACCCACATCCCTACCACAAAGGTCAAGGTCACACAGTTTATAGGTAATGGAATCCTGTATATATGCATACATTTGTGTCCGGACTATAACTTTATCATGCTTTGAAGGATTTTAAAATAACTTGGCACAAATGTCTAGCACATCAGGCGGATGTGTCGCGTGCAAGACCCATGTCCCTACCTCAAAGGTCAAGGTCACACTTAGTGTTTAAAGTAATGGAATACTGTATGCATGGTTACTCTGTCATACATGGAAGGATTTCCACCTTTCCCCTCAGACTGAAAAAAAGCACTGTGGGGTCAAATCATAGAGAAACCTTGTGTATGCAATAGAGGTTCTATTGTTCATGCAGTGTTTTTTTTTCATTCTGAGGGGAAAGGTGGCGGGGCCCGTCAGGAGGGGAATTTTTACGTCATTTTGCCTGAATAGGGGAATTTTTTAGAAAATGTATAAAATATACTGTTTAAAAATGTTATATTGTAAAGAACCAAAACTATCAAGCATGTAAATGACATTATTCCTTTGCCAAATATAGAGGACATAAGAATTTAACATAACAAAATTTTATATAAAAATACTGGTGTCAGGAACATAATTTAGCAGCATTGGTGTTAAAACACATGTGAATAATAAGTAATACTTCTATTTTCAATTGAAAACATTGTATTAGTATCTTTTTTCACCTTTAGAACACTGTTTTCTTTTAAAAAACAACAAAAATCGGGGTCGCGAAAATAGGTGACAAACGAAAAATCGGTGATTTTCGCTTGACTATTTCTCATGTAATGTGTCAAATTACAGCGAATTTCGGCCCCAAAAAGGCCCGAAAAAAAAACACTGTCATGGGAGCTTCATGGAACTTGGTCAGTATGATTGCCTTGATAAAATCCAGGTTGAGATTGAATATGGGTCATCTGAGGTCAAAAGCAAGGTCACAGGGTAAAATCATAGAAAAACCTTGTGTATGCAATGTTTGTATTTTTCACTGGAACTACATGAAACTTGGTTAGAATGACTGCCTTGGTGAAATGTAGGTTGAGCTCGGATATTGGTCACCTGAGGTCAAAAAGTAGGTCATGGGGTCAAATCATAGAGAAACTGTGTGTGCAATAGACAGGGTTCGACACTAACGCAGTCCCGCGATCCCAAGGACACCAAAATCTTGGGAGGGACTCCTTAACTTCGAAGTCAGTTTATGTCGGGACTCCTAAGTTTTCAGGGGAAGAGTCAATAGTTTTGTTAATAATTTCGGGGACGCTTCATTCCACGTATTTGTACGCATGCTTTTCACAAAAGGACGCTTAAAAATCCGATGACGAATCGACGGGACGCATGAAATTTTCAGGAAAGGCGTGTCAGAAATAACCGCAATATACAGTACACAGCTAGACAGCTGATTAAATGTAAAGGCGTCGTCTGTTTTGTGCTCTCAACCAATTAGAACGCGATGTTTTCCAATACTTAATTACTGCACAGGTAGGCAGTCGTAACACCGGATAATCAATTTAACGGATTTAAATGATGCTTTAATTTGCAGTGTGTCTGCTTTGAAGTGAAATTAAATTAAGCGTGTTTGCCGATTAATTATCGGCTTATTACAGTTGTTTTTCGGAACCGTCGACAAACTTAAGCTTAATTTTTTTTTTAAATGTGTAACAATAAGATCAATTAGTATGGGTGTAACGATAGTCGATACTATCGACTTAACGCGATTGTATCAGACTCGATAAACTTGGTAAAAATATATAGTATGTAATAATGTACATTATCGAAACTATCGCGATAGTGAAGCCAACTATTGATAGTCTATCGTGATAGTACTTTTAACTATCGATAACTATCGTGATAGTAAATTTGGCTGCAATAGTCAGCCCTATCAATTAGAGGCGTTTATGCAGAGAAGAAACTGTTTTTTCGGGACCGTTTACGAATTAAAAGTGACATAGACTGTAAATGTGTAAATTTTTTAATATGCATATCAAAATACCGGCGTGTTTGCATTGAAGTCGACTCGAAAATTATTGTGTTTGCAGACTAATGACCGCTAATTACCACCACTGTTTTTCGAGTTAATGAGAAATAATCACTATTCAACTTAATATAGTTTGAACTATTGTTTGGCCGCGTACTTGTAGAGAAAATGACTTGTTTGCAATGAAAAATATCCCCCTTTTTTTCGGCCCGTTCACGATTCACATGCATATTATTTTTTTATAAAAATCATGTGATTATAATGTTTATAGGGAAGGAATTTAACACCCTAAATATTTTGAATTTCTTTGTATTTTGTATAAACATCAAATAATTTCTATGCAATCCACATTGTAGTGCCTGCTTGAATAAAATAGTTTAAACAACCCTTTTGTTGATTTTTAACATACTATTTCAGGTTATACTTGCATGATATGAGTGAAAGAATAGGTTTTTAACTTGACTTGAGTAAAAGTAGGAGGGATTTCTGATTTCAAAAGTAGGAGTCTCGTCAGGATTTCTGGTTTAAAAGTTAGTGTGGAACCCTGAAAGAGGTTGCATTTTTCATTGGATCTTTATGAAACTTGGTTAGTATGATGTCCTGGATGAAATCGAGTTAGCCAGATGAGTGATAAAGGGCCATCTTGGCCCTCTTTTTTTTCGTAACTTTGCGGAACGAAATAACATAATCACGAGTCACTCTGATTTAATTAGCGGCGGATTTCAGAGAAGAAACTGGAAGTTAACGTGTTCTCAGATTAATGACTGTTGATTATGGATAAAAGAGAATAAATTACTGTTCTGTTTCAATTGTTTTGACAGTGGAAACTGTGTGTTTGCAGAAAAGTGACTCGGAAATTAG
The DNA here is from genome assembly GCA_022818135.1 of Saxidomus purpurata. Classification (NCBI taxonomy): domain Eukaryota; kingdom Metazoa; phylum Mollusca; class Bivalvia; order Venerida; family Veneridae; genus Saxidomus; species Saxidomus purpurata. The sequence goes on from JAFMSR010000005.1 coordinate 46,964,424, forward strand.
TGTGTTTGCATATTAATTACCATGTGATTTTCCCAACCGTTTACGAGAGAAGTGATCACTGTTTTTAATTGTTTTAAGTTTGGAAGTGTTTAGCATGTTTAGTCTCATGTTTGTAGAGAGGTGTGGGACTGAAAAATTTGCGTGGTTGCAGATGACTAACAGCACCGTTTTCATGCATTTAAGGATGTTCAAATTACAAAAAAAATGTTTATGCTTTCAGTCTATTATATAAATGAATAAATTAATCTTTGGTATTAAAGATCTACTGTAACAGAAATGATCGCAATTCAAAAAGGTGTTAGGACAACCAAACTTTATGCAAGGACGACCAATAATTTGCTTTTAGTCGCCCTGCAGGACGAGTGACTTGAAAAATATTTTTCCACCCCTGACTGTACTTCATATATATTTTAAATAATTGGTGGAAACTGGGTGTTTTTTGTTACTATATGTAGTGCATTGCAGAATATATGTATAATGTATGCGTATGACTTTTAGCAATATGAGGTTTTAAAAATAATCTGATTTTCTGTTTATATAAATTCATACATAATACAATATTTATCTATAGTCAGAATTGCTACTTGTACTTTATTAATGCTCATAACATTATCAAGATGAACTGTTAATACAAATATGGTGACTTCCGGATATTGGCTGCTGGTGCGCTTACCGGATGACTAGAAAAAATTATAGCCGTTTCAGCACAAAGCACCAGGGTGAGCTATTAGGATCGCTCACTGTACATTGTACGTCTGATAACCTTTTTCTAAAAATAACATCTTTTCTGAAACCACTGGGCCAATGTTGATGAAACTTGGCAGGTTCCTTGCATCATGCTCTATCAAAGTTGTTCAAATAATTCCATTCTTTGCAGCAATGTAGTTGCCATGGCAACCAGAAAGGAAACAACTTAAAATATCTTCAACTCAAAACTGAAGGCCAAGGGCTTAGATATTTGGCATTCTGCATTATCTAGTGGACCTCTACCAAGATTGTTCAAATAATGACCCTGGCTAAAAATTTACCCTGCCCGTTTACATAGCCTTATATAGGAAAAACTTTAAAAATCTTCTTGTCTGAAGCCAGGTGAGCAATACAGGGCAATATTTGCCCTCTTGTTCAGAATGGTAAACTGGGTTATGTCACACTTACTTGACCTGATGCTTGGAAAAGTCTGCTTTAAATTGACATTTTGACATGGGAAATGCACACATAATGTAAATAAAGTTTCATAGTTCAGAATAAAAAAATAGCGAGAAAAGCTGGGCGGGCAATACTCTGCAAACCCTGTTTGAAATAGAGAGTAATTGTGCTTAACTTCATAATCATTCATCATATATGATATAACATTAACATCCACACCTGTGTAGTTTTATAGTCAAAGTAGAAAACAACAACATCATGCCATGTCAGAAGTTAAATATTAATGTTTGTAGGAAAGTAGACAGGGCTTTTTTGCCTTCTGTAGCAGAGGCCAATGTTCGGCTACTTCACAATTGGAAAAAAAAATGTTTTTCACAAATTGGAGGCCTAAACATTCACAAAATGCATGGAATTTCACAATTTTACAAAAGAAAGTCTGAGTGAATTGTTTACACTGCTAGAAATTCGGTTTCAGTTTTCGTATAAAATAGTTAACATGATTTAGATGAATTAAACTCCTGGTTGTAGTAACTTCCCCTTAGAGATACGTAGGTATTTAAAAGGGAAGTTACTGCGGCAGGGACTACCTGTTTGGTTAGAACAATGTTCCAAGAACCACACCAAGATGAATGACTCCAAAAAATAAACAAGAGACTGTTATAACAAAAACTGACAGAAACAAGGTAGATTTATGACTTTAAAACAAGTTTCAAGGGACATAAAGGCAAAACTGTCAAGTACAGGTACATGATCATGTACAGAATTAGCTGTAAATGGTGACAACACTTGCTCAATCACCATTTCAACATGTCAGTTGTGTTTGAGCACCATTATACAAAATTTATAGCAATTCCCTTTTTTATTAAAATCTAATGCCTTTCATACATTTTGTAAGATAGTAACACAACTTAAATTTCACAAAATTTGGCAAATGATGACACGCTATATTTTTTCACAATTTGAGTCCCAGTCTGCTAATTTTTTGGGTGAAAAAGCCCTGGTAGATACATGTTATATGTATATTATGTTTCAGACAAGTAAAGAAGACAAAGAAGCTGAAACTGAAGAAACAGGCATGGAACAGGAAGATACCGAGACATCACACAACAAATCAGCTGACAAGTCAGAGGAGGAGGCTTCTGAAGATAAGAAGGATGAAGAGGAAGATGAGGATGAAGAATCAGAGGAGGATGAACCACATGGTAGATTTACACTTGATCATTTCATGCTTTCATAATCAAAGTTTGAAAATCACCAGAATTGACACTTGAAGTTTATGGAATGTGCAATGTTTTGGCAGTTTTCACCTACATCTAGGAACTAGTAAAAACGTAGCCCCAGATGTCGGTCAAACAATAGCTCTGCATCACTTTATAGTATAAACAGTATATGCCAGTCAACTTGCAAATCTGTGTTTTGGTGACAGATGGTTAATCGATACCATTGATGTGTGTATCAGAGAAACGAGTCGTCATTAACTGCAGAAAGTTGTTGTTCCTACATGTCAGATTTGATCATACTGAGATATGTTTTCAGAATCAGTCTAATTAATGTTTCCTATGGAAGAACCTTCAGTAGGAAATGCGTTACATGTTTTATTGCTATTTGAGAATTTGTTTAACTTTGGTTTTCATACAGTTGTTCATTGCTTTTCAGTTGGTCTTTTAGAAAAACCACTCATATTAGAAGATGGTAAAAAACGAGAGAGAAAAAAAGTGGAAAGAATGACATTTAAGTCAGATGAAAGTACACATGAAGCCTTTGTGATCAAAGAAGGGAAAGGACGATCTCTAGGTGACATACCTTACAGTAAGTTGATTAAAAACAAAGGATTTGTTTAGTATTCACCTTACTTCTGAAATCACAATAATTTTTGCTATACTAATATCCTTACACTGATAGTGGATTTCAACCAAACTTCACATGAAGACCCAAGCCTTGTTGTGCATATATGGGGAATTTTCCGATTCAGTTATTTTATGTGGGGTTATTGTCCATGATTTGTCTTACTAGCGCACCTGGCTTGAAGTGCCAGAGTGAGCTATTAGGATCGCTCACCGTCCATCGTACATCTGTCCGTCCACCATTTCCTTCAAACAACATCTCCTCTGAAACCACTGGGCCAATGTTGATGTAACTTTACAGGGATGTGCCTTGCATGAAACTATCAAATTGTTCAAAGAATTTCATTCTGTGCAGCACTGGTTGCTATGGCAACAAATAGGAAAAACTTAAAATCTTCTTTGTAATCGCAAGGCCTAGAGCTTAGATATTTTGAATGTAACATTGTCTAATGGACCTCTACCAAGATTGTTAAAATTATGGGCCCCGGGTCAAAATTAACCCCACCAGAAGGGTCACTTGGTTTTACAAAGGCTTATATAGGAAAAACTTTAAAAATATTCTTGTCTGAAACCACAAGGTCTAGAGCTTAGATATTTAGCATGTAGCATTGCCTAGTGGACATCTGCCAAGAATTTTCAAATTATGATCCCTGGGTCAAAATTGACACCTCCATGGGGCCACTTGATTTTACATAGGCTTATACAGGAAAAACTTTAAAAAATCTTCTTCTGAAACCACAAGGCCTAGAGCTGAGATATTTAGCTTGTAGCATTGCCTAATGGACTATACCAAGATTGTTCAAATTATGACTGTGGGTGGTTTTAACTGCCCAACCTCGGTTATAGACCAATAGTGCCAGGGTGAGCTATTTACAACCACTCGCCATCCGGCATATGTTGTACGTCCACCTTCAAATGACATCTTCTCTGAAACCACTGGGCCAGTGTTGATGAAACTTGGCAGGGATATTCCTTGCATGAAGCTCTATTATTAACCAGGTTTTCCGAAGGAAAAATCCTGGTTATTAGATTGAGGTATGTCGGCGGGCAGGCGGGCGTAAACAATTTCTTCTGTGCGCAACTCCTACATTTCTCAACGGATTTCAACCAAACTTTCACAGAAGTATTGTCATGAAGTGCCCTGGCGCATATTGTCGGGGTTTTGTGATTTGGTCATTTTTGACAGAATTATGGCCCTTTGTTTTTTTTCACATATGTAATTCTTCTGTGCACAACTCCTTCTACACTTCTCAAGGGATATTTCAACCAAACTTTCACAGAATTATTGTCACCAAGTGCCCTGGCGCATATTGTCGGGGTTTTGTGATCTGGTCATTTTTGACAGAATTATGGGCCTTTGTTTTTTTCCACATAATGTAATATATATAGAGAAATACTCTTCTGTGTGCAACTCCTACAGTTCTCAAGGGATTTCAACCAAACTTTCACAGAACTATAATTGTGAACTTAAGAATTTTGAATATATATTGTTCTGCCCCTGGTCGTCCGTCCGTCCGTTAGCAATTTTGTGTCTCCTTATTTAAGTATAAAAGGGAGAATACTCTGTTATTATAAAAGGGAGAATACTCTGTTATTACTGTCTATTTTTAGAATAGATTACCAGTCCTGTATACTTTGGAGTATTCTGTTACAGTAAGATGACAAAATTTCTCATGAGACCAGCGGTTCAAACCCCACACAGAGCAAGTTTTTTGTTTGTTTTTTTTTATAATTTTTGCCTGAATTATGGCCCTTTGCTTTTTTTCCACATATGTTATATATAGAAGAATACTGTCACGTGCCCACTTCCTCCTACATTTCTCAAGATATTTAAACATTTGCGCTCGGCCAGCAGACTGGAAAATGAAAACCTGGTTTTGTGACAATTTCCTGTCACTTGTATTTAATTATTCTAATAATCCCATTCCATGCAGAACTCTGGTTGCCTTGGCAATGGAAAGGAAAAAAATAAAAAATCTTCAAAATTACAGGAAGGCCCACAGCTTAGAATTGACCATAATCACGCAAACATTGCTTTATTGAAAGCTTCATAACAGCAACATATGTTAGACAATTTTCAGCTTTCAAAAGGACTTTGCTTTGGTAAAAAAAAATAGAAATGTTTGATATCATAATGAGAAATTCATGGTTTAGGTCGTCATGGTTGATTGGATGCTTTTGTTAGCTCACCTGGCTACGCCAGGGTGAGCTTTTCTGATCGATGATTGTCCGTCGTCCGTCAACATTTTGATTCAAATGACATCTCCTCTGAAACCTCTAGGCCAATGTTGAAAAAACTATGCAGGAATGTTCCTTGTATGAAGCTCTACCAAAATCGTTCAAAGAATTCCATTCCATGCAGAACTGTGGTTGCTATGGCAACAAATAGGAAAAACTTTAAAAATCTTCTCTTCTGAAACCACAAGGCCTAGAGCTTAGATATTTGGCATGTAGCATTGTCTAGTGGACCTCTACCAAGATTGTTCAAATTATGACCCCTGCCGGGTGGGCCCTTAGTTTTTGCATAGGCATATATAGGAAAAACTTTAAAAATCTTCTTCTCTGAAACCACAAGGCCTAGAGCTAAGATATTTGGCATGTAGCATTGTCTAGTGGACCTCTACCAAGATTGTTCAAATTATGACCCCCGGGTCAAAATTGGCCCCCTTAGGGGTGGTCACTCAGTTTTGCATAGGCTTATATAGGAAAAAATTTTAAAATCTTCTCTGAAACCACAAGGCCTGAAGCTTAGATATGTAGCATGTAGCATTGGCTAGTGGACCTCTACCAAGATTGTTCAAATTATTACCCCTGGGTCAAAATTGACCCCACACCGGGGGTCACTTAGTTTAACATAGGCTTATATAGGAAAAATTTTAAAAATCTTTTTCTCTGAAACCACAAGGCCTGGAGCTTAGATATGTAGCATGTAGCATTGGCTAGTGGACCTCTACCAAGATTGTTCAAATTATTACCCCTGGGTCAAAATTGACCCCACATCGGGGGTCACTTAGTTTAACATAGGCTTATATAGGAAAAATTTTAAAAATCTTTTTCCCTGAAACCACAAGGCCTAGAGCTTAGATATTTGGCATGTAGCATTGCCTAGTAGACCTCTTTAAAGTTTGTTCAAATTATGCCCCTGGGGTCAAAATTGACCTTGCCCGGGGGAGGGTCACTTGTTTTACAAAGGCGTATATAGGAAAACCTTTTTGGTATATAACATTATCTAGTGATCTTCCACCATGCAAGTGGACTTGTACCAAGGTGAGCGATATAGGGCCATCTTGGCCCTCTTGTATGGAATTCTAAACACCCTATTTTGTAGCAAATAGTCTAAAAATGTAAATTTGCAAATTAAAAAATAAAAGAAACCTACACTTTAAATTTAATCAAACATTTTGGAACTGTGCAGAACTTTTGTCCTTAAGTATATTTCTTTGCTGCAGTGTTCAGGGATATCAAACAATTAAGTTAGATAACTCTTGATTTAATATCTTGCAACTTATGGCCCTTATTTACACTTTAAAATTACACAGATTTTTGTTTGACTTTTCCTGTCAAAAGCTTTGTTTTATTAGCACAGAGGAAAGTCAAGCTCAGTGTCCTACTGACAGTTCTTATTTATTCTAGTTGAACACAAATTGTCGCGGACAAAAGCAGAGGACGCCAAACCCTTACATCGCCTGTTGTACCGCAGACAAGGGGCTGTAAGTAAATGTTACCTTTGATTTAAGACTTTACCTTTATAATCAGATATGTAAAATTTATTTTTCGCCACCTCATTTTTTAGCACAAAGTGCCAGGGTGAGCTATTAGGATCACTCATCTGTCTGTTGAACGTCCACCCTTTCCTTCAAACAGCATCTCCTCTGAAACCACTTGGCCAATGTTGATGAAACTTGGCAGGGATGTTCCTTGCATGAAGCTCTACCAAAGTTGTTCAAAGAATTCCACTTCATGCAGAACTGTGGTTGCTATGGCAACAAATTTTTAAAAAATCGTCTCTGAAACCACAAGGCCTAAAGGTTAGATATTTGGAATGTAGCCTTGCCTAGTGGATCACTACCAATTTTAGGGGGTCACTTGATTTTACATAAAGGTTTCTATAGGAAAAACTTTAAAAATCTCCTCCAAAACCACAAGATAATTAGTATATAGCATTGTCTAGCAGACCTCTACCAAGTTTGTTCAAATCATGCCCCTGGGGTCAATACTGTCCCCACCTTGGGACCACTTGTTTATCCCCCGCCGAAGGCGAAGGGGATATTAGAAATGGTCTTCGTCCGTCCGTCCGTCCGTCCGTGCGTCCGTCCCAATTTTGTCCGGAGCATAACTCCAAAAAGTACTGGCGATTTTCTTCAAACTTCATACACTGACAGAGCACATTGGGAGGAAGTGCAGTGTGTAAGAACAATAACTCTACCTTGCCTACTTTTAGAGTTATTCCCCTTTTATCAGATTTACTTGAAAAACTTTGTCCAGAGCATAACTCCAAAAGTACTTGAGGGATTTTCTTCAAACTTAATACACTGACATAGCACATTGGTAGGAAGTGCAGTGTGCAAGAACAATAACTCTACCTTGCCTACTTTTAGAGTTATTCCCCTTTATCAGATTTACTTTAAAAGTTTTGTCCAGAGCATAACTCCAAAAGTACTTGAGGGATTTACTTCAAACTTAATACACTGACATAGCACATTGGTAGGAAGTGCAGTGTGCAAGAACAATAACTCTACCTTGCCTACTTTTAGAGTTATTCCCCTTTATCAGATTTACTTTAAAAGTTTTGTCCAGAGCATAACTCCAAAAGTACTTGAGGGATTTACTTCAAACTTAATACACTGACATAGCACATTGGTAGGAAGTGCAGTGTGCAAGAACAATAACTCTACCTTGCCTACTTTTAGAGTTATTCCCCTTTGTCAGATTTACTTGTCCGAAGCATAACTCCAAAAGTACTTGAGGGATTTTCTTCAAACTTAATATACTGACATAGCACATTGGTAGAAAGTGCAGTGTGCAAGAACAATAACTCTACCTTGCCTACTTTTAGAGTTATTCCCCTTTATCAGATTTACTTTAAAAGTTTTGTCCAGAGCATAACTCCAAAAGTACTTGAGGGATTTACTTCAAACTTAATACACTGACATAGCACATTGGTAGGAAGTGCGGTGTGTAAGAACAGTAACTCTGCCTTTCCTACTTTTAGAGTTATTCCCCTTTATCAGATTTACTTGTCCGAAGCATAACTCCAAAAGCACTTGAGGGATTTTCTTCAAACTTAATACACTGACATAGCACATTGGTAGGAAGTGCAGTGTGCAAGAACAATAACTCTACCTTGCCTACTTTTAGAGTTATTTCCCTTTATCAGATTTACTTTAAAAGTTTTGTCCAGAGCATAACTCCAAAAGTACTTGAGGGATTTTCTTCAAACTTAATACACTGACATAGCACATTGGTAGGAAGTGCAGTGTGTAAGAACAATAACTCTACCTTGCCTACTTTTAGAGTTATTCCCCTTTATCAGATTTTCTTGAAAAACAATTTCCGGAGCATAACTCCAAAAGCACTTGAGGGATTTTCTTCAAACTTAATACACCGACATAGCACATTGTTAGGAAGTGCAGTGTGCAAGAACAATAACTCTACCTCGCCTACTTTTAGTCAAATAGAAAAATATCATACCTATACTGATAATGAACATTAATATAATTTTGCAAACCTTCTCTTCATTGCCTTATTCTTTTTCCACTTACTTGAAAACTGTACTCAGCATGACCATAACTATACGGCTTTTTAAGGATTTCCTCTCACCAAGTAAAATGTACGAAAGTACAACCTTCAGGTAACTTCTTCCTGGCGGGGGGATTAACCATGTGTAACATGGCTCTTGTTTTACATAGAAATAATAGGAAAAGCTTCAAAAATCTTCTTCTCCGAAACCACATAGTCTAGATTTTAGAATGTAAGTGCGTAACAGTGTCTAGTGGACCTCTTCATAGTTTGTTCAAATCATGGCCCATTGGGTCAATATTGGCCCTTCCCAGGGGGTCACTTGTTTTACATACACATTTATAAGATAGGAAAACCTTTAAAAACCACAACATCAAGAGCTTTGATATTTAGTGTGTAACAGTGGACCTCTTCAAAATGTGTTCGAATCATGCCTCAAGTGTCAAAATTGACCCTGCCAGGGGGGTTCACTTTGTATAGGAAAACCTTTAAAAATCTTCTCCAAAACCATGGCCTATAGCTTAGATATTAGATGTGTAACATTGTCTAGTGGTCCTCTATTAAGTTTGTTCAAATCGTGCCCCTGGGGTCAAAATTGACCACACCTGCTGGTTGGGTCTCTTGTCTTGTTATAGAGTTATAAGAGGAAACTAGCTTCCAAAAGCAACCACTTCCGTAGCATCCGGTAACTTTCTTAGCAACCAGTGACTTCCCCCTAGGAACAAGTGACTTTCTTAACAACCAGTGACTACCTTAGGTAAGCGCACTGGTACTCAAGTGAGCGATATAGGGCCATTATGGCCCTCTTGTCTTTCGTCTTGTTATCATGAATACAGAAATGAGCATCTCTTGATGACTGGATTAAATTATCTTCAGGTGATTTAAGGCAAATAAGTGCATACTGAACTGTTACATCAAATGTCAGTCAATCCTACTGTAGATACTAAACCATATGTTGAGTTGTGTTTCATAGATGACACAGAAATGTCCAGTTATTTCAAATGATCCATAGACAAAACAATGTAATGTAATCTTGTTGTTTTTTTTTTAGTTAAATGAAGTGAAGAAGAACATCAGACAGTTTTCAGGTTTTCCATTTTCCAGGGATGATGCAGAGTATGACAAAAGGGTGCAGCTTCTTAAAGGAAAGTAAGTATTTATTAACCGGTTTTCAGTGTTACTAAAAATAGAAAGTTTCCAGTTGATAACTTTACAGTGTTGCATCCAGGATCAAAAGAAAATAAGAGGGGATTTCCGCCTTTCTTAGAAGAAAAGGGGAATTCACAAATTCACACAATTTTGAGTGTTCTAATACACATACGGAAAATGCTGACAAATACCCGTACTTGTCAAAAGCCGAGAAGTGTCTGGTAGTACTGATATAGATTCAGTGATTGCTTCTGCTTAATGAAATAGCTTTTTAAAGCAGAGAATTTATTTGTGCACCTGCTCACACACTGTGATAATTTTGGTGTGGTTTGTCAGAAAAATTTGTGAATCGCACAATTGTGTGACCTAGATGCAACACTGACTTTGGTAAGGAATGAGATATTGCCATGAAACTTGGTATCTTGGTAGCGTATATGGAGATGTAGCATGGTATTTGCATTTGAGGTCTAGGTCAAGGCTGCCGTTAGTTAGCTTAGATAAAGCTTTAAATGTCTTCTTCTCATGAACTAATGGGTGGAATGTCATCTCATTTGCAGTGTCCCCCTTTCAAAAAGCAGGAAATGGTTTCGGTCCATTGCATACAGGGTGTGGATTATTACATAATTCTACATATTTTGAAGTACTACAATACTCATCAGTAGTATAGAGTGCTACAGTATTTTACAGTACCATCTAGGGTACTGTAGTGCTACAGTGACCAGAGCATAAGGGGGGGTATTAATCATTTCCAGTAATAGATCTAGTTTGAACTAAGATGCTTGAAACAATGTATAAAGGGTAAAGTATTCTTGTTTCAGGGCATTCACAACAACATTGATGAAGAAAATCATGGACATCCTAGACATACCAAGGGGAGGTAATAAAGATGACTTAATCACTAGATTGATGGAATGGTTAGAGAAACCGAAAGATTCGGGCAGAAAAATACCTCAACCCAAGCGTAAACGTGAGTTTCATTCATATAGTTCATAGATACTTTGTCCTACAGTGACACTATTTGATTAACATTTTATTTTATTTTTTTTTACAGCTGGGTGTAAGGAATATTTTAGTAATGTTTGTTGGACAAACTTGCAAGGAATTTGTGTAATGCCTAAACCACTATATTAAATCAGAATGATAATCCTTAAATTATAAATATGACTAAGACTGAAATGTCAATATAACCCTCTACTTGTCCTTGTTTTATTGTGAAAGATTATTAACAGTTGAAAAAAGCAAAATTATGTACACATGCATGCTTTAAAGAAGATGTTTGAAGTATACATATATTAAATAGCTTATATCTGCCAATTTAAATGTGACCACAGACCACTTTCTTTACAGAAAAATAGTATTTTTGCCACCAACTACCAAGTTGTTTCAATGTAGTTGGTTTCTCATTTGATCAATTGGTACTAATTCTTTTCCAGGAAAATCAAAAGGTGGTTCAGAGAAAAAGTCAAAGGGAAAAAAAGAGAAGAAGGAAAAGAAGAAGAAAAAGGAAAAGAAGTCAAAGGATACAGCTGAAGATGATGATGAAGAAGATGAAGTAGAAGAGAAAGAAGAGGACGAAGACCAGGAAGATGATGAAGTAGAAGACTCTGAAAAGGCAGTCAGTGATGTGTCAGATGTCTCTGAAGATGAAGAGGAGGTAGGAAAGGTTGATGACGTAGTTAATAGTGTAGCTGCATTAGATTAGACAGGGTTTGTAGTCCCTGAAAACAAGTTGTGTCTTGAAAAAGTATTTGAATTTTGAAGAAAATCCTTGAATTTACATGACTAGCCTTGAAATCATACTTTTGATGAAGGTATTTAATGAGTTTTTACGTTTGTTGTGTACTTGGGGAAACTTGTGTCAAAAAAGTAGATTGAATCATTACGTATTTACACAGGTACAAAACTGATACTGGGTACAAATCATTGTATTAAGTAAGTACAAGAAAGATCTTGTATTTTACGTCATCAAAATTGGTTTAATGACGTCTTCCATTGGGAAACCGTGTTGAAAATGGGTAAATCTGGAAAGAAATGTTATTTCCAGTTGAAATACCTGCAAAACAATTGATGACTGAAAGCCACAAAAGACGCACACAAAGCACATTGAAGTTCTCTTTTTTATGCCCCCGAAGGGTGGCATATTAAAATCGCACCGTCTGTCCGTCTGACCGTCCGTCCGTGCGTCCCCACTTACAAATTCGTGTCCGGACTGTAACTTTGTCATGCATTGAAGGATTTTAAAATAACTTGGCACACATGTCTAGCACATCAAGACGACGTGTCGCGTGCAAGACCCACATCCCTACCTCAAAGGTGAAGGTCACACTTGGAGTATGAAGGTTATGGAATCCTCTATATATGCACACATTCGTGTCCGGACTGTAACTTTGTCAGGCATTGAAGGATTTTAAAATAATTTGGCACAAATGTCTAGCACATCAAGACGACGTGTCGCGTGCATGACCCACATCCCTACCACAAAGGTCAAGGTCACACTTAGAGTTTATAGGTAATGGAATCCTGTATATATGCATACATTTGTGTCCGGACTATAACTTTATTATGCTTTGAAGGATTTTAAAATAACTGTGCACAAATGTCTAGCACATCAAGCGGATGTGTCGTGTGCAAGACCCAAGTCCCTACCTCAAAGGTCAAGGTCACACTTAGTGTTTAAAGTAATGGAATACTGTATGCATGATTACTCTGTCATGCATGGAAGGATTTTAAAATTACATAGCACATTTATTGAGCACATGGAGAGGACACAGACTGTGAGGCACCTCTTTCGGGGGCATTCGTCACTTGGGAGGGACAGCTCTTGTTTTTTTCCTTCTTTTTTTGGTCTGCCTAATCTCCTTTCTCCGCCCTCTCACTTTTCCCTTCCCCTCTCTGCAACCTCCACCCGCCCTAGTCATCGGCTATCCCTTCTCACGTACTCTTCGCCAAACATTGCTGTATATTCTTTTTCTACTGTGATTTTCACTTTTCACCTGCTTTTCAATTATTACTTTCTCGTTTTTCCCTTTGTGCGCTTATTGTCATGGGATAGATTTTTCCCATGGTACACTAGGGTACTCTTTCACAATTTACTTAGCTATTACTGGGCTATTACTTAGCTACTATGTCACTGTGTACTCCGAACACGCCAGTTTTTGCCCTTAGAATTTCCGTTTACCAGTGTTCCTACTTTCGGACTTTGTCACAAGTTAGCAGAGATGTACTCGGTACTAATGGAGAAACTTTGAAATTTGACAAGGCAGTTTTTGTCGAAAGATGATATGAAATGAAATGAAGTGGATAGTCCAGCTTGCGGCGGAGTTTGAAACCACGACCTTCCGCTCTTGCATCCAGTGCACTAACCACTGAGCTATAGAGGACTCACATTGCAGTTCTTGAGGTACAAAACCTTTCTGTGGTGTATTATGAAAATAATCCCACATGGAAATATCATCGTCCCAGCCAGCTAGTAGTGACCTGTATTTTGTTAGGCAAGATAGAACCATCAATGTTAAAAATGAAGTCAAAACATAGAAAACTATTTAAAATTATGATAGAAATAACTTAATGGATCTGACTATCCCACCTCCACCCCCTGCTGACAGTGTTGGCCCTACAACTAAAGCCTCTGTTTTCTGTACTTGAAGTTTCCGGATATTGCCTTGAAAATATCAATTTTACCTTGAAAATCCTTGAATTTTACAGTCGGATTTTTGTATGAACCATGGTTAGAATATAGGGGCAAAAATAAGACTAAGATTCCTTATGAAAAAGTGAAAGTGGGAATAACTTACCCCAAAGTATACACACTTCATGAAGACTAACTGTCAGATTTTAGATATTTTAAGACTGGGAGTGAGAAGTGTCATAATTTCTTTGATAACTATTTTAGGAGCCGCCGAAGAAAAAAGCCAAGAAAGCTACTCCAAAACCTAAAGAAAAGAAGACAAAAGAAAAAGCTACGCCGAAGGCAAAAGCACCAAAATCTGCAGGGAAGAAGAAAGCAACTCCAAAAAAGAAAGCAAAAGGTTAACTGGTTGTTATTTCAGAAAGATCATGTAAAAATATTAAACAATTTAATTTTGCTTGGTAGTTGGCTCTGTTGCAAAATTTTAGAATCCATTTTCACTCCTCAAAGTGGATTAAATACTAATAAGTAATACAGAATGATGCTGGACAAGAAGAATCATCTTTGATGATTGGAGTAGAAAATTTATAATTCTTTTGTTCATCTGATAAATCTTCCAGGGACAGAGTGCCCAGTTATTTTTCAATATGCATATTTCAGTGCATGTAGACATGAACCATCATTGAATATTGCGTAATTTCTGTTACAGTTTCCAATGAAGATGTGTCTGACATAAGCTCAGAATCCGATGATGAACCCCTCATCACAAAACAGAAGTCTAAAAGCCCACCAACGGTAAATGTTCTTTCCTTTGACAGGAGTAAACACTATGAGTTTCTTAAAAAGAAAGATTCGATCTCATGGTAATACTAAACTGCATTCTGCCTACTGTCACAAATATTGTTTGCTGTAGACAAACAGTGATGTCTTTCACCTTTGAAGAAAGTTTAAAACTTCAAGTGTGTATGTAGAACTTGCTGTATTGATAGCTAATGTCACAAGTGTGTCAAATTTTGCAAGTATCTAATTCAAGACTATCGTTACAAACATGGCCTGTAGAATAAATGTTCTGGAAACAGATTGTATCTTTCTTGGTTATGTCATACCAAGCATTTGGTATTACTTCTCCTTTGCTTGGTACCAAGGTTTTCATCTGTGTTTCTGGATGTCACCAGTTTTGTCAACTTTCTCAAACCAATAACTCCATTTCCATTAAACTTAACAAGAGTGATTTTTACCAAGCCTAGTTGTGCATATTGTCAGCATTCCTTTGTCAGATTATTTGAACATATTTATAGCCCTTAAGTGTCCCAGTAGCACAATTACAAGTAGCTCTTACTTTGCTGAGAAAGATGTGTTACTGTTGAAAATGACCTTTATTTATACCATAAACATTCTAACTCTGCATTTTTAAATCAATAAGTACATATTAGAAATATAGCGCAGTTTTTTATTTTCAATTGCAAAAAATAAGAAAGGCTTTCTGGCAGCTATTTTTTGTGAAGAAACAACTTTGAAAACGAAAGAAAGGCAGATGTTAACATTGTTTTAGAGTGAAAAGAACATGGTTCTCAGTAAATTGGTTTTGATTTTACTATATCAGTAAATTCAAACTGATCCTGGGACTTTCAAGGTGTAAACAAAAAATGGTGTCTAGACTATCCAAGTTTTTTGTTTGTTGGTTTGAAACTTCACAAACGGCTTCCTAGTCTTCACCCCTTCTAATTATTTAAGATAACTTTTGCTTTAATATTTTCAAAATACGGCCCTTTTTTGAGGGCACATGTTGATAAAGATAAGGCCCTTTATGTTGAAAGATGGTTGGATTGGGGGAGACAAAGATTTGTGACAGAAAAGCTGGAGTTTCTATGTTAGCAATTAAATATTGGAAATGTGAATTTACCTAGTACAGCTTTTAAAGTCTTCTCTGAAACCACAATGCATAGAACTTAGATATTTAGCATGTAGCATTGCCTTGTGGACCTTTACCATGATTAAATCATGACCCCCGGTTGAAAATTAACCCTTCCCTGGAGGGGAGGGGGGTCACTTGATTTCGCATAAGCTTATATAGTGCACCTTAATGAATTATGTTAAAGTCATGACCCCTTGTATTATTGGCAATTGATATACAGGTGAGCGATATAGGGCCATCTTGGCCCTCTTGTTGTGTTACAGAATGTACCAAGTAAAGGAAATGTTCTAAGTTTGTGTCTTTGTATTACAGACTGTACCAAGTACAGGACAGAATGTACCAAGTACAGGAAATGTTCTAAGTTTGTGTCTTTATGTTACAGAATGTACCAAGTACAGGAAATGTTCTAAGTTTGTGTCTTTATATTACAGAATGTACCAAGTACAGGAGGTGTTCTAAGTTTGTGTCTTTATGTTACAGAATGTACCAAGTGCAGGAGGTGTTCTAAGTTTGTGTCTTTATGTTACAGAATGTACCAAGTACAGGAAATGTTCTAAGTTTGTGTCTTTATGTTACAGAATGTACCAAGTACAGGAGGTGTTCTAAGTTTGTGTCTTTATGTTACAGAATGTACCAAGTACAGGAGGTGTTCTAAGTTTGTTTCTTTATGTTACAGAATGTACCAAGTACAGGAAATGTTCTAAGTTTGTGTCTTTATGTTATAGAATGATGAATTAAAGGATGTAATAAAGAAAATGTTGGACAATGCCAACTTGGAACAAGTTACAATGAAAACTGTTTTAAAAGATGTAAGTGTTTTTACTTTTATAAGTAATTTGTTTTCACCCGTATATGTATTCTTAATATTCTTGTCAGAAAAGTTTTGAATGTTATCAAACTTTGTACATGGCTTGACATGTGGCAAATCCAAGTTCTTGTTTCCATGAAAATACGTTTTTTATATGCCCGAAGGAACGTATTATAGGAACACCTGCGGCGGGCAGGCAGCGTCCACACTTTGTCTGCTCTCTAAGTGTAACAGTTTTCATCTGATCTTCACCAAACTTGGTGAAAATATTTGCGGGCATAATGTATAGATAAAATTTGATAACCAGCCAACTCGCCCTAGGCACTTTTGGAGTGTGGCCCTTGAATTATCAAAAAATGATGAAATTAGCCAGCTCAACTCTGTAGTTCAAACAGGTTTTATTAAACTTTTGAACTACAAGATATTGAGTTATGCCTCCTTGACGGGCATATTTTGTGACAGTTTGACACTCTGGTTTTAACTTTTGACAAATTACTTGGCTTTTTCTGTCCCTGTTTAAGATGTACTGTATTTAAAATGAAAAGTATATTTCCTGAGAACTTCATTCGGTAATTTCATGAAATCTGCATCATGTAAATATTTTCACATAGACCTCAATCCAATGATCTCCGTGGTTGCATATATTTGTGCTTGATTTGCAGACTTGACTGCTGGATTACCCAGTATTCTGATACTTATTATAATCCTAATCTTTTTAGCAGTGTATGCTAGTTATAACAAAATTGCCATGAAAAAAACTGCCTGTTTCTCTTTCAGTTTGTTTTTCAAGGGTATAACTATTACTTATCTGATTCATTATACATGTATTCATAACTAGCAGTCTGCTTTCAGTTCTAACTACGAAAAACTGCAGACAATAACATTTTTAAATGATTTATTTTAAATGATTACCAGAAATGTGTAAAAATCACAATATAAACAAGAGAGATAATGATTAACATTTATTTATTCATCTTTTTACCAGGTTTTTGCAAAATACCCTGACTTTGATTTGTCAGATAGGAAAGATTTCATCAAAAACACAGTAAAACAGGTATGAGGATTTTACTCATTGAAGAAATAAACCTAACTAAATCCTTACCCACTTACAGATAATTCAGGAATCACTCGGTTATCAAATTGATGAACATAAGTTTTTTAAAGCATTCTTTCAAGCATATATAATTGTGCCATCTTAAAATCTTGGTTATTACATAAACACCATATACAGTCTAACCTTCCTTAACGGTCCCCTTATCTCGGCGGTGACCTTGTGTTAGTGGCCACTCTGTGAGGCCCCTAACAAAATCCTTTTATTTTGCACTTTAATTAAATGACCAGTGGCCAGTCTAAGTGCCTTAGGATCATTTTAAACGGTCATGTTTCATCTGTATCAAGTGTTTCTTAAACCAATAGACAGAAATTGCGATATACACCCTCAAGGGCAAACTCAGTAACGGCCAAGCTGCTTGACCAATCTAAACTGCTTATCATTTATCATGAAGTCACATATGTTACCTGCTCAGTTGATTGATTACAAGAATATGTAACACCTTATATAATTTTTTTCAAATATGTTAAATACACTTCAACTCCTTTATAACGTGCGTCGATATAACACAAATCCCATTATAACACGGTTTGGTCTTGGCTCCCAATATTGTTGGGGTTGTCCAAAATCATATATGACAGAATAGCATTTTCTAGATACAAAATGTTCGAAACGTAAATAAACAACATGGCAGGTTGCAAATTGGTCATTGTCAAATTAACATAGAAGTGTTAAAACAATTACCAATGACTGGTTTCAATAAGGCTTTCATGGCTCCGTTATTCACAAGCTGTTCTCTTTGTTTGTTTAACAATAACTTGAAAAGTGTGTGTATTACAATTTGTTTGAACTTAAATTAATTTATAGATATTTAAAACATTCATAAAATATTAAAATCTTAGCAGTCTTTCACCGTATCATAACAACAAAAAAATGTACTTTCACTTTTGCCTTTTCTGAAAATGGATGTATTTCGGTTTAGATAGCAAAGCTTTCCTCTTTTATTTAGTTAATTTCTTGATTGATTAACTAATTAATTTCCATAACATCTTTGCTTTCTATAAATTAACTATTTGTTTACTTATAAAACCATAATGCGTGTCAAAAATATATCAATATGCTTTAATCTAATTGGGTGGTTGGCATATACGTAAAACATCTTTGTATTATTAATTATACAAGATAAGAATGGCCAATGATCACAACGTGTTATAAAATTTATGTTCACTTACAACGGGGTTCGACAGTTTGGACCCGGACTAATGCATTATAAAGAGGCTTCAGTGTATTTGACCATTTAAAGATAATCACCTGGAAAAAATAACATTTTTTTTTAAACAGGATGTGAATCATAGATTATTGGTGTCGATACGTGTTAAAAAGCTCGCTGTTAATGACTGAAAATCGAAGGCACATTATTTTAGATCCGCCCAAACAGCTAAGAATTACAGATAATTGGCAGTATAAATTTATGAATCAATTGAACTGACAGGATTTTTCAATGGTATTGTCATTTCTGCACCTTAGAAATGCACAATATTTGGCAAGCAAAACAACTTTTAAATTTGATTTAAAGCAAAAAAGGAACAGCAGTGTGCATTCCATTTGATTACACTATTTAGTCTATCAAAAGTCAAAGTTAGATTACGACCCTGCATTAAGTTGTCACCTTACTTAAACAGTCAATTTGGCGGTATCCCTTGACTGACCACTTAGGAGAGGTTAGACTGTAGTGCATATAATTTAACTGACCAACTTATCTTGGCATTAAATACAACAGTGAAAATGGTTTTATTTCAGATAATTTCATGAAAGCTTGTACAGATTTGTTTTAAGGGGAAATAAATGACGGCAGACTGCGTGTTGTCGTCAAAAAGACTACAAGCATATAGGCAGCTAGAGGAGTTACACAACAATGTGACAAATGAAGGAGAGCAATCTCTGATAGACTTCATTACTGATTTCTTTGTTGAACATACAAATGGCATAAATAAGACAGAAGAAAAAATAGCATTTATGCTGCATTTACTTTAAAAAAATGTGTGTATTGTTTTTCAAGCAGCAGGCTGTATAACTGTTTCTACACAAGAGACCGCTGTTTTGGACCAAATATTTTTAAGCAGATGTAATGTTTTTATTAACAAATGCTGATTTTAATGGAAAACAAGTTCTCAGTTTGTATTTTGGTTTTAATTCCAAACATCAATTGATCAAGTTCAGATATTTCAATACTTTAATAAATGATGGCAACATTTTTACTCTTAACAGTTTAAATAAAAACACTTTGAATTTATGCAGCACTGGATTTTAGGATTTTATTCATAGGATGTTGTGGTGAGAGATTTAGTGTGTCCTGTGAGTGCAGTTAGTGAAAGCTGTCATTTTACTGGTTGTAAATAGTTTTATCATTATTATATCTTACATGTGTATGTTTTCAATGATCATCCATAAAATACATGGTGTATATTTTCACAGTGCAATTTTAGTGTTAGAAATCAAGTCAAATCTTTTAGGAAGTAGCCTACCACCCAGATTTCTTTGCAGAAAAAGTCAGCGTGTGTCAACAAATTTTAGATTACTGTTTTTAAGATTTAACTTACAAACTTAGGTAGCCAGTGTTTTTACCATAATAATGGATTCATGACAGTGCAAGGATAAGCCAGAGGTCCCTCCAATATCAGAGCATACAACATATTCCAAATATTGAACCTAAGCAGGGTTAATCATGAAGCATGTTGGTGAAATTCAGAATTTCATTGATACCTTGTGTTTGTTAAATTAATAAGTTGCTGTGCAGCATTACTTTAATATTCTCCTATTTAAGATTTCAAACAAATATTTTCTTGATAATAAAACTACTATTTAACTACAATTAAAGGGAGAGAAGCCTACTCAGACTGCAACTAGGCAATTGTTGAGTAGTATAGGCTATTTATACAATAAAAGTACCACAGAATACCATATATATGTTTCTCCACTACCTGGAGTAGTAGAATTCTGTGTGGTGTAAAAGCTGTTAACGATGAGATCTTTGCTTGCTTGTGTACTTGGAGGCACTGTGGTGAAAGGTATAGAATCCTGGCAGGTTGTGGGTTCATACAGTTAGTAGAATCTGATCTCTACTTCTGCAATCACCTATGCTGCTGGTTAGGTGACCATGAAGCAATTAGTGTGGTTGATAAAAGTTCAAGATCTGTGGTCTACAATGGATGTAAAATGAATTGGATTGTATAAATTAATTTTGTATTATGTTTTAATCAGACAAATGTAATGTTTTAGTTTTTGATATGTATATAGATGTAATGTGAAGCTGTCGTACGTATTGAATGGATAACTTATTGATGTTGCAGAACTGAGCTGTATAATATAGCTGTACACTTTAAGCATGTTTGTATTTAATACAGGCAAAAGTTCAAAATGCCATTGGCTCAGTGATTGAAATGGTGTAAATGTATTTGTAGTGAACTTTTCATCACTTGTCACTAGGACCATAATATGAAACTGCAAGGGTATGTTTCTGTAGCTTTTACAACAATTTCTGTATTCTCAAATCAAATGACATTGAATTGCTTTTAAATTCTTTGCATGGTTTAGCACAATGTGCTACTTATAGAATGTACATGTGGTCTAGTGGGTCACTTGTAAACCAATGTTTTGTGGCAAGCTCAAGATATGTTGGAGCCCCTTTAATGATATAACTTTATAAAGGAGAACAGAGCAGTTCTGCAGAGGAAGGGTTAACAGTACTGCTTTGCACAAGGAACAAAGGGTAGATGCATGTACAGATATTGATTTAGCCTCATGTTCTAGAAACCAGTGGAAACAAATTTGAAAAAAAATCTTGTCTCCTTGGGAGAAAGTGTGTGTATTTTGTGTTCTAGCATGGACATGATGTTCATTTGTATAAAACTACATCTTGTCAGGAAATGTTCAGAAATAACTTCATGTCATTAGTTCATTTGATTGCCCCTACAGTGCTCATGAGGATCTATTGTGAGCCTTTGGTGATCAGTTCATCAAAAAACAAAGCCACAAGACAGTGTGGCTAATTTCTGTATGTTTCTGTTAAAAAAAAATCTAATAGTGTTTTGAAATGGCTTCACAGTAACTTGTCCAAAGGAGATATATTTAAACATTCCTTGAAAGTTTTAGTTTTTAATAAACATTGCCACAAAATGCAAAGGTTATTTTTCCCTTTATAGCAATAGAGAGGAAGGTTTTGAAAAAAATCTCCACATTCAATATTCATGAAACTGAAGTAATCTCACGTAAATGCTGTTTTTGGTTGATGCTTCACCACATTCCATCAAATGATTTGGATTATCGAAAAGCATGGCTGTTAAGGATTCGGTGCATTCTTTAACCCTTACCGGTATCCTGCTTGAGGCAAATAATTATCATAAGCATTGGAAACAGGCAAATAATGTCACACAAGTTCTTTTTTTAATGGCCATTAACTTAGATGTTAAACTTACTGGGGTGATTCAGGATCATGATGTCTCTCATGTAGATGTGTTTGTCTGGGGCTAATGCCAGTATTGTTACAAGATCTTTGATTTGCATATCCATTTTGAATGTCTTAAGTCATTCAAATGTATAAATTACTCATTGTTCAGAAATTAAACTTACATGATGAGATGAACTTTCTACATTAATTCATTATATCAGCACTCGTGACAAGAGTTAGATTTTCAAGAAGTTTGAGAAGTAATTCAGATTTGTTTGAGAGGTTATGCCTTGATGATTTGTTTCTTTGTCTATTTAGGTAGGATTTTCATAATCATGTACCACATTCATTCATTTTCTCATAATTTCACATCTAAGATGGTCTCTATAAATAAATGCAATGCTAAAAGTAATTAAGTTTTGTTGTTTCTTTTGTATGTATGCAGATAATCTGTCAGTAGCTAGTGTGATTACAGCAGTATATAT
Organism: Saxidomus purpurata; assembly: GCA_022818135.1. Lineage (NCBI taxonomy): Eukaryota > Metazoa > Mollusca > Bivalvia > Venerida > Veneridae > Saxidomus > Saxidomus purpurata. Next base: position 46,986,636 of record JAFMSR010000005.1, read on the forward strand.
AAAAGAGCACATTTACTTATCATATCTGTGACAAGAAATGAATTTTTAATTTTTAAGGTGAGTTATTGTGATCGCCCTGTCGTCTGTCTGTCCACACTTAACCTTGTGTGTGCAATAGAGACTGCATTTTTTTCACTGGATCTTCATGGAACTTGGTCAGAATGACTACCTTGATAAAATCTAGGTCGAATTTGAATATGATGACGAGTTCGAATATAGTCACATAATGTCATACGATCGCAGGTGAGCGATATATGGCCATCTTGGCTCTCTTATTTTGAATTCCTGTGCACACTGCCTGCATAAAGTTTCCTAGTGATTCTTCTGGACTGGGTCTGGTCTTCCTGGCACCATCATCTAGCAAATGATATATGAAGTTCTCTGCACAACATGAAATGAAACCTTTAAATGACACTTTGTGAAACAGCTTAATAAATGACCACTGTATTAAAAGGCATGATCAGAAAGGGTGCTAGGTATTAGCAGATTGCCTGTATTGCTACAAAACTTTAGTACTACCTCCATTTGTATCACAGAAAGATATCTCTTGAATCCAAGATGGTTGTGCCCATAACTTCACTATTGGGGATGAAGGTGTTACACCGGTCATTATAGTAAATACATGACTTTTGTATATTTCCTGTGACTTTCTCAACAAAATTCAGGCAATCAGCTGTCCATATTTCTCATCATCATTATCACAGTTGATGTACACAGAAAAGTTCCATGGTCAACAATGAATTTTTTTGCTATCACTCCATCTCCAAAGCCACTATTCAAATTTTTAGTAAACAAACTCATGCCTGCTGGGGCGGGGTAATCTTTGAACCCTACCATCACAAAATATGTAGTCCTAAAAGAGAACAGAGAAAAAACTTTCAACCATCAGAAATGCCAAAAAGTAAATACAGTTAATAGTGATCCAGTTCACCTGGGGACAGCATTATAATAAAGACATCAAAATTTCATAGAACTATTTCACAACGACCCGAAAGTACTTGTTGACCGGTGTAACACCTAAACTCAAAATTCGGTGACATCAGTTTTTACATGATAATGCATTCATCAACAAAACTGCAATGTTTATATATGAGTTTTTTTCGGGCTGCTCAAATTGGAGTGTTGATTACTGAGTAACAGAAAGGGCTAGCACTGCAGCATTTAACAATTTTATGAACTAATGCAAGAAAAACGCCTGTGAGATATTGTGATTGCCTGTCATCTGTCCAACTTAACCTTGTGTATGCAATAGAGGCTGCATTTCGATTTCGAACATAAGTCATCTAGGGTCAAAGACTAGGTCACAGGGTCTAATCGTAGAAAAACATTGTGTATGCAATAAAGGTTGCATTTTTCATTGGATATTCATGAAACTTGGTCAGTATGATTGCCTAAATGTAATCTAGGTCGACTTTGAATATGGATTATCTAGGGTCAAAAACTAGGTCACCCGGTCAAATCAATGAAAAACCTTGTGTTTGCAATAGAGGTTGCATTTTTCATTGGATATTCATGAAACTTAGTCAGTATGATTGCCTTGATAAAATCTAGGTCGTATTCGAACATGGGCCATCTAGGGTAAAAAAAACTGGGTCACAGTGTCAAATCATAGATAAACCTTGTGTATGCAATAGAGGTTGCATTTTTCATTCTATCTTCATGAAACTTGGTCAGCTTGATTGCCTTGATAAAATCGAGGTCGAGTTTGAATAATGGTTATCTAGGGTCAAAAACTAGGTCACGGGGTCAAATCATAGATAAACCTTGTGTATGCAATAGAGGTTGCATTTTGCATTCTATCTTCATGAAACTTGGTCAGCTTGATTGCCTTGATAAAATCTAGGTCGAGTTTGAACATGGGTCATCTAGGGTAAAAAACTAGGTCACCCTGTTAAAAACCTTGTGTATGCCATACAGGTGACATTTACAACCCAATGACCATGTAAATTGGTCAAAAGGTTTGATTTGTCAAGATCAAACAGAATGTTTGTTATTATGATATATAGTTTAGGGTTGAAGTTTGGTCACATATTGTCAGAAGTCGCAGGTTAGCGATATAGGGCCATCTTTGCCCTCTTGTTATATATATAAATATATGTTTTACGACAATGAATTTAACCATTGACCGTGTAATTTTGAAGAAGAAAGTAGGATTAATACTGAGCAGCAAAATTAATACATGTATTAACTTTTATCAAAGGACGGCGGATAACTATACAGCAACTCACGGGTTTCCTATTCGGAACTTGAATAAACAATAAAATAGCTATATACGTATGAAAAAGTTTCCAATCGATTTGCAACTTCCACTTTCACTCGCCCCCACATTCTAGAATGGTCTGGTTTCCCCGACCACTTCGTCAATGCATACGTACAGGTAAGAAAATTTGTATTCAAATTATCTTTATATAAACAGTAATAACCGATGGCACATGCTTTCAAACCACGGACGGAAGCCAATTATAGAAGGAATGCATGGCGACATGTACACGAAAATGAATCTTGAAAGTTAGCATGTTCATTATTCATTTCGAAATTAGCTCTTGTACTTAAATATCTTCATTCAATGCGGGAAGTTATGCGTATTTCAGGTTTGCTATTCTTTGCTAAATATTTGTTTCCATTTAAATAGACAAGATTAATCAACACCAAATACACTTAAATGCAGCATCTTACAACCAAACCCACGCATAGAAGATAAATTCCAGTCTCTATGCAGAGGTGTCATTCCTTTGCGAACCCACATTAGGGCGCAGATTGGAAAGATTTCTCCAACTTTCATATCTGAGAAACAGTCAGTTTTGTACTTTTTAACATCTTAGATTATTCAGAATGATAATTATCTGTGACAAATTCCGTCGATAGTATGACCGAAACTAGGTATTTGTTTAGAGGGGGGAGGGGCGAAATTCAGTCGCGTGATTTCCAATTGATTATTTCTTCTCGATTGCATACACGTTCTAAGAACTTAGATCCAGATGTAATCAATCTTGGAAAGATAAAGACAATGTGAAATTATTTTGTTTTGCGTAAGGACGCTACCACCATGTCACTGGTGGGGATAAAATTCGTGACTCTAATCCTGGGGCGATCGGGGCTAGCACTGCGTTACGGAAGTTTCAGGCGGGGCGGGGAGGTGGGGGGGGGGGGGAGTCTCGAAGGCGAAGTCTCCCATAAGAAGACTGCACTTTCTCATTGAAAATACCAAGACAAACAAACGAAGCTGACCACATTGTTGCATCTATTTATTTACAGTATTCGACTTAGACAGTTTACAGAAAACTACCCCACTCCATTCGTCCAGGTGATATACTTCATCGACATGATGTCGTTGGAAATAGACAAGAAACAAGAAACAAACGCTTGTGGCATATTTTGAGTAAAAAATGACACAAATGATCGACAATGTTCATGAAAATTTTGCCGAGCTAAATATTTACACTCTCATCTGGCGTTAGCAGACATAAGTTATGTCCTTCTGACTTTCTTCCTCTTCAATGAACACCTCAGTCAAGATAAAGAATAATAAACAAAATGTTTTGTATAATCTATCGGAATGTCATTTCAACGGTTTTTAAGCAGTTTTGCTGCTGTTTCCAGTGCCACCAGCTGATTCCTGAAGACGAGACTTTCCCAGCCTCGTTATAGTATTTGCCGTTTAAATTTGAATAACGACAGGAGTTAAACCACCAACTACCATAATGTTGTGCACAGTTACCATTACTGGATTTGTCATTGTCAATATCGGATGTTGAAAATGGCATCCCATTATGATAGGCGAGAGAGTCGCCAGCGTTACTGCTGTAACCATTTACTTCAAGTGCGTACATGTCGTCTTTGTCTATCCTGAACTTACTGTACTTGGCATACGCCTTGTTATCTTTAAAATCTTCCATATCTATTCTCAATTCATGGTCACCATCATTCGTTCCCTAACCAGAATTCCTCGTTGAGATCACCAAACCCTGTTTTATACTCGCCCCACTTGCGGTAGAAGTCAACTGCACCATTTAGCCTTCTCTGAAACACAATCCAACCTCCGCCATCCGTCGTTTGGTCACAGTAAACGTCGTTTCTATCACGAAATTTGTAGACACCATTTTGAAAGTTTCCTCGATTCTTGAATTCGGGACAAGAGACGGGGAACGACTGAATGCTGAGCAATTGTTGAAGTTTATTTGATAAATCCGTTACCAAAGATGTGATATTTTCAACCTTTTCTGATACTTCCATCATTTTCACATCTTGATTTGCTGACAATTTCTGAACGGTTTCCTGTATCGCTGCATATGCCTTTTCTGTCTTTGTTGTCATTTCCGATTCGAAAAACACAGATAATTCCTGAACAGTTTCCTGTATCGAGATTTTTGCCTTTTCTATTTCCGACTTGACCCATTCCGCAGATTCTTCCACTTTTAAACTAATGTTTTCCACTTTGTCCATATTTCTTACACAATACTTTTGCAAATCAGTCTTAACTGATGTTATATTGTTTTCTAATTTTGGGATTTGTCTGCGGACTCTTTGATTTTGATATTTTTCTTCAGTAAACGCTGTCCTGATTCTACTATACCCACTTTTCAGATTTTCCAGGATCTGAGAATATTCATTGTTTGTACGTTTCTCTCTGTATTTTTCGCTAGTTATTCTATTTTCTAATGTCTTATTTAGATTTCTGTCTATTTCATCCAGCCTTTCTATAATGCCTAGAAAATCATCATCTCTGAATTTTGATTCAGTGTTGATCCTAATTTCTAAATCTAAGTCTTTCAAGCACGTCTTGAGATTTTGAAGAGTAAATTCCAGTGACTTCAAGAAAAATTAATAAAACTATTCTACACGCGAAAAAACGTGTTCTTTTAGACATTCTGCTGCATTTATCTTATTCACCAAGTGGAACTAAACGAAATATTCTTTTTGTTATGTTCAGACGTATGTTTACATCATTAAAGTAAACTTGTCGGCTACTCCGTTTATCAGTTCCGGTAGATTTATCTTGAGGTCTCATTAACGCAAGTGTTTGTCCTTAACAAATGTTTTACTGTAAGTGTTTTCATCCGTTTTCGTGCATTCTAATAATTCCTACATTCAGTTTTTTGTTGTTGTAGTTTTTTTCCATTTTTTTTCTTTGCAGACTAAATCTCGTACATTCATGAACTTCAGAGTTGACACGCAGTTTAATATAAAATTTTCAACTGTATTTGTGTGAAATTGTGGTCTCTGAAGTTAAAATATTTCCAGTCATATAAGCAATGAGCAGCAGTTTCCCTTAGGTTTAACAATGAGACATGTAATTATAAAGATCAGAAACTCGGATGATCGAGGTAAGCACGTCTCTCTGTAGGTCCAGATGGGTTTAGGTCCCCAAACGATACCTCCTTCGGTGCGACATGTCATTTTCCTTGTTTCTTTCTTTCATTACGAGGAGTGGCACTTTTCCTTTACTTTTATTTTACACATTGAATTTGCCTACCACGAGCCTAAACTCAAGCATAGCACTGATGCAGTTACGGCAGCAAGAAAGTGTGTGGTATGTCAGCATTTAAAGTATGGAAAATATTACACATACTTATTTTTAAAGACTGAACAATATGAGTTTTTAACGTAACGTCAGATTTGTCGGTCTCTTGTAATTTCTGGTGTATATAACTTATTCATGCTGACTGTATATTAGTACATTTTAAGAAAGTATGTGTGAATTAAGTTGTACAGTAAAATAAAGGAAACAAGTTGTTCTACATTTCTATAAAATAAGAATACTTTAATGTCTTCAATATAAGTGAAGCGATATAAGCTACGCTGAGAACGGTGTTAATTTCTGCTTGTCACGTGTAACAAAATACTTGATCCGCATGATGATGTCAGCTTATGAAAGAAAACCACACAAAGATATCTCCTGAACTTTAAGAGATATCTCTTCTACTTACAGAGATATGTGTTAACATCATTTGAGAGATATCTCCCAAAGTTACAGAGATATAGATATCTCTCTATTATAAAAAAACATCTCTTCTTCAGACATTAATGAATTTAAGAGATATTTCCTATCTCTATGGAATCAGAGAGATATCTCCTTTTTGATTAAATATTAAATTATCTTGCCATATTAATAATTCCCGGAATACCGTATATTTCTTGCACTTTCCCTTCTCTGACAGCTGCTCCCTAGAACCGAGGATATTTAATTGATCTAAAATCCATTTGTAACTACACATACGTTATATTCTACAAAGGTGCTAGAAGGCAATAAATAAGAAAGATATTATGTGTAATATTTGATATAAAATACGTATTTTAAGACACACGAAAGTACTGCTTACATTATACAAACTGATTCGAAATACGAAAACAACAACAAAAAAGATTGTATTTTAAGCATTAAATCCATAAATATAAATGAAAGGTCCAGAGTAATATGCAACAATGATTTTAGAAGAGCATTACATCCGGAAGAAAGCTACATGTAGTCCATATTCGGATGGAAACTGCTATTTGGGTCAGTAATAAACTTAAATCAATCATTTAAAATGCAATTTGTTAATTATTTATTATTTTACAAAATAATATATTTTTCGGTATGAACTAGGATTTTCAATTATTATTTCTATGTTCATTTTTTATGCAATGTTTTTTATTTGATAGCTATTTTAAATGATCCAAAACATTCCACTGTAGGCTGAGAAATTTGTTCACTAGTTGTAGAAAACAGAACCTGAGTAGTGAGTACAATAACGTGGTACCAGTTTGGGAAGGCAGTTTGCAAATATATGGGATAGTTTTATAGTCGCATTGCACCACTCAATCTTACTTATACTACGTTTGATGTATGCAAGACATTATCCCAAGTTGTGCAAAGACTTAGGCAGTTATTTACCAACGTTTGCACATAAGTATTGAAATCTTAATCACGAGATCTTACAAAAACGATTATCCTTAATACTATAAAACGTCTATATTAGCCATACACTGTCTTTCTCTGTGTATTTCATGCTGTGATTGTTTTTTGTGCGACGCCGATGAACACGAGCCAGGCACGTGTCTGTTTACTCAGTTCCAAGAGCCTGGTATTCTCCAGCAACTTCTTTACTAGTCTCCGAATTCACCCAATATGGTTATATTCCGACTTGGAGGATAGAAAGACACGTGTACATGTATAGAATACTTTTCTTAGTATGCACCATAACATTTATGGTAGAATTCTAGACGGGAATCATAACTTTTGTTTTAGGAAAAATGTAAAGCCTACAGTTAATTAAAAAAAATATTATTACAACATTTTAGTTAAGAAATAAAAAAAATGCCTCCCTGTATTTTATCGTTGAATAAAATATAGTCAGGAATTTGGATGCGTAGTAATTAAATCACGAGTGCGTAGCACGAGTGATTTAATTTTTCGCATCCAAATGACTGACTGTATTTTATTCAATGATAAAATATAGGGAACAATTTATTATTTCGATTCTAACACGTTATTTTCTTTGAAAACAATCCCGAACTTTATTTAACGCGTAGTAGTACATCATTGTAACCTTAAAACGCGAGATACGATTGGACGCGCTTGTTTACATACGTCACGTCGTTACTTCATTTAAGGCAGGTCGTCCTTGGAAAAGCGTGCTGTATTTTATCGTAAAATAAAATACAGGCTTTTCCCTATATGTTTACAGTATATAGGAAAACAGCCGCTTGTGTTAGAATTTTAGATAAAATAACTCTTTTAAACGTTTGTATGATAAACATCTGACCTACTTGGGTGTGGGATTAATTTTAGACCATGCTAAAAAACATAGAAAACATTGTAAAAATCAAATAAAATATGAAAACTATTCAGAAGATGTTAAATAATTTCCTATAAGAAAAGGACCCCGGTCATATAATGATATGAGAATTCGCGGTATCGGTAATTCCGGAGAAAAACTAAAAGTTAAAAGTTAAATCACAAAACCTAAATACTATGCGAAATTCAGTCCAGTGATTTCTAATTATTTATTTCTTCTCGATTGCAAACAGGTTCTAAGAACTTAGATCCAGATGTAATCAATCTCGGAGAGAGAGAGACAATGTGAAATTATTTTGTTTTGCGTAAGGACGCTACCGCCATGTCACTGGTGGGGATAAAATTCGTGACTCTGATCCTGGGGCGATCGGGGCTAGCACTGCGTTACGGAAGTTTCAGTTGGGGAGGTGGGGGGAGTCTGGAAGGCGAAGTCTCCCATAGAAGACTGTACTTGCTCATTGAAAATACCAAATCGTGTAAGACAAACAAACGAAGCTGACCACATTGTTGCATTTATTTATTTACAGTATTCGACTTAGACAGTTTACAGAAAACTACCCCACTCCATTCGTCCAGGGAGAAGTCTATAGAAGTTTTCAATGAAACTGTAATGTATATGGTTAAGCGCAAGCGATGATAAGCGTCGCCGTGCATAGTTGTTAGCGTCTACGTAGTGTACTGACGGAACTTTCAGTGCTAATTACTGAAAATATACTACTCTTTAGACTTATGTCATTCTTTCTCATCACGTTCAACAAAAGAAAAATGTAATTTTAATGTCAAAATATATCTAACGACTTTCATAATGTCATGTTGATTTATTCTGTACATTGTATATAGACGACTTCCAATGACATCTATCTTAGATTTCAGGGTAGCTTTCCACATTGTTCGTATTCACCGTCCAGTCTTTTCATTGCTGATGTCACGTTACTATCCAGAAAAGAGATTGCTGCTTAGAACAGTCGAGGACATTAAATTAATTAGGTTTAATTTACAGATGATATACTTCATCGACATGATGTCGTTGAAAATAGACAAGAAACAAGAAACAAACGCTTGTGGCATGTTTTAAGTAGAAAATGACACAAATGATCGACAATGTTCATGAAAATTTTGCCGAGCTAAATATTTACACTCTCATCTGGTGTTACACAAGTTATGTCCTTCTGACTTTCTTCCTCTTTAATGAACACCTCAGTCAAGATAAAGAATAATAAACAAAATGTTTTGTATAATCTATCGAAATTTCATTTCAACGGTTTTTAAGCAGTATTCCTGCCTTTTCCAGTGCCACCAGCTGATTCCTGAAGACGAGACTTTCCCAGCCTCGTTATGGTATGTGCCGTTTAAATTTGAATAAGAACAGCCATCATACCACCAAATACCGGTCCTCTTTTGTGCACAGTTACCACTATATCTGTCATTGTCAATATCGGATGTTGAAAATGGCATCCAATTGTTATAGGCGAGAGAGTCGCTAGCGTTTCCGCTGTAACCATCTACTTCAAGTGTGTACATGTTGTCTTCTGTGCCTATCCTGAACTTACTGTACTTGGCATACGCCTTGTTGCCTTCAAAATCTTCCATATCTATTCTCAATTCATGGTCACCATCAGCAGTTAGCATACTTAAACGTTCGTTCCCTAACCAGAATTCCCCGTTGAGATCACCAAACCCTGTTTTATATTCGCCCCACTTGCGGTAGAAGTCAACTGCACCATTTAGCCTTCTCTGAAACACAATCCAACCTCCACCATCCGTCGTTTGGTCACAGTAAGCGTTTCCAACATAAAGTTCGTAGATACCATGTCGATTATTTCGTCTTTTCTTTAAGTCGAGACAAGAGATGCTGATCAACTGAATGCTGTGCAAGTGTTGAAGTTTACATGATAAATCCGTTACCAACGATGATACATTTTCAACCTTTTCGGATACTTCCATCATATTCACTTCTTGATTTGCTGACAATTTCTGAACGGTTTCCTGTATCGATGCATATGCCTTTTCTGTCTTTGTGGCCATTTCCGATTCAAAAAGCTCTGCTGATTCTGCCACTTTGACAGACAAATCCGTTACCAACGCTGTGATATTTGCCACTTTGATAGATAATTCCTGAACGGATTCTTGAATCGAGATATTTGCCTTTTCTATCTTTGTTGCTATTTCCGACTTACATTTTAGCCAATGAATTTTCTTAAGTTTCTTCATCACATCATTTTTTTGCTTTATATAGTATATTAATGCATAGTTATTCATATTCTAAATGTTCTGTCTTTTTTAACGTTATAACACTTTCTGCGTCACTAGATGAAATTATATGTCTTTCTGTGTAATGGTTTAAGCTAAATTTAGCATTTTGTAATGTAAATTAATATTCTGTAAATAGTTCACAAAATATACTTGGCAATGGATTATCTTGTATTTTCAAAATGAGTCTTTTCTCCTTTTCAAATGATACTTAATTTATATGAAGTCTATATGCCTATGTTTTCTAAATATTAGGTAATTTTGAAAAAAGACATTATTCGGTGTTTGACGTGGTGTTACATGACGTATCGCAACACTTTTACTAGTTGATGCCATTTTAACATGACTTCAAAATTACTTTCAACGAAAATATTGTAGTATGACTGTTTAATTGTGTAATAATTTGATAAAACAGATAGTTACAGAGATAACTCTCTAAGTTTAAGACATATCACTCTATTAGAAACAAAATATCTTCTTCAGGGATTGATGCTTTTAAGAGATATTTCCTATCTGCATTAAAGGTCCCATTGACTGAAAATTTCACCTTTTAATATTTTGTAAGCCATTTGTTAATTAAGTGCACTGAACCTAGTTGGGCGGAAATTTTCGACAAGAAACGTGTTTATTGGGACATAAATCACCAATACAAATTGGCCGGTATTTCACCGAAACGCAAATATTACGATCCTCGGCGACTTCCGTAAAATATCGGAAGAGTTCCCGTGTGACGTCACTAGCAGTACTCGAGAAAGATCCGTTACATTGATTATAGTAAACGCGTGTAAAAAACACGATTAACTTACTATTTTTATTATTTTTGTAAATGGGAGGCGCTTGGTGTGCTCTGTGTGGATGCAGCAACAAATGGAGTGAGAGAATAAGCCTACACCAGTAACCTTGGGACTCTAATATAAAAAGTCAGTGGCTAAGACAATAGGGACGAAACGCAGTCGCATGAAGTTTGGGCCCTGGAAATTATTCCTATAAAACACCCCGGCCTGACTATCAAGCATATATAATACGAATTATATATGATTTATGGTCGGCCCGGGGTGTTTTATAAAAATAACTTTTCGGGCCCAACTTCATGTGACTGTATGACGAACGTTTCAAAATTCTAGAGTAGCAACTGCGTGAAACGGTCCAAGCGTTGAAAGTCCGCTCAGTCGCTCATGTACGACAAGAAAAGACAGAAAATGTATTTTAAATTCGGCCTTTGTAGAATGATCTCGATCTATTCAATTTAATTATTTTCTTTAGGAATAAGTTTCTTATAACAAGATTAAGACTTTGTTTGTTACAAACTTTTCCGATCTGGATTTTCCCAAGTGCAACTTTACTAGTAGGCCTATAACTTAAATCATGCCAAATTACATCATATACGAGGATGTTAGGTTGAAACTTTTGTTACAAAATGTATTTTATTACAGAATATTATGATATTATTTTAGACACATATTTTAAGATATAGTCTTTATAAAAAAGCTGACATTTATATTCAAAATCATTTCAAAAAATAATGTAGAACAAAGGCCCTATATAGAATCTAACAGTTACTCTACTAGAAGTTTAACTTACATGGTGCTGAACACTCCAGTAATCCATAAAAGTTTTAAATCCTTAAACAATATCTCGTTTTAACAACGTTGCCATGGTAAAAAATTAGCGTAGATCTAACCATTGAAGGAATTACAGTTGATCTAGCCCCAAGGGCATAAGTCACAACAAAGGATGCGATATGATTTGTTGTTAATTGGCGACCCCCTGCCAGCAATCTAACTGGTCAAACATTATTGCATATTGCACACTGGTCAATTGCATTTGATAATTACACAACAATATACAACAACAAAAACAACAACAATATAGTTTAATACCATGCCCAATTAAAATTATGAAGCCATTATTTATGTTTTCAAGTTTCAAACTTGAAAAAACATAAATATATACAACTTGGTAAAAAGCAATTCAGCAAATGAAAGTTTCAAGCAAACCCTATAAATGTTCAGAAAGTATATATTTTTGGTTGCCGATGACACATTTTATGTACTCGAATGAAATATTTTCTAAAAGTGAAATTTGACACGTATTAACGTAGATATCTTGATTTTAATTATAATGAGTTTTCAAATAGATTTGCGTCAGAAATTTTTTTTAACCAATAAAATCGTGAAAACTATTTTGATTTACATTTTTAATTCAATTGTAAATCAAATTCTTTAAACTACCCACAAGAAAACGTGTCATGAAAAATCAAGCTCGTCATTTTAGATATTGTAATCTAGATCTAGCATTTGTGTTCTCATTTTCGGAGGCAAGTTTTAATCATCAATGGAAATAATATCGTCCATATTTGAATAGTTTGTAAGTCACGTGCATGCGTACATTTAGATCGTTTCGATACATTTACATGTTACTTTTCTTACACATTTAAGAATGAAACATAGATTTCATTTTGATAGAAACAAACAGAAACAGAAGTTGGTGTCATTTGCATATAAAAAACTCGACATAACTGCTGTATTTATATACTTTAATCAAATAATTTATAACATTACACAGACTTCGTTCTATACGTTACGGGCTCAAAATATCCTCGTAACTACTCTCTGAACATGCCTAATAAGATGAAAATATCGCTTTCGTTGTTGTTAGAGTACCTGTTATCGTCCACGATTGTACTGCGTATGACGTCACTCCAGGCTAGCGATTCTGAAACTGCCGATCATAGGTTTCCGGAAATATTATCGTCACTTTCCGTACAGGTATGTTATTTTGAGAACTTTATGGTCTTACTGACACGTAACCACTCGGTATTTTTCGTCGACAATTATCCAATTTGTATAAGCTGACAAATAATATTCTAATGTTAAAACGAAAAAAATGTCAATCAATGGGACCTTTAAATCAGAGAGATATCTCTTGTTTGACTAAATAGTAAATTGGCTTGCCATATTAATCATTCCCGGAACACCGTTCATTTCTTGCACATTCCCTTCGCTGACAGCTGCTCCTTAGAACCGAGGATATTTAATTTATCTACAATTTATTTTTAACTACACATACAATATATTCTAGAAAGGTGCTAGAAGACAATAAATAAGGAAGACATCATGTGTAATAGTAGACATAAAATATATTTTAAGACACATGAAAGTACTGCTTACCTTACACAAACTGATTCGAAATACGAAAACAACAACAGCAAAGATTGTATTTTAATTTACAATTTAAAATTAAGTCCATAAATGCAAAAGACGGGTCCAGGGTAATATGCAACAATGATTTTGGAAGAGCATTACATCCGGAAGAAAGCTACATGTAGTCCGTATTCGGATGGAAACTGCTATTTGGGTCAGTAATAAACTTCTATCAATCATTTAAAATACAATTTGTTAATTATGTTAAATTTAACAAAATTATATATTCCTCGGTATAAACTAGGATTATTTTCAATTATCATTTCTATATTCATTTTTATGCAATGTATTTTATTTGATAGCTATTTTAAATGTTCCAAAACATTACACTGCAGGCTGAGAAATTTGGTCGCTAGTTGTAGAAAACAGAACCTGAGTACAATAGCGTGGTTCCAGTTCCGGAAGGCAGTTTGCAAATATATGGGATAATCATAAAATCACTGACCTAAATAAATGCAGTCAGTATTGTAAAGACGTCTTACGAATAAATGTACGACTTGCTATCCGTATGTGCAGGGTCGTGCTACCCTGTGTAATGTGACACCCGTTTTCCGGCCTATCTTGACACAAATGAAATTGTTTAAGCTTGAATATTCTCTTTCTTGCTCGAAACTCTTCGCTTTTCAGTTTTATACTCGCATTGCACCAATCAGTCTTACTTATTCTACGTTTGATGTATGCAAGGCATTATTCCAAGTTGTGAGAAGAGTAGATGTTATACTTTGGCCAGTTTGCATATAAGTATTGAATTCTTAATAACGAGATCTTACAAAAACGATTGTCCTTAATACAATAAATGCCTTTCTCTGTGTATTCCATGCTGTGATTTTCTTCTTTTTTGTGCAACGCCGATAAACACGAACCAGACACGTGTCTTTTTACTCAGTTCCAAGGGCCTGGTATTGTCCAGAAACTTCTTCACTAATCTCCGAATTCCCCAACTATGGTTATTTTTCGAATTGAAAAATAGAAAGACATGTGTACATGTATACTACACTTTTCTTAGAATGCACCATAACATTAATGGGAGAATACTAGTGGGGGATCAAAACATGTGTATTGGAAAATGTAAAGCCTACAGTTAATTATCAAGACTTTATTAGAACATTTTACTTTTAAACCAAATAACTCTTTGAAACGTTTGTATGATGAACATTTGACCTACTTGGGTGTATGTAATACTGAGTCATTTTAGACCATGCTAAAAAACCGTAGAAAACATTGTGAGCATCAAATAAAATATGAAAACTATTCAGAAGTTGTTAAATAATTCTATATGAGAAAAAGGACTCCGGTCATATAATGGTGTGAGAATTCGCGGCATCAATAACTCCGGAGAAGAACTAAAAGTTAAAGAGTCAAGTCACAAAACCTAAATACTAACTCTTCAAAACCAAACCACTTATTGCCTTTCTCCCTTTTTCCCTTCTTCTTCCCATTTTTCCCTCCAAACCTTCTCACATTCAGAATTTCTCTGTATTTTGGTGAAACTTTGCGGCATTTTGGAAGTATTGATGTTTTTGATCAAATAAAAAGTGTCATCGCCTAGATAAATCATTCCTCGTGACTACAAAGAGATAATAGTGATATGGTCGTTTTTTTACAGCAGTTTCCTTGGTTAACCAGTAAGACTGTTTTGACTCCGTTAGATACCTTTTCTTACTTTATTATGTAATAGGCATATAGACGTCAAAAAAGCATATGTGTCAAGTACCTGTGATGACCCTCCGTAAAATAACTTATCTGTAGGTCACTTTCGAGTAAGACCTTCGTCTGACAATAAACAACAAGAAGCGCATTTGTTGACGAATTCAAAAGTAAGGTCTACGGTTATTCAAATATCATAACACGTCTTCAACGTGTCTCAATACGGACATAGTAAGGCCAGATGACAAAGCGTTTTCATTTTATTTATTTTTCCTTTGAACAAAAACGTGGAATATTAAACCATAAATACATTTTAATGGTGGATATAAATTTTATGAATATGTTTGTCGTAATTACTTGATATTTCATGACAAAAGAACGTTTTAAAATAGCAATTACATCTTACATGTTAATTTTAAAACAAAAAATATCAAGTGTTTTTATATATTTAGATAACTAGCAACACGAATTCTATCTAAATGACCACTTACTTTGTAACATACTAAGTGGCAACTGAAATATTAACTAAAGTATATGAAACGCCATAGCTGCCTTCTATGCATACTTCTTAAATGGTGATGTCCTTTTGATATATGGTGCTGTGGTTTTGATAGATGGTGCTGTGGTTTTGATACATTGTGCTATGGTTTTGATAGATGGTGCTGTGGTTTTGATAGATGGTGCTGGGATTTTGATAGTTGTTAATGTGGTTTTGATATATGGTGCTGTGGTTTGGATAGATGGTGCTGTGGTTTTGATAGATGGTGATGTCCTTTTGATATATGGTACTGTGGTATTGATAGATGGTGATGTCGTTTTTATAGACGGTGCTGTGGTTTTGATAGATGATGATGCCGTTTTGATATATGGTGATGTCGTTTTGATATATGGTGATGTCATTTTGATATATGGTGCTGTCATTTTGGTATATGGTGATGTCATTTTTATATATGGTGCTGTGGTTTTGATAGATGGTGCTGTGGTTTTGATAGATGGTGCTGTGGTTCAAAGCAACATCACCATATATCAAAACCACATCACCATATATTAAAGGGACATTGCCATTTAAGAAGTATGTATAGAAGGCAGCTATGGCGTTCCATAAAAGTATGTCCCACTCAACCGGTAGACTTCGATTAAATTTCGAATATACACGGGCCATCAATATAAAACAGATCAGCATCATTGGAACATTATTATCTCCAGGCAGCTTTTTCATTTTTTTTATTAACTTAATATTTAGTCGAAATTTGAATTTGTATGATTTTCCATCGGCGGTGAATCCAAGGTGGCTACGCCCATAACGTCGCTATCGGGGATGAAGGTGTTACACCGGTCATTTTTTCCCTTCTTTATTTTATAGTAAATGCATGTCTTTTGCACATTTCCTGTGACTCACAACCAAATTCAAGTAATCAGCTGCCCATATTTCTCACCTTCATCATTATCACAGTCAATCTACATCAGAAAAGTTACATGGTCAACAATGATTTTTTTTCCCTATCACTCCATCTCCAAAGGCACTACATGTATACAAATGTTTAGTAAACAAACTCGCATGCCTGCTAGGGTTGGGTAATCCTTGAAACCTACCATCGCAAAATGTAGTCATAAAATAACACAGAAAAAAAATACTATTTCAAATATCAAATATGCCAAAAAATTACACAGCGGTAATAAAAACAGTTGATTGTATTCCAGTTCAGCTGGGGACAGCATTAAAATGATGACATCAAAATTTAATAGAACTATTTTCTAGGGTCGTTGTACCCGGAAGTACTTGTTGACCGGTGTGACACCTGATCTCAAAGTTTTACATGACGATAATGCGTGCATCAACGTTTATATATGAGATTTTGTTTTGCTCAAACCGGCGTGTTGAGAACTGAGGAACAGAAAGGGCTATCATTGCAGTATTTAACAATTTTATGAAATCCGTACGGTCTTCGTACAATCTAAGCTTCTGGTCACATGCGTACGGGCCCCGAACGATCTTTTGGAGGATGTAATCGTAGGATATCCGTACGGACATTGCAAACAAGTCGTGTGGAGCTCGCAAGGAGCTCGGACAGTATCACGCCTCGACAGTACTATTACTCTGGTCACATTAACGCTGCGACCTCCGTACGAGGTTTTTAGTCAAAATCAAAATTGGTGAGCTAAAAAAAAGAAACACGCTATACCTCAAAACCCGAGTTCGAATATGGTTCATCTGGAGTAAAAATCTACAGGGCCGTAGCCAGAGGTTAAAAAATAGGGAGGCACTTTCTAGGGGGGGTCTGGGGGCATGCCCCTCCCCCCCCCCCCCCCCCCCACACACACAGAAATTTTTGTTTTCGAGAGTGCCATTTCGTGCATTTTCCTGCATTTCAAACATATTTTTGATACTTTTAAGATACCGATTTCGGAAACAATAAATTACATTAAAAAGATTCGTGTACATTTTAGTTACATATAGATCTGCAGAAATATAAGAATCTCGAAATAGCCAACGAAGAAGATAGTTTAAATAACTTTAATTAAATAATAATTCCTCAGCTTGGCTATGCTGAAAAGATGGTGCCTCAAAATATATCCTTTTTTTTCATAATCTTGACGAAAAACAGGGAGGCACCGTGTAGCTATGGACCTGATCAGGGTCACAGGGTCAAATCATAGAAAACCCTTGTGTATGCAACCTTCTGTATACTATAGAGGTTACATTTTTCATTGGACCTTCATTTTATTGTTAATTTTTATATAAAGTACAGGTGTACTTAAGATTCACCCAAACAGACTTCTTTAAATTCAAAATATTTTAAAATCATTCACATATTTGTGAGTCAAGATATTTAACTTTTCAAAACCGTTTGCACAGCGAATGCATCTTTTAAAGTGTTTTCAAAGTTTACAATAAGGTTAAAGTCTCTTATGTTCTATATGAATGTTTAACCGTGAATGCGCTGCGGCGATGGTTCTAATTCTGCCATATGAATCCTGAGGCGAAGGGGGCTAGAGATGCGTTACGGAAGTTTCAGTTGCCGGGGGGTCTGGAAGGCGAAGCCTCCCATAAGTAGACTGTACTTTCTCATTGAATTTCAGGGAAAGGAATACCAAACCGTGTTAGACAAATAAACGAAGCTGACCACATTGTTGCATTTATTTATTTACAGTATTCGTCTTAATTAGACAGTTTACAGAAAACTACCCCATTCCATTCGTCCAGGGAGAAGCCTATACATCTAGAAGTTTTCAATGAAACTGTAATGTATATGGTAAGGGCAAGCGATGGTAAGCGTAGCCGTGCATAGTTGTCTACGTAGTGCACTGACGGAATTTTCAGTGCTGAAAATATACTACTCTTAAGACTTATTTCATTCCAACAACAACAAAATGTAACGTTAAAAATTTCAAAATACATCTAACGACTTTCATGATGTCATGTTGATTTATTCTGTATATTGTATATAGACGACTTCCAATGACACCATCTATCTTGGATTTTAAGGTAGCTTTCCACATTGTTCCTATTCCCCGTCCAGTATTTTTATTGTTGATGTCACGTTACTATCCAGAAAAGAGATTGCTGCTTAGAACAGTCGAGGACATCAAATTGTTTAGGTTTAATATACAGCTGATATACTTCATCGACAGGATGTCAGTGAAAATGGACAAGACACAAGAAACAAACGTTTGTAACACATTTTAAGTAAAAAATGACACAAATGATCGACAATGTTCAGGATAAATATTGCCGAGCTGAATATTTACACTCTCATCTGGTGTCAGCAGACAGATGTCCGTATAACTTTCTTCCTCTTTAATGAACACCTCAGTCAAGATAAAGAATAATTATTAAACGATATTTTTGTATAATCTATCGGAATTTCATTTCAACGGTTTTTAAGCTGTAGTACTGCCGTTTCCAGTGGAACCAGTTGATTCCTGTATCCGAAACTTTCCCAGCCTCATTATAGTATTTGCCGTTTAAATTTGAATAATAACAGCCATAATACCACCAGCTACCGGAATATTTTTGTGCACAGTTACGACTACTGTCTTTGTCATTGTCAATATCGGCTGTTGAAAATGGCATGCCATTATGATAGGCGAGAGAGTCGCCAGCGTTTCCGCTGTAACCATCTACTTCAAGTGTGTACATGTCGTCCTCTGTACCTATATTGAACTTACTGTACTTGGCATACGCCTTGTTACCTTCAAAATCTTCCATATCTATTCTCAATTCATGGTCACCATCAGCAGTTAGCATACTTAAAAGCTCGTTCCGTAACCAGAATTCCCCGTTGAGATCACCAAACCCTGTTTTATACTCATCCCACTTGCGGTAGAATTCAACTGCTCCATTTAGCCTTCTCTGAAACACAGTCCAACCTCCGCCATCCGTCGTTTGGTCACAGTAAACGTCGTTTCTATCACGAAATTTGTAGACACCATTTTGAAAGTTTCCTCGATTCTTGAATTCGAGACAAGAGACGGGGAACGACTGAATGCTGAGCAATTGTTGAAGTTTGCTTGATAAATCCGTTACCAACGATGTGATATTTTCAACCTTTTCTGATACTTCCTTCATTTTGACTTCGTGATTTGCTGACAATTGCTGAACGGTTTCCTGTATCGAGATATTTGCTTTTTCTATCTTTGTTGCTATTTCCGACTCAACCCATTCTGCAGATGCATCCACTTTTAAACTAATGTTTTCCACTTTGTCCATATTTCTTACACAATATTTTTGCAAGTCAGTCTTAACTGATGTTATATTGTTTTCTAATTTTGGGATTTGTCTGCGGATTCTTTGATTTTGATATTTTTCTTCGGTAAACGCTGTCCTGATTCTACCATATCCACTTTTCAGATTTTCCAGGATCTGAGAATATTCATTGTTTGTACTTTTCTCACTGTATTCTTCGTTAGTTATTCTATTTTCTAATGTCTTGTTTATGTTTCTGTCTATTTCATCCAGCCTTTCTATAATGCCTAGAAAATCATCATCTCTGAATTTTGATTCGATGTTGATCCTTATTTCTAAATATCTAAGTCTTTCAAGCACGTCTTTAGAGCTTGAAGTGTAAATTCCAGTGACTTTCAAAAAAATTAATAAAACTATTCTACACGCAAAGAAACGTGTTTTTTTAGACATTCTGTTGCAAAACTGGAACTAAACGAAATATTATTTTTGTCATGTTCAGACGTATATTTACATCATTAAAGTAAACTTGTCGGCTACTCCGTTTATCAGTTCCGGTAGATTTATCTCGAGGTCTCATTAACGTAAGTGTTTGTCCTTAATATATGTTTTACTTGAGTGTTTTCATCCGTTCTCATGCATTCTAATCATTCCTACATTCAGTTGTTTTCTTAATGTTTTTTTTTCCATATTTTGTTTTCAGAGTTGACACGCAGTTTAATATAAAATTAATAAACATTATTTCAATTGTATTTGTGTTAAATTGTGGTCTCTGAAGTTAAAATATTTCCAGTCATATAAGCAATGAGCAGTAGTTTCCCTTAGGTCTAACAATGAGACATGTATTATAAAGATCAGAAACTCGGATGTTTGAGGTAAGCTCGTATCTCTGTAGGTCCAGATGGGTTTCAGTCCCCACACGATACATCTTTCGGCGCGACAAGTCAATTTCTTTCTTTCATTACGAGGAGAGGCACTTTTCCTTTACTTTTATTTTACACAATGAATTTGCCAACCACGAGCCTAAACTCAGACATAGCACTGATGCAGTATAAAACACGCTGAGAACGGCGATAATTTTTGCGTGGCACGTGTAACAAAAATATCTGATCCGCATGATGATTTCTGGTTATAAAAGAAATGAAAATTACGCCAAACGTTGTCACTTTGCGAATACGTTATGTTAAATGTCACCGAAAATTGCCATTAAAATCTTTAACATTTTCAACGGCTCCCTGAAGCAGACATTTATAGAACTTACATGACGAAGAGTGTCACATCTTTGAAAAGACGTATTTTCATTTTGTTCAAATGGCTGCTAAATAAACAATATCAGTTTTAGATATTAATTTGAAATTTAAGTATAGATATGCGTTTTAATGAAGGTTAATAAAACAGTTTCATTTTTCTAAAACAGCCCCTGAATTAATTGTCAAGAGAAGAAACGCGAACGTTATTATTGTTGTAATTTTGTTTATATATGAGTATATTAATGCATAGTTATTCATAGTCTGAATGTTCTGTCTTTTTTAACGTTATAACACTTACGGTTTCAGTAGATGAAATTATATGTCTTTGTGTGCAATGGTGTAAGCTAAATTTAGCATTTTGTAATGTAATATTCTGTAATACTGTGGAAATGAACTTCCTTGCATTTGCAAAATGAGTCTTTTCTCCTTTTCAAATGATACTTAATTTATATTAACATATGTAGTCTATATGCCTATGTATTCTAAATATTAGGTATTTTAGAAAAAAGACATTATTCAGTGTTTGTCGTGGTGTAACATGACGTATCGCAACACTTTTACTCGTTGATGCCATTTTGACAACATTGTATTAAGCCAGTTGCTAATTGCTTCAAAATTACTTTCAACGAAAATATTGTAATATGACAGTTTAATTGTGTAATAATTTGATAAAACAGGTAGATTAATTACAATCTGTTATTCTCTGCCAGGTTTGGTTGGACCCCCTACAAAAGCAGGATCTGTCTTTTCTGTGAATTTAATCTATCGCAAGCCATTTTACTATTTATTCCAAAAAATATATATCTTTCTTATTTCAAAGAGATACCTTTCGTTTTAATAGAGATATCTCTTTCACGCTGAGAGATAGCTTTCTACCACATAAAGATATCTCCTGAACTTTAAGAGATGTATCTTCTATTTTTGAGAGATATCTCCCAAAGTTACAGAGATATCTCTCAGTTTAAAAGATGTATCTCTACTATAAAAAAATCTTCTTCAGGGGTTGATGCATTTAAGAAATATTTAATATCTCTTTTTTATTAAATAGCAAATTGGCTTGCCATATTAATCATTACCGGAACACAGTTTATTTCTTGCACTTTCCCTTCTCTGACAGCTGCTCCTCGCTAACCAAGGATATTTAATTTATCTACAATCCATTTGTAACTACACATACAATATATTCTACAAAAGTGCTAGAAGACAATAAATAAGAAAGACATGATGTGTAGTATTTGATATGAAATATGTATTTTAAGACACATGAAAGTACTGCTTACATTACAAACTCATTCGAAATACGAAAACAACAACAAAAAAGATTGTATTTTAATTTACAATTTAAAATTAAATCCATAATTGTGAAAGAAGGGTCCAGGGTAATATGCAACAATGATTTTGGAAGAGCATTACATCCAAGAAAGCTACATGTGGTCCGTATTCGGATGGAAACTGCTATTTGGGTCAGTAATAAACTTCTATCAATCATTTAAAATACAATTTGTTAATTATTTTACTAAATAATATATTCCTTGGTATGAACTAGGATTATTTTCAATTATCATTTCTATATTCTTTTTATGCAATGTTTTTTATTTGATAGTTATTTCAAATGTTCCAAAACATTCCACTGTAGTGTGAGAAATTTGATCGCTAGTTGTAGAAAACAGAACCTGAGTACAATAACGTGATTCCAGTTCCGGAAGGCAGTTTGCAAATATATGGGATAGAGCTAAATAAATGCAGTCAGCATTGTAAAGACGTCTTACGAATAAATGTACGACTTGTAATCTGTATGTGCAGAGTCGTGCTACCCTGTGTAATGTGACACCCGTTTTCCGGCCATATCTTGACACATATGAAATTGTTTAAGCTTGAATATTCTCTTCCTTGCTCGAAACTCCTCGCTTTTCAGTTTTATACTCGCATTGCACCACTCAATCTTACTTATTCTCCGTTTGATGTATGCAATACATTATTTCAAGTTGCGAGAAGAGTAGCTGTGATAATTTGGCGAGTTATTTACCAACGTTTGCACAGAGGTATTGAATTCTTAATCACGAGATCTTACAAAAACAATTGTCCTTAATACTATAAAACGTCTATATTGGCTATACAATGTCTTTCTCTGTGTATTGCATGCTGTGATTTTCTTCGTCTTTTTTTGTGCAACGCCGATAAACACGAGCCAGACACGTGTCTGACTCAGTTCCCGGGACCTTGTATTCTCCAGAAACTTCTCCACTAATCTCAGAAGTCACCCAATATGGTTATTTTTCGAATTGGAGGCATGTGTACATGTATAATACACTTTCCTTAGAACCCATCATAACATCAATAGGAGAAAACTAGACAGGAAAGTGTATTGGAAAAATGTAAAGCCTACAGTACAGTTATTTTTTTAAAACTTTTATATAAAGTATCTCTTTGAAACGTTTGTATGATAAACATCTGACCTACTTGGATGTATGTTATACTGATTCATTTTCGACCATGCTAACATCAGTTCCTGCTTTTTTCACTCCAATGTTTTATGTCCACTGATGTCGGTATGTCTTTAATCTTTAGCTCTTCATTTGTTTTATTTTCACTAGAATCTAATGGAACATTTACACATGCTAAACAATCTTCATTACTTGAATTTGTATGTCTATTTCTTTCATAGATATAGTCGCTTTTATGTTTCAGCAACTTCATATAATTTTGTAATTCCAATTTGGGAGTTTTGAATTTTTCGCGGGTCACAAATTCCGAGTAGTAATGTGCCATTTCCGCTTCTTCCCTTTCTCGTCTGATATATTTTATCATAAGAATGACCATACTGAGTGAATAAAACGTTAATACTGTCACTATATATAGTAAAGCGTCAGGTGACGTCTGTGTGTGTTTCGATACAGTTTCTGTTGCATTAATACATGCCACTGATACGGAATCTTGATTTGGCCCAGTGGTTACGTTGTTGCCAAAACCATCTGCCGCTGATGTTGTTACATTGTCTAAGTAGACCGCAGAAAAGTTAAGGGCTGTCGAAGAGTTGTGAACAATCATGCTTCAGGATTTAATAAGTCGTCATCCTTTAGTATGTTCCTGCAAAACAGAAGCAGAAAACATTCTTATTACTTCCTGACAATAGCCCATATTACCAAAGCTTTATCATCCCTTGTAACATATACATGTACGAAGCTGCGTTTGCTATACAGCTTTATTATTTTCAGAACAAAGTAAAAATAGTTTTCACAATTCAATTTTGTAACTTTATTAGCTCACCTGAGCCAGTAGCTCAGGCTGAGCTTTTAAAATCGATAAATGTCGGGTGTCCGTCATCCATCATTTACTTCGAACAATATCCTCAACTAAACCACTAGGCCAATTTCAGCAAAACTTCATTTAAACAATTCAATTCCATGCAATACTCTGGTTGCTATGGCAACAAATAGGATTTTTAAAATAAGTCTTCTCCTCAAAATCCGGAAGGCGCAGAGCTTAGATATTTGGTTTGTAGCATTGCCTAATAGACCTCTACCAAGAGTGTTCAAATCATGACCCCGGGTCAAAACTGACCCTTCCCTGGAGGTCTCTTGATTTTACAGAGATTTCTATAGGAAAAAACTTTAAAATCTTTTCCAAAACCGCAAAGCATAAAGCTTAGATATTTGGTGTGTAACATTGTCTAGTAGCTTTTACCAAGATTGTTCAAACCATGCATGTGGGCTCATTGTTTTATAAAGACTTGTAATAGGGAAAACTTATAAAACCATCTTCTCCCAAAACCACAAGGTCTACATCTTAGAACTTTTGTATATAGCATTGTCTAATGAAGTTTGTTCAGATCATGCTCTCGGGTTTAAAATGACGCTGCCTGGGGTCACTAATTTGACATAAAGTTCTATAGGAAAAACTTTAAAAATCTTCCTATCAAATACCACAAGGCATAGAGCTTAGATATTTAGTAAGTAACATTGTCTAGTTGACCTCTACCAAGTTGGCTCAAATCACGACCCGTTGGGCCAAATTTGACAACGCCCTGGGGGTCGTCTGTCTGAACATAGAGTAATAGGAAATATTCTTGTCTGAAACTGCGTGACCCACAGCATTGTCTGGTGGTTTTACGAAGCATTTTCACAGTGTGTCCCGGAGTTCAAAATTGGTCACGTCCATTAATCAGGGTGGTAACTTGCTGAAGTTTAGGTGACCAAAATAATGACAATTTCTGAAGTTAACTTCATCAGGTTATTCTTAAAAGATTTCAGTTTTTAAATTTAACCATTAGTAGCAGACTGCCTCTGCAAATACCTTTAGATAAGAGGAAAAATGCAGGTTCTGTCTTTGTAGCAGACAGTAATGATTGTTCAATTAGACATAATGGAATTATTGCCGAAATTCTCTTGGAGATGACTTCAAGAATGTCCAACTTCAAAGGACTGGCGTAACAAGGTTTTATTGTGGCGTAACAGATTTTACTGTAAATTAACGCTGAAATACATGAGAATGGGATTTCCTTATCCACTACTTAATGGACATGGTAGATTTATTTTCACGCAAGTAAGCAGAAATAAGTGTAAATACAGAATGGGGATGAACAAATTAATAATCAGCTTTTCCTCGAATTCTACTTCAAAACTGCTATAAATGGATAGAAAATGATCTAACTAAGAAAAAGAATACCCACAACCCTATGTTTATTCTTTAATAGTTTTACAGTCATTTTTTCGTATGTATGTGATGTGCTTGCTGCTTTTAATTTACGTAAAAATAGCCCGGCAGCGATGAGAGAGTTAAGTATAAGGTTATCTTTCACCGGTAGATCTACATCTCGTAGATGAAAACGTAGTACCGGTATACAGTAAATTTTGCTTATAACGAACTCTCCGGGATCTATCAAATGTGTTCCTTATATCCTTGAGTTCCTTATATCCATATATCGACGTTCCTTATATATATATCGAACTAAAATACATATCGAACAAGTATTTTATAGTCAAACCCCAACCATCAACTTACAGTTGCTTTTGATTTTTCTACCACCTTTTGAACAATTACAAATATCTATAACTGTTATCCTTTTATATATCCGTTTGTAAAATAATTGCAAATTCTAATAAAGCATAAAAAAGACGGTTCATGTTTTCATTGGCAATACTGAAACAAAATAATTTTTTATTTGATACAATTGAATGAAGCCGATTTTCGCTCGATAGCCAAAACTTGAATATTTAACATGTTTTTTTTCTCCCAAAATGGGATTTCACCCGATCTGCATGCTTTTAAAGAAACGCTCATAATTGTTTACGAAAAATATTATCACTTGAACATCGTACTTAGCAATTGTGTTGATATTCTCTTTTAACTAGTTCATCAAAAGGTTATACATGTGAAATGTAGAAGACTATATCCGAAGTTTCCTTATAAACGGAGTACGATATAACCGCATCTTTTTACATTTGACAAAAAATAGGAAGAATCGGGCCCAAAAGAACTGTTCATTATAGCCGAAGTTACGTTATATCCGGAGTCGCTATATACGGATTTTACTGTAATAAGGTAAACTGTCCGTCTGTTAGAACGACCAAAATGGAACTGATGTACTTTCCTTCTTGAATTGTAATTCAGTTCAAATCAAATTTAACTGTTTTGAAACAAAACCTTAGCACGAGGTGTTAATGTTATATGTGTGTATCACAATGTTTGATGTTACGTCACTAAATTTTACTTTCAACAGTGCGATCTTTTAAAAAAACAACATCTTTATTATTTTCATAAAATATCAAACACCTATACGTACAAAGCCGGATGTAATCCCGGTTCATAGCTCTTAGGTAGTTGGTAAAATGTTGGTGTCTAACTCCGAGTGTAAGAATCGATATGCATGTACGTACAGAAACCGGTTGTGCCCCCGGTTCGAGCTCTCACAATGTAGGTGGTTGATAAGTGAACGTACAGTATTTAGGATGTTACTTGTATTTTTGTTAAGTTTAGTTCTTACATTTATCTACTGATTAAGTGGATGCAGTCAGCGCTGAGAAATTGTTGTTTTGATAAAGTAACACTTTTCATGCTAGCAGCAATTGTTCTGCATGAATTTTCAATCAGTGCAGATCATGACCAGCTCTGCACCGTACGAAATTCTCCAAATTGAAAGCTGGAAATGTCTAATGTCTTAATGTAGTACCGTACATTTAAAAGAATTGATGCCGATTTGTTGTACATTTAGACGGCAAATAATTGTCAGTTCTTATATTTATAACAAACGTATTGTTTTTGTCGCAAAGTATGACGAAAAAAAGGAACATACGTATACATTGTAATAGTTAAGCAGTAAATCGGCAGTTTGCGGTTATCATCTGTTTCAGTATTTATTTAAGATTATTGTGTCTTTGTAGCACAAATCAGAGTCCAAGAACGAATAACTTATTTAGTTTACCTTGATCAGTTTCTACAATAAACTTATTAATAAAATAGTTTAAATACTTGACACTTAAATAATCCTGTCTCAACTACTTCGACAGTAAATTTGCAATGATATCTGTTTTAGCCGATTATCTTACTTTATGGTTCATTAAAATGAAAGACATGCTGACAGTACTGTAGACAATGGCAATCATCACCCTTTGTTAATATTAGCAATAAGTGTCTATACAATTAAGATGTGACACCTATTATCCCCAACTTCAAGGCAAGCGTCGGAATCAATTTTGTTTAAATACATACATCAAAACGACGACAAATTATTGATAAGCAATAATATTATAATTCTTGCGACAAACAACGATATCTGTAATAAAAAGTTTAGAATAAAAGAACAAAGTCATGAAAATGTTACAACTTTTAATTATATACAATAATTATTTATTAAACATACTCGAAAGATAGTAAACTGCAGTAACTCATGCAAAAATTCTATAAAATTATATCTTATAAAACCTTTTAAAGAATTACATGTACATTTTGTACATTGTGCAAAAGTCATTCATTTTTAAAGGAAAAATAATCCTTTTCGCCGCGTCACGCGGCATGGTACTTGTCGCATATCGCAAATGACACGCGGCATATATATGCCGCATATACGATCATATGCCGCGTGATGCGACATGGTTTTATTGCTCCCGCGTTGTAAAACCTCCCGCGCTATAGCGCGGCAAAAACGGAATCCGCCTGTGCTGTACTGTATGTTGTTTTTCAAAACAAGTTAATACTAAAAATACAACAACAAACAAACCTGTTCTGTCTATTTTATACCTACGTCCTATTAAAGGTATCAATGGTAAACGTCGTCTAAACGATGTCAGCAGTGACTTTTAGCCAGATTCTATAAATGTAACTTTGGTAACAGCGTCTTTAATCAACGTCTCATCAATGGCATCAGTGGTCCAATGCATTTTCAAGAATGTCATATCAATTTTATCGATGATATCAATGGTACCAATGAGTTTTGCTAATGCCCTATCATTGGTTTAAATAGTACCAATGCATTTTTACAAACGTCTTGATAATTGTATTATTTGGATTCATTTCACAAATGTCCTTTATATGCTATCAATGATACTGATGCTTTTTGCAAATGATATAGGTGTGTTTAACCAATGACCTTTCAGGGGTCCCAATGATACCTATGCCTTTTTACCAGCGTCCCATCAATGGCACTAAAGCCTTTACAAGCGTCCTATCAATGGTTTCAATGGCTCCTATAACTTTTGACCAATGTTCTTTCGATAGTAAATCCCTTTCGCCCAATGTCCTATTAATAGTAGCAATGATACCAATGTCGTTTACCAACGATGATTTCAATAGTTACAATGCATTTTACCTATGTCCTATCTATTGTGTCAACGGTACAATGTTCTATCAATGGCACAATTGCCCTTTTACAACGTCCTATCAATAATATCAAAACCTTAACCAATGTCATATGAATGCTATCGGTAAAACCAATGTTCTATCAATGGTACCAATTAATGTCCTTTACCAGTGTCATATGTGGTGATAACCAATGCCTTTTACAAAAGTCGTTTGAATGATATCAATGGCAATAATGTCTTTTTACCATTGTCATATCAATAGTTCCACTGGTACCTATGCATTTGTATCTACATTAAGATTGTTTATACATATAGTTACGGCCAACCCTATGATTCATCCCTAGGTGAACTTGCCAAGTCTCCTGACAGGCGCAGGTTGAAGTGGCAGATGCAGATATAAGGGAATCCGGCTACCAGACCCTAGCTCTTTTACGAATAGATCCCTTGGTTCTTTTATGTGCCCAGTGTATAGCACCAATGCACGTGAGACATCTCTGGGTTTCTAAACAGTTCATCTCTAGATGGTACAAATGCATTTTTACTTAACGTTCTTTCAATGATATCAGTGGTACCAATGCCTTTGATCCAACTTCCAACCAATGATATCAATCATGCCAATGTCTTTTTAGTTTTTACTGATGTCCTTTCAATAATAACAGTTGTATCTTTGCCTTTTGCGAAATGATTTTTACAGCGTCCTATTGTAAATTGTTAATTTCGCATGACGAAAATTTCGTTATTTGTGAACAGACAGGCTTATTCGCGAATTTTAAATTCGCAAAAAGAGAATTCTCTAATGTTAATATATATTGCATTGTTTATCATACACTGTCGCCATATATGTCATATAATGTTATATGTACCACTTGGGTCTATGAACTTCTGGTTCTGTTTGAAAATAAAATCTAAAATAAACTCTAAGTGAAATTAATCTATCACGATATTTTTAAATTAGCGAAATGGGAAATTCACGAAAATAGCGGAAATTAAATCACCGCGAATATGACCCGATTTACAGTATCAGTGATACAAATGCCTCTTTTAACAAAACTGTGGTGAAAGGAATAGAATCCTGGCAGGACCGGATGGTTCTGGGTTCATACGTGTTAGTAGAATCTGATCTCTACTTCTGAAATCACCTATGCTGCTGGTTAGGTGATCAGGAAGCAATTAGTGTGGTTGATAGAAGTTCAAGATCTGTAGTCTACAAATGATATAAAATGAATTGGATTGTATAAATTAATTTTGTATTATGTTTTAATCAGACAAATGTAATATTATATTTTTTGATATGTATATAGATGTAAATGTGAAGCTGCCGTACGTATTGAATGGATAACTTATTGATGTTGCAGAACTGAGTTGTATAATTTAGCTGTACACTTTTAGCATGTTTGTATATAATACAGGCAAAAGTTCAAAATGCCATTGAAATGGTGTAAATGTATATGTAGTGAACTTTTCATTACTTGTCACTTGGACCATGATATGAAACTGCAAGGGTAATGTTTCCGTAGGTTTTACAACAATTTCTGTATTCTCAAATCAAATGACTTTGAATTGCTATTAAATTTTTCGCATGGTTTAACACATTATACTACTTATAGAATGTACCTGTG
Organism: Saxidomus purpurata; assembly: GCA_022818135.1. Lineage (NCBI taxonomy): Eukaryota > Metazoa > Mollusca > Bivalvia > Venerida > Veneridae > Saxidomus > Saxidomus purpurata. The sequence goes on from JAFMSR010000005.1 coordinate 47,016,862, forward strand.
GTCTAGTTGGTCACTTGTAAACCATTGTTTTGTGGCAAGTTCAAGATGTTAGAGCCCATCTAATTATATAACCTTTTTAAAGGAGAACAGAGCAGTGCTTGTGAGGAGCTATTGTGATCCTTTGGTGACCGACCGAATACCTTTTAATGAATTCAGAAAACAAAGCCACAAGACAGTATGGCTCATTTCTGTATGTTTCTATTAAAAATAACATAAAATCTACTGGCATATTATAAGTCAGGTTTTGAAATGGCTTCACAGTAACTTGTCCAAAAGGGGACATATTAAAGCATACCTTGAAAGTTTTTGATAAACATTGCCACAAAATGCAAAGGATAATTTTCCCTTTATAGCAAGAGAGGAAGGTTTAGAAAAAAATCAGATTCAGTATTCATGAAACTGAAGTAATTTTGCGTAAATGTTGTTTTTGGTTGATGCTTCACCACATTCCATCAAATGATTTGGTTTATCAAAAAGCATGGCTGTTGAGGATTCGGTTCCTTCTTTAACCCTTACCAGTACCCTGCTTGAGGCAAATAATTCTCCTAAACATTGGAAACAGGCAAATAATTTCACACAAGTTCTTTCTTTTGTTTGAATGACGATTAACTTAGATATTAAACTTACTGGGGTGATACAGGATCATGATGTCTCTCATGTAGATGTGTGTTTGTCTGGGGCTAATGCCAGTATTGTTACAAGATCTTTGCTTTGCATATCCATTTTGAATGTCTTAAGTCATTCAAATGTATAAATTACTCATTGTTCAGATATTAAACTTACATGATGTGATGAACTTTCTACATTAATTCATTATGTCAGCACTCGTGACAAGAGTTAGATTTTCAAGAAGTTCAAGAAGTAATTCAGATTTGTTTGAGAGGCTATGCCTTGATGATTTGTTTCTTTGTCTATTCAGGTAAAATTTTCATAATCATGTACCACATTCATTCATTGTCTCATAATTTCACATCTAAGATGGTCTCTATAAATAAATGCAACGCTAAAAGTAATTAAGTTTTGTTGTTTCTTTTGTATGTATGCAGATAATCTGTCAGTACCAAATGCTCTGGATTAGCTAGTGTGATTACAGCAGTATATATAAAAGAGCACATTTACTTATCATATCTATGACAAGAAATGATTTTTGAATTTTTAAGGTGAGTTATTGTGATCGCCCTCTCGTCTGTCTGTCCACACTTAACATTGTGTGTGCAATAGAGACTGCATTTTTTTTCACTGGATCTTCATGAAACTTGGTCAGAATGACTACCTTGATAAAATCTAGGTCGAATTTGAATATGATGACGAGTTCGAATATAGTCACATAATGTCATACGATCTCAGGTGAGCGATATATGGCCATCTTGGCTCTCTTATTTTGAATTCCTGTGCACACCGCCTGCATAAAGTTTCCTAGTGATTCTTCTGGACTGGGTCTGGTCTTCCTGGCACCATCATCTAGCAAATGATATATGAAGTTCTCTGCACAACATGAAATGAAACCTTTAAATGACACCTTGTGAAACAGCTTAATAAATGACCACTGTATTACAATTTACAAGGCATGATCAGAAAGGGTGCTAGGTATTAGCAGATTGCCTGTATTGCTACGATACTTTAGTACTACCCCCATTTGTATCACAGAAAGATATCTCTTGAATCCAAGATGGTTGTGCCCATAACTTCGCTATTGGGGATGAAGGTGTTACACCGGTCATTATTTCCCTTCTATAGTAAATACATGACTTTTGTATATTTCCTGTGACTTTCTCAACAAAATTCAGGCAATCAGCTGTCCATATTTTTCATCATCATTATCACAGTTGATGTACACAGAAAAGTTTCATGGTCAACAATGAATTTTTTTGCTATCACACCCTCTCCAAAGCCACTATACAAATTTTTAGTAAACAAACTCATGCCTGCTGGGGCGGGGTAATCTTTGAGCCCTACCATCACAAAATATGTAGTCCTAAAAGAGAACAGAGAAAAAACTTCCAACTATCAGAAATGCCAAAAAGTAAATACAGTTGATAGTGATCCAGTTCACCTGGGGACAGCATTATAATAAAGACATCAAAATTTCATAGAACTATTTCACAACGACCCAAAAGTACTTGTTGACCGGTGTAACACCTAAACTCAAAATTCGGTGACATCAGTTTTTACATGACGATAATGCATTCATCAACAAAACTGCAATGTTTATATATGAGTTTTTTTCGGGCTGCTCAAATTGGAGTGTTGATTACTGAAGTAACAGAAAGGGCTAGCACTGCAGCATTTAACAATTTTATGAACTAATGTAAGAAAAACGCCTTTGAGATATTGTGATTGCCTGTCATCTGTCCAACTTAACCTTGTGTATGCAATAGAGGCTGCATTTCGATTTCGAACATAAGTCATCTAGGGTCAAAGACTAGGTCACAGGGTCTAATCGTAGAAAAACATTGTGTATGCAGTAAAGGTTGCATTTTTCATTGGATATTCATGAAACTTGGTCAGTATGATTGCCTAAATGTAATCTAGGTCGAGTTTGAATATTGTTTATCTAGGGTCAAAAACTAGGTCACCCGGTCAAATCAATGAAAAACCTTGTTTGCAATAGAGGTTGCATTTTTCATTGGATATTCATGAAACTTAGTCAGTATGATTGCCTTGATAAAATCTAGGTCGTATTGGAACATGGGCCATCTAGGGTAAAAAAAACTGGGTCAAAGGGTCAAATCATAGATAAACCTTGTGTATGCAATAGAGGTTGCATTTTTCATTCTATCTTCATGAAACTTGGTCAGCTTGATTGCCTTGATAAAATCGAGGTCGAGTTTGAATAATGGTTATCTAGGGTCAAAAACTAGGTCACGGGGTCAAATCATAGATAAACCTTGTGTATGCAATAGAGGTTGCATTTTGCATTCTATCTTCATGAAACTTGGTCAGCTTGATTGCCTTGATAAAATCTAGGTCGAGTTTGAACATGGGTCATCTAGGGTAAAAAACTAGGTCACCCGGTTGAAAACCTTGTGTATGCCATACAGGTGACATTTACAACCCAATGACCATGTAAATTGGTCAAAAGGTTTGATTTGTCAAGATCAAACAGAATGTTTGTTATTATGATATATAGTTTAGTGTTGAAGTTTGGTCACATATTATCAGAAGTCGCAGGTTAGCGATATAGGGCCATCTTTGCCCTCTTGTTATATATATAAATATATGTTTTACGACAATGAATTTAACCATTGGCCGTGTAATTTTGAAGAAGAAACTTTAGGATTAATACTGAGCAGCAAAATTAATAAATGTATTAACTTTTATCAAAGGACGGCGGATAACTATACAGCAACTCACGGGTTTCCTATTCGGAACTTGAATAAACAATTAAATAGCTATAAAACGAGGTAATTCTGTCAAGGATTTTATATGAATTATGGCCCTTTTTGACTTAGAAACTCAGTTAAAATTTTCATTCTTGTCCACTTGTTGACTTAACCATTTGAGATATTACTTTGGAAGTTGGAGTACTTATGTACCATCATGAGACCTATCTGTAAGCAAGAGAAGATAACTCTGAAAATGTTTCTTGATTTGTACTTAGAAATTCCTAGTTAAAGTCTTGTGTGCCCTTAACTGTCAAAGTTTTGTTTTATTGGCAAGCACTAAAAAAGTCGAGCGCGCTGTCCTACTGACAGCTCTTGTTCCCATGGTACTCTATGGTACTCTTTCACAATTTACTTAGCTATTACTGGGCTATTGCTTAGCTACTATGTCACTGTATACTCAGGACACGCCAGTTTTTGCCCTTAGAATTTCCGTTTACCAGTGTTCCTACTTTCGGACTTTGTCACAAGTTAGCAGAGATGTACTCGGTACTAATGGAGAAACTTTGAAATTTGACAAGGCAGTTTTTGTCGAAAGATGATATGAAATGAAATGAAGTGGAGAGTCCAGCTTCAGGCGGGGTTCGAAACCACGACCTTCCGCTCTTGCATCCAGTGCACTAACCACTGAGCTTAAAGAACTCACATTGAAGTTCTTAAGGTACAAAACCTTTCTGTGGTGTATTATGAAAAAATAATCCCACATGGAAATATCATCGTCCCAGCCAGCTAGTAGTGACCTTTATTATACCCCCGAAACGAAGTTTGGGGGGTATATAGGAGTCACCTGGTGGTTGGTCCGTTGGTCGGTCAGTCAGGCGGTCCGTTGCATTTTCCTTGTCTGGAGCATAACTTGAAAACTACTAGTTGGAATTCAATACAACTTCATACAATGGTCAAGCACATTGAGAGGAAGTGTATTGCACAAGAACCATAACTCTATCTTGACTCATTACAGAGTTATTGCCCTTTGTTACTTTTCCTTGTCCGGAGCATTACTAGAAAACTACCAGTTAGAATTCAATACAACTTCATACAATGGTCCAGCACAATGAGAGGAAGTGCAGTGTACAAGAACCATAACTCTATCTTGACTAATTACAGAGTATTGCCAAGAACAATATCTCTATTTTAGTTTTTTTTTTGCAAGATATTCTGTTACTACGAACTTCCTCAGTTTATAAAGCAGTCTTTCGGGGGTATTAATCACATTTAGTGATAGCTCTAGTTTTGTTAGGCAAGATAGAACCATCAGTGTTAAAAATGAAGTCAAAACATAGAAAACTATTTAAAATTATGATAGAAATAAGTTAATGGATCTGACTATCCCACCTCCACCCACTGCTGACAGTGTTGGCCCTACAACTAAAGCCTCTGTTTTCTGTACTTGAAGTTTCCGGATATTGCCTTGAAAATATCAATTTTACCTTGAAAATCCTTGAATTTTACTGTTGGATTTTTGTATGAACCATGGTTAGAATATAGGGGCAAAAATAAGACTAAGATTCCTTATGAAAAAGTGAAAGTGGGAATAACTTACCCCAAAGTATACACACTTCATGAAGACTAACTGTCAGATTTTAGATATTTTAAGACTGGAAGTGAGAAGTGTCATAATTTCTTTGATAACTATTTTAGGAGCCGCCGAAGAAAAAAACCAAGAAAGCTACTCCAAAACCTAAAGAAAAGAAGACAAAAGAAAAAGCTACGCCGAAGGCAAAAGCACCAAAATCTGCAGGGAAGAAAAAAGCAACTCCAAAAAAGAAAGCAAAAGGTTAACTGGTTGTTATTTCGGAAAGATCATGTAAAAATATTAAACAATTTAATTTTGCTTGGTAGTTGGCTCTGTTGCAAAATTTTAGAATCCATTTTCACTCCTCAAAGTGGATTAAATACTGATAAGTAATACAGAATGATGCTGGACAAGAAGAATTATCTTTGATGATTGGACTAGAAAATTCATAATTCTTTTGTTCATCTGATAAATCTTCCAGGGACAGAGTGCCCAGTTATTTTTCAATATGCATATTTCAGTGCATGTAGACATGTATGAACCATCCTTGAATATTGCGTAATTTCTATTACAGTTTCCAATGAAGATGTGTCTGACATAAGCTCAGAATCCGATGATGAACCTCTCATCACAAAACAGAAGTCTAAAAGCCCACCAACGGTAAATGTTCTTTCCTTTGACAGGAGTAAACACTATGAGTTTCTTAAAAAGAAAGATTCGATCTCATGGTAATACTAAACTGCATTCTGCCTACTGTCACAAATATTGTTTGCTGTAGACAAACAGTGATGTCTTTCACCTTTGAAGAAAGTTTAAAACTTCAAGTGTGTATGTAGAATTTGCTGTGTTGATAGCTAATGTCACAAGTGTGTCAAATTTTGCAAGTATCTCATTCAAGGCTATCCTTACAAACATTGCCTGTAGAATAAATGTTCTGTAAACAGATTGTATCTTTCTTGGTTATGTCATACCAAGCATTTGGTATTACTTCTCCTTTGCTTGGTACCAAGGTTTTCATCTGTGTTTCTGGATGTCACCAGTTTTGTCAACTTTCTCAAACCAATAACTCCATTTCCATTAAACTTAACAAGAGTGATTTTTACCAAGCCTAGTTGTGCATATTGTCAGCATTCTTTTGTCAGATTATTTTAACATATTTATGGCCCTTTAGTGTCCCAGTAGCACAATTACAAGTAGCTCTTACTTTGCTGAGAAAGATGTGTTACTGTTGAAAATGACCTTTATTTATACCATAGACATTCCTAACATATTAGAAATATAGCGCAGTATTTTATTTTCAATTGCAAAAAATAAGAAAGGCTTTCTGGCAGCTATTTTTGTGTCGCCCTTTCGGAGAAAAGGCGATACATAGGGATCGCTTTGTCCGTCAGTCGGTCCATCCGTCACACAAACTTTACGTTGGCCACAACTTTGCCATTTCTTAAGATTTCTTCATTAAACTTTACAATTGTATTGCTTATGACAAAAGGGTCATGATGCCGCCAAATTTTGTAGGTCAACGTCATATTTGACAGAGTTGTGCCCCTTTTTGTACTTAGATTTTGTCATGAAAACTTAACGTTGGCTATAACTTTGCCATTTCTTAAAATTTCTTCATCTAACTTTCAAATTGCATTGCTTATGACATTAGAATCATGATGCCGCCAAATTTTGTAGGTCAAGGCCATATTTGACAGAGTTATGCCCCTTTTTGTACTTAGATATTTGCTATAACTTTGCCATTTCTTAAGATTTCTTTATCAAACTTTCAAATTGTATTGCTTATGTCAAAAGGGTTGTGATGCCGCCAAATTTTGTAGGTCAAGGTCATATTTGACAGAGTTACTTCCCTTTTTGTACTTAGATTTTGTCACGAAAACTTAATGATGGCTATAACTTTGCTATTTCTTAAGATTTCTTCACCAAACTTTCAAATTGTATTGCTTATGACATAAACGTCATGATGCTGCCACATTTTGTAGGTCAAGGTCAAGAGTTATGCCCCTTTTTGTACTTAGATTTTGTCACAAAATTATTGGTTATTCTGACAAGCCACACAAGTGTTCTGCTGAACACCCATCTAGTTTGTGAAGAAACAACTTTGAAAACGAAAGAAAGGCAGATGTTAACATTGTTTTAGAGTGAACAGAACATGGTTCTCAGTAAATTGGTTTTGATTTTACTATATCAGTAAATTCAAACTGATCCTGGGACTTTCAAGGTGTAAACAAAAAATGGTGTCAAGACTATCCAAGTTTTTTGTTTGTTGGTTTGAAACTTCACACACGGCTTCCTAGTCATCATCCCTTCTAATTATTTAAGATAACTTTTGCTTTAATATTTTCAAAATACGGCCCTTTTTGAGGGCTCATGTTGATAAAGATAAGGCCCTTTATGTTGAAAGATGGCTGGATTGGGGGAGACACAGATTTTGTGACAGAAAAGCTGGAGTTTCTATGTTAGCAATTAAATATGGGATATGTGAATTTACCAAGTACAACTTTTAAAGTCTTCTTTTCTGAAACCACAATGCATAGAACTTAGATATTTAGCATGTAGCATTGCCTTGTGGACCTTTACCATGATTCAAATCATGACCCCCGGTTGAAAATTAACCCTTCCCTGGCGGTGAGGGGGGGGGTCACTTGATTTCGCAAAAGCTTATATAGTGCACCTTAATGAATTATGTTAAAGTCATGACCCCTTGTATTATTGGCAATTGATATACAGGTGAGCGATATAGGGCCATCTTGGCCCTCTTGTTGTGTTACAGAATGTACCAAGTACAGGAAATGTTTTAAGTTTGTGTCTTTGTGTTACAGAATGTACCAAGTACAGGAAATGTTCTAAGTTTGTGTCTTTGTGTTACAGAATGTACCAAGTACAGGAAATGTTCTAAGTTTGTGTCTTTATGTTACAGAATGTACCAAGTACAGGAGGTGTTTAAAGTTTGTGTCTTTATGTTACAGAATGTACCAAGTACAGGAAATGTTCTAAGTTTGTGTCTTTGTGTTACAGAATGTACCAAGTACAGGAAATGTTTTTAGTTTGTGTCTTTATGTTACAGAATGTACCAAGTACAGGAAATGTTCTAAGTTTGTGTCTTTGTGGAAAAAAAAGAAAATTTACCAAGTACAGGAAATGTTCTAAGTTTGCGTCTCTATGTTACAGAATGTACCAAGTACAGGAATTGTTCTAAGTTTGTGTCTCTATGTTACAGAATGTACCAAGTACAGGAATTGTTCTAAGTTTGTGTCTCTATGTTACAGAATGTACCAAGTACAGGAGGTGTTCTAAGTTTGTGTCTCTATGTTACAGAATGTACCAAGTACAGGAAATGTTCTAAGTTTGTGTCTTTATGTTACAGAATGTACCAAGTACAGGAAATGTTCTAAGTTTGTGTCTTTATGTTACAGAATGTACCAAGTACAGGAAATGTTTTAAGTTTGTGTCTTTATGTTACAGAATGTACCAAGTAAAGGAAATGTTCTAAGTTTGTTTCTTATTTTATAGAATGATGAATTAAAGGATGTAATAAAGAAAATGTTGGACAATGCCAACTTGGAACAAGTTACAATGAAAACTGTTTTAAAAGATGTAAGTGTTTTTACTTTTATAAGTAATTTGTTTTCACCCGTATATGTATTCTTAATATTCTTGTCAGAAAAGTTTTGAATGTTATCAAACTTTGTACATGGCCTGACATGTGGCAAATCCAAGTTCTTGTTTCCATGAAAATACATTTTTTATATGCCCGAAGGAACGTATTATAGGAACACCTGCGGCGGGCAGGCAGCGTCCACACTTTGTCTGCTCTCTAAGTGTAACAGTTTTCATCTGATCTTCACCAAACTTGGTGAAAATATTTGCGGGCATAATGTATAGATAAAGTTTGATAACCAGCCAACTCGCCCTAGGCACTTTTGGAGTGTGGCCCTTGAATTATCAAAAAATGATGAAATTAGCCAGCTCAACTCTGTAGTTCAAACAGGTTTTACTAAACTTTTGAACTACAAGATATTGAGTTATGCCTCCTTGACGGGCATATTTTGTGACAATTTGACACTCTGGTTTTAACTTTTGACAAATTACTTGGCTTTTTCTGTTCCTGTTTAAGATGTACTGTATTTAAAATGAAAAGTATATTTCCTGAGAACTTCATTCCGGTAATTTCATGAAATCTGCATCATGTAAATATTTTCACATAGACCTCAATCCAATGATCTCCGTGGTTGCATATATTTGTGCTTGATTTGCAGACTTGACTGCTGGATTACCCAGTATTCTGATACTTATTATAATCCTAATCTTCTTAGCAGTGTATGCTAGTTATAACAAAATTGCCATGAAAAAAACTGCCTGTTTCTCTTTCAGTTTGTTTTTCAAGATTAAAACTATTACTTATCTGATTCATTATACATGTATTGATTGTATTCATAACTAGCAGTCTACTTTCAGTTCTAAATACACAAAAAAAACTGAAGACAATAACATATTTAAATGATTTATTTTAAATGATTACCAGAAATGTGTAAAAATCACAATTTAAACAAGAGAGATAATGATTAACATTTATTTATTTATCTTTTACCAGGTTTTTGCAAAATACCCTGACTTTGATTTGTCAGATAGGAAAGATTTCATCAAAAACACAGTAAAACAGGTATGAGGATTTTACTCATTGAAGAAATAAATCTAACTAAATCCTTACCCACTTACAGATAATTCAGGAATCACTCGGATATCAAATTGATGAACATAAGTTTTTTAAAGCATTCTTTCAAGCATATATAATTGTGCCATCTTAAAATCTTGGTTATTAAATAAACACCATATACAGTCTAACCTTCCTTAACGGTCCCCTTATCTCGGCGGTGACCTTGTGTTAGTGGCCACTCTGTGAGGCCCCTAACAAAATCCTTTTATTTTGCACTTTAATTAAATGACCAGCGGCCAGTCTAAGTGCCTTAGGATCATTTTAAACGGTCATGTTTCATCTGTATCAAGTGTTTCTTAAACCAATAGACAGAAATTGCGATATACACCCTCAAGGGCAAACTCAGTAACGGCCAAGCTGCTTGATCAATCTAAACTGCTTATCATTTATCATGAAGTCGCATATGTTACCTGCTCAGTTGATTAATTACAAGAATATGTAACACCTTATATAATTTTTTTCAAATATGTTAATTACACTTCAACTCCTTTATAACTTGCGTCGATATAACACAAATCCCATTTTATCCCATTTGGTATTGGCTCAATTTGTTGGGGTTTTCCAGAGTCAATTGACAGAATAGCTTTTCTCTACATGTGGAAACTAAATAAACAACGTGATAAGTTCCAAAGGTTTTGCAAATAACAAAAGTGTTAAAACGATTACCAATGATGGTTTCAATAAGGCTTTTTCATGGCTGTTTTTGCAATCTGTTCTCTCTGTTGTTTAACAATAACGTCAAAAAATATACACGAGCGTAAATTAATAGTTGAAAACATCATAAACGAACAATCTTAGACGTCTTTCACCGTACTAACAAAAATGTACTTTCATTTCGCCTTTGCTAGTATGTATTTTTTAGATAGCAACGTTTTCCTCTTTTTTTCGTTAATTCTTGATTGATTAACTAAACTCAATAACACGTAGCTTTTATATTAACCATAAATTTACTAAAAAAGTTGTTGGTATCGGTGTAAGATCAATATGCTTTAATTTAACTGGTGAACACCAACCGTAAAACAATGTATAACGTGATCTTACAAAGAATGACCAATGATCACAACGTGTTATCCTATAGATAACGCGGTTTGAAGTCTTGGCTCCCAACTATTGTTAAGGGCTTCAGGTTTGATCATTTAAAAATAATCATCTGAAAGAATAGCATTTTTTCTAGATACAAAATTGGTGTCGAAACGTAAATAAACAACATGGCAAAAGGTGGCAAATTGGTCATTGTCCCCCAAACAGCTAAGAATTATAGAATTGGCAGTATAAATTTATGAATCAATTGACCAATGACTGGATTTTTCTCCAACAATATGGAGAGCTATTACAATGGCTCCGTTATTCACAAGCTGTTCTCTTTAAGTTTTTGTTATAACATGCACATATCTCAGAAAACTGTGATATTGACTTACAATTTGTTCATGATCTTTAGGGGTGAATATAATTTAGGTAGATAACTCTTTAAAAAATTTAGTAAAATTATGGCCCTTGTTATTTGAAAATTTAGACAGTTTTGCCTGCTGGTACCGTATCATCACATATCCAGTAACAACTTATGATACTGACTTGACACTTTGTTCATGTCCTTAGGGGTGTCTGAAAATCAAGGATGTAACTCTCGAAAAGTTTAGATAGCAAATTTGGCCCTTGTCTTGACTTTGAAAATTTAGTTAAAGTTCTTGCCTGATGTAACTATCATGTACTTATCTCAGTAACATCTTATGCTATTGACTATAAACTTAACTCATTTGTTTAGGTGCTTATAAAACCAAGGCAGATAACTCTTGTAAAAAATATAGTCAAATTATGGCCCTTTTTGACTTTACTATTTGTAAGCTGCTTGGTACTATCATGTAAAACATCTTTGTAACACTTATTAATTATACAAGATAAGAATGGCTAATGATCACAACGTCAAGTTATAAAATTTATGGCTTTTCACTTTGACAACGGGGTTCGACAGTTTTGACCTGCTAGGTACTATCATGCACTATCTCAGTACACTTATAAGATTGACTTGCTTTTTTAATGTCTTAAGAGGTGTCACACATTCCATAAAGATAATCACCTGTAAATTTAGTGTGAATATTGCCTTGTTTAACTTTTTTTTAAACAGGTTGCTGTATATATCATACATTATCTGGTATCCACTTATGGTAGTTATATCAAACCTCGCAATAGTGTTAAGGTAATTTTGAATCAATCATAATTTGCCAACATTTTACTTTTTTATGATTCCGCTTTCCTAGTTTATATTAACAGCTAGCAGAATTTTTATTGCTATAATACTGACAGTTTAATTTTATTAGCAAACACCTCAATTGAGCTGTCTTAGGAGTTTGTTCAATGGTATTGTCATTTCTGCACCTTAGAAATGCACAATATTTGGCAAGCAAAACAACTTTTAAATTTGATTTAAAGCAAAAAAGGAACAGCAGTGTGCATTCCATTTGATTACACTATTTAGTCTATCAAAAGTCAAAGTTAGATTACGACCCTGCATTAAGTTGTCACCTTACTTAAACAGTCAATTTGGCGGTATCCCTTGACTGACCACTTAGGAGAGGTTAGACTGTAGTGCATATAATTTAACTGACAAACTTATCTTGGCATTAAATACAACAGTGAAAATGGTTTTATTTCAGATAATTTCATGAAAGCTTGTACAGATTTGTTTTAAGGGGAAATAAATGACGGCAGACTGCGTGTTGTCGTCAAAAAGACTACAAGCATATAGGCAGCTAGAGGAGTTACACAACAATGTGACAAATGAAGGAGAGCAATCTCTGATAGACTTCATTACTGATTTCTTTGTTGAACATACAAATGGCATAAATAAGACAGAAGAAAAAATAGCATTTATGCTGCATTTACTTTAAAAAAATGTGTGTATTGTTTTTCAAGCAGCAGGCTGTATAACTGTTTCTACACAAGAGACCGCTGTTTTGGACCAAATATTTTTAAGCAGATGTAATGTTTTTATTAACAAATGCTGATTTTAATGGAAAACAAGTTCTCAGTTTGTATTTTGGTTTTAATTCCAAACATCAATTGATCAAGTTCAGATATTTCAATACTTTAATAAATGATGGCAACATTTTTACTCTTAACAGTTTAAATAAAAACACTTTGAATTTATGCAGCACTGGATTTTAGGATTTTATTCATAGGATGTTGTGGTGAGAGATTTAGTGTGTCCTGTGAGTGCAGTTAGTGAAAGCTGTCATTTTACTGGTTGTAAATAGTTTTATCATTATTATATCTTACATGTGTATGTATTCAATGATCATCCATAAAATACATGGTGTATATTTTCACAGTGCAATTTTAGTGTTAGAAATCAAGTCAAATCTTTTAGGAAGTAGCCTACCACCCAGATTTATTTGCAGAAAAAGTCAGCGTGTGTCAACAAATTTTAGATTACTGTTTTTAAGATTTGAATTACAAACTTAGGTAGCCAGTGTTTTTACCATAACCATGGATTCATGACAGTGCAAGGATAAGCCAGAGGTCCCTCCAATATCAGAGCATACAACATATTCCAAATATTGAACCTAAGCAGGGTTAATGTCATCATGAAGCATGTTGGTGAAATTCAGAATTTCATTGATACCTTGTGTTTGTTAAATTAATAAGTTGCTGTGCAGCATTACTTTAATATTCTCCTATTTAAGATTTCAAACAAATATTTTCTTGATAATAAAACTACTATTTAACTACAATTAAAGGGAGAGAAGTCTACTCAGACTGCAACTAGGCAATAGTTGAGTAGTATAGGCTATCTATACAATAAAAGTACCACAGAATACCATATATATGTTTCTCCACTACCTGGAGTAGTAGAATTCTGTGTGGTGTAAAAGCTGTTAACGATGAGATCTTTGCTTGCTTGTGTACTTGGAGGCACTGTGGTGAAAGGTATAGAATCCTGGCAGGTTTTGGGTTCATACAGTTAGTAGAATCTGATCTCTACTTCTGAAATCACCTATGCTGCTGGTTAGGTGACCATGAAGCAATTAGTGTGGTTGATAAAAGTTCAAGATCTGTGGTCTACAATGGATGTAAAATGAATTGGATTGTATAAATTAATTTTGTATTATGTTTTAATCAGACAAATGTAATGTTTTAGTTTTTGATATGTATATAGATGTAAATGTGAAGCTGTCGTATGTATTGAATGGATAACTTATTGATGTTGCAGAACTGAGCTGTATAATATAGCTGTACACTTTAAGCATGTTTGTATTTAATACAGGCAAAAGTTCAAAATGCCATTGGCTCAGTGATTGAAATGGTGTAAATGTATTTGTAGTGAACTTTTCATCACTTGTCACTAGGACCATAATATGAAACTGCAAGGGTATGTTTCTGTAGCTTTTACAACAATTTCTGTATTCTCAAATCAAATGACATTGAATTGCTTTTAAATTTTTTGCATGGTTTAGCACAATGTGCTACTTATAGAATGTACATGTGGTCTAGTGGGTCACTTGTAAACCAATGTTTTGTGGCAAGCTCAAGATATGTTGGAGCCCCTTTAATGATATAACTTTATAAAGGAGAACAGAGCAGTTCTGCAGAGGAAGGGTTAACAGTACTGCTTTGCACAAGGAACAAAGGGTAGATGCATGTACAGATATTGATTTAGCCTCATGTTCTAGAAACCAGTGGAAACAAATTTGAAAAAAAATCTTGTCTCCTTGGGAGAAAGTGTGTGTATTTTGTGTTCTAGCATGGACATGATGTTCATTTGTATAAAACTACATCTTGTCAGGAAATGTTCAGAAATAACTTCATGTCATTAGTTCATTTGATTACCCCTACAGTGCTCATGAGGATCTATTGTGAGCCTTTGGTGATCAGTTCATCAAAAAACAAAGCCACAAGACAGTGTGGCTAATTTCTGTATGTTTCTGTTAAAAAAAAATCTAATAGTGTTTTGAAATGGCTTCACAGTAACTTGTCCAAAGGAGATATATTTAAACATTCCTTGAAAGTTTTAGTTTTTAATAAACATTGCCACAAAATGCAAAGGTTATTTTTCCCTTTATAGCAATAGAGAGGAAGGTTTTGAAAAAAATCTCCACATTCAATATTCATGAAACTGAAGTAATCTCACGTAAATGCTGTTTTGGTTGATGCTTCACCACATTCCATCAAATGATTTGGATTACCGAAAAGCATGGCTGTTGAGGATTCGGTGCATTCTTTAACCCTTACCGGTATCCTGCTTGAGGCAAATAATTATCATAAGCATTGGAAACAGGCAAATAATGTCACACAAGTTCTTTTTTTAATGGCCATTAACTTAGATGTTAAACTTACTGGGGTGATTCAGGATCATGATGTCTGTCATGTAGATGTGTTTGTCTGGGGCTAATGCCAGTATTGTTACAAGATCTTTGATTTGCATATCCATTTTGAATGTCTTAAGTCATTCAAATGTATAAATTACTCGTTGTTCAGAAATTAAACTTACATGATGTGATGAACTTTCTACATTAATTCATTATGTCAGCACTCGTGACAAGAGTTAGATTTTCAAGAAGTTTGAGAAGTAATTCAGATTTGTTTGAGAGGTTATGCCTTGATGATTTGTTTCTTTGTCTATTTAGGTAGGATTTTCATAATCATGTACCACATTCATTCATTGTCTCATAATTTCACGTCTAAGATGGTCTCTATAAATAAATGCAACGCTAAAAGTAATTAAGTTTTGTTGTTTCTTTTGTATGTATGCAGATAATCTGTCAGTAGCTAGTGTGATTACAGCAGTATATATAAAAGAGCACATTTACTTATCATATCTGTGACAAGAAATGATTTTTGAATTTTTAAGGTGAGTTATTGTGATCGCCCTGTCGTCTGTCCACACTTAACCTTGTGTGTGCAATAGAGACTGCATTTTTTTCACTGGATCTTCATGGAACTTGGTCAGAATGACTACCTTGATAAAATCTAGGTCGAATTTGAATATGATGATGAGTTCGAATATAGTCACATAATGTCATACGATCTCAGGTGAGCGATATGTGGCCATCTTGGCTCTCTTATTTTGAATTCCTGTGCACACTGCCTGCATAAAGTTTCCTAGTGATTCTTCTGGACTGGGTCTGGTCTTCCTGGCACCATCATCTAGCAAATGATATATGAAGTTCTCTGCACAACATGAAATGAAACCTTTAAATGACACCTTGTGAAACAGCTTAATAAATGACCACTGTATTACAAGTAGTGATGTTCCGATTGTCGCTAATGACCAAAAATTTTTTTTAAAAAAAATGAAGGGCGCCGTTACCATATGACATACCCGTTCCCCCCCCGCGCCGTAAAAGTTTTATACCATACCCAAGGGAGATAATTACTCAACTCCGTTATGGAAGAAACAGTTCAACAACAACTAGTCTGAGTCACAAGCTGGGGGCTTTTCTCCCATTGGGGAGAAAAACAAAGTCATAGCTTGGAATTATTATCTTGACTTCTCTGATTTCTTTGCCAGTACAACTTTCTGTTCATATTCGTGTTGTCTGTCTAGCACAAAAGCATCCTCGGCCATCAGTTCTGTGTTAACAATTTATTTCAAAAACATCTTCTAGTCTTATACCAGTTTCTGGCCCTTACCAGAAGGCCAACTTGTTGAAAACATGACCTCAGGTCATGGGGTCTCTTGATTTTACACGGTTTCTATAAGAAAACCTTTGAATATTCCCTTTAAAAATCTCTTATTAGGCCCAATGTTTTCGATTGGTGACATGTAGCATTACCTATTTACTGTTCCAGCATTATAAAGGGTTAACCTCCCATAACTGTGGCGAACTACTTCATGACTAGCGCGGGGAATGCCCCGCCCTTGCCTTGAATGTTACTTTTGGTTCACCGATATAATCGGAAGGTTATCGATTATACCCCATCCGATTGAACCGATAATCGATTGTGAAAAATTCAACCGATTTCTATCACTAATTACAAGGCATGATCAGAAAGGGTGCTAGGTATTAGCAGATTGCCTGTATTGCTACAATACTTTAGTACTACCTCCATTTGTATCACAGAAAGATATCTCTTGAATCCAAGATGGTTGTGCCCATAACTTCGCTATTGGGGATGAAGGTGTTACACCAGTCATTATTTCCCTTCTATAGTAAATACATGACTTTTGTATATTTCCTGTGACTTTCTCAACAAAATTCAGGCAATCAGCTGTCCATATTTCTCATCATCATTATCACAGTTGATGTACATAGAAAAGTTTTATGGTCAACAATGAATTTTTTTGCTATCACTCCATCTCCAAAGCCACTATACAAATTTTTAGTAAACAAACTCATGCCTGCTGGGGCGGGGTAATCTTTGAACCCTACCATCACAAAATATGTAGTCCTAAAAGAGAACAGAGAAAAAACTTTCAACCATCAGAAATGCCAAAAAGTAAATACAGTTGATAGTGATCCAGTTCAGCTGGGGACAGCATTATAATAAAGACATCAAAATTTCATAGAACTATTTCACAACGACCCGAAAGTACTTGTTGACCGGTGTAACACCTAAACTCAAAATTCGGTGACATCAGTTTTTACATGACGATAATGCATTCATCAACAAAACTGCAATGTTTATATATGAGTTTTTTTTCGGGCTGCTCAAATTGGAGTGTTGATTACTGAGTAACAGAAAGGGCTAGCACTGCAGCATTTAACAATTTTATGAACTAATGCAAGAAAAACGCCTTTGAGATATTGTGATTGCCTGTCATCTGTCCAACTTAACCTTGTATATGCAATAGAGGCTGCATTTCGATTTCGAACATAAGTCATCTAGGGTCAAAGACTAGGTCAGAGGGTCTAATCGTAGAAAAACATTGTCTATGCAATAAAGGTTGCATTTTTCATTGGATATTCATGAAACTTGGTCAGTATGATTGCCTAAATGTAATCTAGGTCGAGTTTGAATATGGGTTATCTAGGGTCAAAAACTAGGTCACGGGGTCAAATCAATGAAAAACCTTGTGTTTGCAATAGAGGTTGCATTTTTCATTGGATATTCATGAAACTTAGTCAGTATGATTGCCTTTATAAAATCTAGGTCGTATTCGAACATGGGCCATTTAGGGTAAAAAAAACTGGGTGACAGGGTCAAATCATTGATAAACCTTGTGTATGCAATAGAGGTTGCATTTTTCATTCTATCTTCATGAAACTTGGTCAGCTTGATTGCCTTGATAAAATCGAGGTCGAGTTTGAATAATGGTTATCTAGGCTCAAAAACTAGGTCACGGGGTCAAATCATAGATAAACCTTGTGTATGCAATAGAGGTTGCATTTTGCATTCTATCTTCATGAAACTTGGTCAGCTTGATTGCCTTGATAAAATCTAGGTCGAGTTTGAACATGGGTCATCTAGGGTAAAAAACTAGGTCACCCGGTTAAAAACCGTGTGTATGCCATACAGGTGACATTTACAACCCAATCACAATGTAAATTGGTCTAAAGGTTTGATTTGTCAAGATCAAACAGAATGTTTGTTATGATATATAGTTTAGGGTTGAAGTTTGGTCACATATTGTCAGAAGTCGCAGGTTAGCGATATGGGGCCATCTTTGCCCTCTTGTTATATATATTCTGTCTTACATCATGTACGGCGTCAACAGTGCCGGGCTTAAAAACCGCTGGTGACGTCATAAATATGACGTAAACAACACGGACGTTGTCCCGCGCATTTTTGAACGTCGTACCAGTAAGAGCGTTTCATTTTTATTTCTATGATTTTTTATGTTATTTATGCTAGAATAGCGCTAACGAACGTTTATTCGTGTTATAACACCTGCAGAAACCCTCGGGATATGTTGGTGCCCTCGCCCTAACGGGCTCGGGCACCAACCATCCCTCGGGTTTCTGCAGATGTTATAACACGAAAAAACGTGCGTTAACCCTACATTCTAGCATAAAATGTGCTGTTTTTGCCCATTTTGCCGGTGTTTTAACAGGAGAAAAAACGTGTGTTAACGGGGAGATTCACGCGCCGTTATAACCCGTTTTCATTTATGCGCAGTACAGGGCCATTGTAAACAATGGACCTGTCTTCCAAGTCTTACATCATGTACGGCGTCAACAGTGCCGGGCTTAAAAACCGCTGGTGACGTCATAAATATGACGTAAACAACACGGACGTTGTCCCGCGCATTATTGAACGTCGTACCAGTAAGAGCGTTTCATTTTTATTTCTATGATTTTTTATGTTATTTATGCTAGAATAGCGCTAACGAACGTTTATTCGTGTTATAACACCTGCAGAAACCCTCGGGATATGTTGGTGCCCGCGCCCTAACGGGCTCGGGCACCAACCATCCCTCGGGTTTCTGCAGATGTTATAACACGAAAAAACGTGCGTTAACCCTACATAAATATATGTTTTACGACAATGAATTTAACCATTGGCCGTGTAATTTTGAAGAAGAAACTTTAGGATTAATACTGAGCAGCAAAATTAATACATGTATTAACATTTATCAAAGGACGGCGGATAACTATACAGCAGCACACGGGTTTCCTATTCGGAACTTGAATAAACAATAAAATAGCTATATACGTATGAAAAAGTTTCCAATCGATTTGCAACTTCCACTTTCACTCGCCCCCACATTCTAGAATGGTCTGGTTTCCCCGACCACTTCGTCAATGCATACGTACAGGTAAGAAAATTTGTATTCAAATTGTTTGTGTAAACAGTAATAGCCGATGGCACATGCTTTCAAACCACGGACGGAAGCCAATTATAGAAGGAATGCATGGCGACATGTACACGAAAATGAATCTTGAAAGTTAGCATGTTCATTATTCATTTCGAAATTAGCTCTTGTACTTAAGTATCTTCATTCAATGCGGGAAGTTATGCGTATTTCAGATTTGCTATTCTTTGCTAAATATTTGTTTCCGTTACAAGATTAATCAACACCCCTATACACTTAAACGCAGCATCTTACAACCAAACCCACGCATAGAAGATAAATTCCAGTCTCTATGCAGAGGTGTCATTCCTTTCCGAACCACCCACATTAGGGCGCAGATTGGAAAGATTTCTCCAACTTTCATATCTGAGAAATAGTCAGTTTTGTACTTTTTAACATCTTAGATTATTCAGAATGATAATTATCTGTGAAAAATTCCGTCGATAGCATGACCGAAACTAGGTATTTGTTTAGAGGGGGGAGGGGCGAAATTCAGTCGCGTGTTTCCAATTGATTATTTCTTCTCGATTGCATACACGTTCTAAGAACTTAGATCCAGATGTAATCAATCTCGGAAAGATAGAGACAATGTGAAATTGTTTTGTTTTGCGTAAGGACGCAACCGCCATGTCACTGGTGGGGATAAAATTCGTGATTCTGATCCTGGGGCGATCGGGGCTAGCACTGCATTACGGAAGTTTCAGTTGGGGCGGGGCGGGGAGGTGGGGGAATCTGGAAGGCGAAGTCTCCCATAAGAAAAATGCACTTTCTCATTGAAAATACCAAATCGTGTAAGACAAACAAACGAAGCTGACCACATTGTTGCATTTATTTATTTACAGTATTCGACTTAGACAGTTTACATAAAACTACCCCACTCCATTCGTCCAGGTGATATACTTCATCGACATGATGTCGTTGGAAATAGAGAAGACACAAGAAACAAACGCTTGTGGCATATTTTAAGTAAAAAATGACACAAATAATCGACAATGTTCATGAAAATTTGGCCGAGCTAAATGTTTACACTCTTATCTGGTGTTAGCAGACACAAGGTATGTCCTTATGACTTTCTTCCTCTTCAATGAACACCTCAGTCAAGATAAAGAATAATAAACAAAATGTTTTGTACAATCTATCGAAATTTCATTTCAACGGTTTTTAAGCAGTAGTGCTGCTGTTTCCAGTGATACCAGTTGATTCCTGAAGTCGAGACTTTCCCAGCCTCGTTGTAGTATTTGCCGTTTAAATTTGAATAATGACAGTTATTATACCACCAACTACCGGAATACGATTGTGCACAGTTACCATTACTGGATTTGTCATTGTCAATATCGGGTGTTGAAAATGGCATCCCATTATGATAGACGAGAGAGTCGCCAGCGTTGCCGCTGTAACCATTTACTTCAAGTGCGTACATGTCATCTTCTGTGCCTATCCTGAACTTACTGTACTTGGCATACGCCTTGTTACCTTCAAAATCTTCCATATCTATTCTCAATTCATGGTCACCATCAGCAGTTAGCATACTTAAACGTTCGTTCCCTAACCAGAATTCCTCGTTGAGATCACCAAACCCTGTTTTATACTCGCCCCACTTGCGGTAGAAGTCAACTGCACCATTTAGCCTTCTCTGAAACACAGTCCAACCTCCGCCATCCGTCGTTTGGTCACAGTAAACGTCGTTTCTATCACGAAATTTGTAGACACCATTTTGAAAGTTTCCTCGAATCTTGAATTCGAGACAAGAGACGGGGAACGACTGAATGCTGAGCAATTGTTGAAGTTTATTTGATAAATCCGTTACCAAAGATGTGATATTTTCAACCTTTTCTGATACTTCCATCATTTTCACATCTTGATTTGCTGACAATTTCTGAACGGTTTCCTGTATCGCTGCATATGCCTTTTCTGTCTTTGTTGTCATTTCCGATTCGAAAAACACAGATAATTCCTGAACAGTTTCCTGTATCGAGAATTTTGCCTTTTCTATTTCCGACTTGACCCATTCCGCAGATTCTTCCACTTTTAAACTAATGTTTTCCACTTTGTCCATATTTCTTACACAATACTTTTGCAAATCAGTCTTAACTGATGTTATATTGTTTTCTAATTTTGGGATTTGTCTGCGGATTCTTTGATTTTGATATTTTTCTTCAGTAAACGCTGTCCTGATTCTACTATACCCACTTTTCAGATTTTCCAGGATCTGAGAATATTCATTGTTTGTACGTTTCTCTCTGTATTCTTCGCTAGTTATTCTATTTTCTAATGTCTTGTTTAGGTTTCTGTCTATTTCATCCAGCCTTTCTATAATGCCTAGAAAATCATCATCTCTGAATTTTGATTCAGTTTTGATCTTAATTTCTAAATATCTCAGTCTTTCAAGCACGTTTTTAGAGTTTGAAGAGTAAATTCCAGTGACTTCAAAAAAAATTAATAAAACTATTTTACACGCGAAAAAACGTGTTCTTTTAGACATTCTGCTGCATTTACCTTATTCACCAACCGGAACTAAGCGAAATATCCTGTTTTTTTATGTTCAGACGTATTTTACATCATTAAAGTAAATTTGTCGACTACTCCGTTTATCAGTTCCGGTAGATTTCTCTCGAAGTCTCATTAACGCAAGTGTTTGTCCTTAAGAAACTGTAAGTGTTTTCATCCGTTTTCGTGCATTCTAATAATTCCTACATTCAGTTGTTTTGTTGTTGTTGTTTTTTTTTCATATTTTTTGTTCGCAGTCTAAATCTCGTACATTCATGCACTTCAGAGCTGACACGCAGTTTTATATAAAATTGATAAACCTTATTTCAATTGTATTTGTGTGAAATTGTGGTCTCTGAATGTAAAATATTTCCAGCCATATAAGCAATGAGCAGCAGGTTTAACAATGAGATAGGTAATTATAAAGATCAGAAACTCGATCGGGTGTTCGAGGCCCTTTTTTTTTTTTTTTTTTTTTTTCTTTATTTCCCCCCCCCCCCCCGAGCCTAAAATGCGTATAAAACCCTGGACGGTGTTAATTAGCGTGTTATGTGTAACAAAATACTGACCGCAGATGTTCCAGCGTTACGCCAAACGTTGTCACTTTAAATGTCACCGAAAATTGCCATTAAAATCTAAAACATTTTCAACGGCTCCCTGAAGCAGACATTTATCCAACTTAAATGACGAAGAGTGTCTCATCTTTGAAATATGTATTTTCATTTTGTTCAAATGGCTGCAAAATAAACAAAATCAAAGATATTAATTTGAAATTCAAGTATAGATATGCTTTTTTAATGAACGTTAATAAAACAGTTTCATTTTTCTAAAATATTTGTCATAAAACGGCTAAAATAGCATTTATGTTTGTCTAGCGAAAATGTCCACCTATCGAAAAAGTAAGAAAATGTGTAAATATACAAATAAAACTGTAATTACGTTTTGGCCGATGCATTTTCTTAAATTTCCTCATCAGATCTTTTTTTTGCTTTTTTCAAATTAAACCATATGTCTGTCCGTCGAAACAAAATAATATTTTATACATAATGTGGCTTTCTAGAGAAAATGATCCCGACGTCATTTATTAAGATGTTTTTGTTTCGACGGACAGAATTTAATCTATCGCAAGCCATTTTACTATTCATTCCAAAAAGATATATCTCTTTAATTTCAAAGAGATACCTTTCGTTTTAATAGAGATATCTCTCACGCTGAGAGATATCTTTCTACCTCATAAAGATATCTCCTGAACTTTAAGAGATGTCTCTTCTACGTACAGAGATATCTGTTAACATCATTTGAGACATATCTTTCTATTTTTGAGAGATATCTCTAAAAGTTACAGAGATATCTCTCTAAGTTTTAATAAATTCTCTATTTTCAACAAAATATCTTCTTCAGGGATTTATGCATTTTAGAAATATTTCCTATCTCTATGAAATCAGAGAGATATCTCTTTTTTGATTAAATAGTAAATTGGCTTGCCATATTAATCATTCCCGGAACACCGTTCTTTACACTTTCCCTTCTCTGACAGGTGCTCCTTAGAACCGAGGATATTTAATTTATCTACAATCCATTTGTAACTACACATACAGTATATTCTTCAAAGGTGCTAGAAGATAATAATTAAGAAAGACATTATGTGTAATATTTGATATAAAATATGTATTTTAAGACACATGAAAGTACTGCTTACATTACACAAACTGATTCGAAATACGAAAACAACAAACTGATTTGAAATACGAAAACAACAAACAACAAAAAATATTGTATTTTAATTTACAATTGAAAATTAAATCCATAAATGCAAAAGAAGGGTCCAGAGTAATATGCAACAATGATTTTGGAAGAGCATTACATCCAGAAGACAGCTACATGTAGTCCGTATTCGGATGGAAACTGCTATTTGGGTCAGTAATAAACTTCTATCAATCATTTAAAATACAATTTGTTAATAATTTTATATTTTACAAAATAATATATTCCTCGGTATGAACACTTTAGGATTATTTTCAATTATCATTTCTATATTCATTTTTATGCAATGTTTTTTATTTGATTGCTATTTTAAATGTTCCAAAACATTCCACTGTAGGCCAGGCATGGGGCAATGGGTAATGGATAATGGTAATGGGCATTGTTATTTTCTCATTACATGTAATGGTAATGCAATGCATTATTTTAAAAAATGAGGGTAATGGTCAATTACTTTTCCATTACTTGCCATTACTTATCTATATATTGAGGAAATCAATGCTTTTGTTGTCTTTAAAACAAATGTTTCAATAAATAAATTTACCGTCTGGTCACAATGTAGGTGTTGAACAGTCCATTGTTCGACCAAATATAAGATGTGAAGGATAAGCTACAACAAGTACAATGATAGTACATTGTATAACCTGTAAATTTGGTATAGTCACATTTCAGCATTTTAATCCTAAATCCTATGCAAAATGTACCCGTATACTGTACAACACAGTATATTGAAAATGTCATATTCATATTTTTTTGTTAACAAACTCAGAAAAATTGTTCCATTAACTCAAGAACAGTCAGTTCACTGTACAACCTTGTCACTGTATAGATTAGTATATCATTCGCATCTAGTTTGGACTTTGGAGTATATTCAAGATGGATACACTGAAAAACCCATTTTGAGATTCCTTCTGATACATCTGGAAACTATAAGGCCAAATGCCGCCATTGCCTGACTTTTATAGGTGGCAGTTTTAGAGTAACTTCCAACTTCACTACACATACGTGTATCAGTATACATTTACAATGTACATTTAGTAGTAGTTATTTACTGTGTGCACTCATAACATGTGACAATTTTTAGGATAAAAGTATCGATTAGAATACTATAAACATTCTTTAAAATGTTTAAATATAATGGTAATCGTAATGGTAATGGTAATGCATTATCTTTAAAATTGATGTAATGGTAATGAGGTAAATCTCAATGTAATGGTAATGGTAATGCATTACATTACCAAGTAATTGACCCCATGCCTGTAGTGTAGGCTGAGAAATTTGGTCGCTAGTTGTAGAAAACAGAACCGGAGTACAATAACAATCATAAAATCACTGAGCTAGATAAATGCAGACAGCATTGTAAAGACGTCTTACCAATAAATGTACGACTTGTAGGTCGTGCTACCCTGTGTAATGTGACACCTGTTTTCCAGCCCCATCTTGACACAAACGAATTTGTTTAAGCTTGAATATTCTCTTTCTTACTCGAAACTCCTCGCCTCGCATTGCACCAATCAGTCTTACTTATTCTACGTTTGATGTATGCAAGGCAACTTTCCAAGTTGTGAGAAAAGTAACTGTTATACTTTGGCCAGTTATTTATCAACGTTTGCATAGAAGTATTGAATTTTTTATCACGTGATATTAATAAAATGATTGTCATTAATACTATAAAACGTTTATATTGGCTATACAATGTCTTTCTCTGTGTATTCTATGCTGTGTTTGTTTTTTTGTGCGACGCCAATAAACACGAGCCAGGCACGTGTCTGTTTACTCAGTTCCAAGAGCCTGGTATTCTCAAGAAACTTCTTTACTAGTCTCCGAAATCACCCAATATGGTTATTTTCCGAATTGGAGGATAGAAAGACATGTGTACATGTATACATGTAGTACACTTTTCTTAGAATGTGCCATAACATTAATGGGAGATACTAGACGGGAATCAAAACTTGTGTTTTGGAAAATGTAAAGCCTACAGTTATTAGACACTATTAGAACATTTTACTTTTAAACAAAATAACTCTTTGAAACGTTTGTAGGATAAATATCTGACCTACTTGGGTGTATGTTATACTGATTCATTTTAGACCATGCTAAAAAACCATAGAAAACATTGTGAACATCAAATAAAATATGAAAACTATTCAGAAGTTGTTAAATAATTCCATATAAGAAAAAGGACCCCGGTCATATAATGGTGCGAGAATTCGCGGTATCGATAACTCCGGAGAAGAACTAAAAATTAAAAGTTAAATCACAAAACCTAAATACTAACTCTTCAAAACCAACCTAAACGCTAACTGCCTTTCTCCCTCTCTCCCTTCTTTATTCCCACTTTTCCCTCCAAAACTTTCTCACATTCATTCACATCTTCTTCATACTTTCAACCAATCATATCACACACTCAAACAGATAAACTTAACTGATTCTGTCTGTCATGATTATTTTTGCATAATAAGTCACTATCTTAACACCTTCTGTTGTTCATTAAGAAGTACTGATCCTAACTGATGAAACAAATTATGTCTGCAAAACTCTTTTGAAGTACTATACCAAATCAAATCAGCATATGTTCAGATATTTATTATTCTTAGATTAGTAAATTAGCCATAGGTAAGTAATAATATAAAGTCATCAGGTTAACATCAGTTCCTGTCTTTTTTCACTTCAATGTTTTATGTCCACTGATGTCGGTATGTCTTTAATCTTTAGCTCTTCATCTGTTTTATTTTCACTGGAAACTAATGGAACATTACACATGCTAAACAATCTTCATTACTCGAATTTGTATGTTTATTTCTTTCATGAATATAGTCACTTTTATGTTTCAGCAATTTCATATAACTTTGTAATTCAAATTTGGGCGTTTTGAATTTTTCGCGGGTCACAAATTCCGAGTAGTAATGTGCCATTTCCGCTTCTTCCCTTTCTCGCCTGATATATTTTATCATAAGAATGACCATACTGAGTGAATAAAACGTTTATACCGTTACTATATATAGTAAAGCGTCAGGTGACGTCTGTGTATGTTTCGATACAGTTTCTGTTGCATTAATACATGCCACTGATGCGGAATCTTGATCTGGCCTAGTGGTTCCGTTGTTGCCAAAACCATCTGCCGCTGATGTTGTTACATTGTCTAAGTAGACCGCAGAAAAGTTAAGGGCTGTGGAAGAGTTGTGAAAGATCATGATTCAGGATTTAATAAGTCGTCATCCTTAAGTCTGTTCCTGCAAAACAGCAAAACAGAAGCAGAAAAAATTCTTATTACTTCCTGACAATAGCGCATATTACCAAAGCTTTATTATCCCTTGTAACATATACACATGTACGAAACTGCGTTTGATATACAGCTTTATTATTTTCAGAACAAAGTAAAAGTAGTTTTCATAATTCAATTTTGTAACTTTTATTAGCTCACCCGAGCCAGTAGCTCAGGGTAGGCTTTTAAAATCGATAAATGTCGGGTGTCCGTCATCCACCCTTTACTTCGAACAATATCCTCAACTAAACCACTAGGCCAATTTCTAGACAATTGGCCTTTTCTTACTGACCTACTTCCTGTTTTTGAAGGTACATAAATGATATTTGAACCATGTATATACTTTAATACTTAGACATCGGCTGATCTTTACCTTCTGACATACTTTATTGTTTTAAAGCTTCAAATATGTCATTTGCACCATATGTACAGTTTTGTGTACAGTTTTGAATGCAAATTTCAACTTATTGCAAACTAATTTTCAAAATGCCTGTGACTAATCTTGATTATGACATTTTGATCCGCTTTCTTGTTTTAAAGTGTGAGCGATATGTTGCCCACATGACCCTCTTGTGTATACTCTATGCAATACTAGTAACATAATAAAATTATTTTATTCAGGCATTTATTGCGTTTTAAGCATCTTACTGGACCATACAACAATGTGGCGGTTTTGAAGAGTAATCTAACTTAAATTTAGCCTCATTAAAATATTCAAACACATTTTATCAGAGGATGCTGTCATTACATCATTTCTGATTTTAAGCTATTCAAATACAACCCTTGGGAAATTTCCTTTCAGTGCGTAACAGTTTAATATCATTTGTATGAAACAATGCCATTAAATTCCTATCTGCTACATATTTCATATGAACAACTAAAAGAGAAAATGGAATTCTTCTCCTTCATCATACTGCATCGACCATTGTGGACTAAATCGATAGGCAAATTCTCTAAGAATAACTTACATCGACCATTGTGGACTAAATCGATAGGAAAATTCTCTAAGAATAACTTACATCGACCATTGTAGACTAAATCTATAGGCAAATTCTCTAAGAATAACTTACATCGACCATTGTAGACTAAATCGATAGGCAAATTCTCTAAGAATAACTTACATGGACCATTGTGGACTAAATCGATAGGCAAATTCTCTAAGAATAACTTACATCGACCATTGTAGACTAAATCGATAGGCAAATTCTCTAAGAATAACTTACATCGAAGGACATATTTGGTTAATTTGAGGAAAATGAGGTAGGTTGTTCTTCAAAACAAGTTAATACTAAAAAGACAACGACAAACAAACCTGTTCTGTTTATTTTATACCTACGTCCTATTAAAGGTATCAATGGTGAACGTCGTTTAAACGATGTCACCAGTGACTTTTAGCCAGATTCTATAAATGTAACTCTGGTAACATCGTCTTTAATCAACGTCTTATCAATGGTATCAATGGTCCAATGCATTTTCAAGAATGTAATATCAATTTTATCGGTGATATAAATGGTATCAATGAGTTTTACTAATGCCCTACCATTGGTTTAAATAGTACCAATGCATTTTCACAAACGTCTTGACAATTGTATTATTTGGATTCATTTCACAAATGTCCTTTATATGCTATCAATGATACTGATGCCTTTTTGCAAATGATATAGGTGCGTTTAACCAATGACCTTTCAGGGGTCCCAATGATACCTATGCCTTTTTACCAGCGTCCCATCAATTGCACTAAAGCCGTTACAACCGTCCTATCAATGGTTTCAATGGCTCCTATACCTTTCGACCAATGTTCTTTCGATAGTAAATCCCTTTCGCCCAATGTCTTATTAATAGTAGCAATAATACCAATGCCTTTTACCAACCA
Organism: Saxidomus purpurata; assembly: GCA_022818135.1. Lineage (NCBI taxonomy): Eukaryota > Metazoa > Mollusca > Bivalvia > Venerida > Veneridae > Saxidomus > Saxidomus purpurata. Next base: position 47,045,591 of record JAFMSR010000005.1, read on the forward strand.
TGATTTCACTAGTTACAATACATGTTACCTATTTCCTATCTATTGTGTCAATGATACACCAGCCTTTAACGAATGTTCTATCAATGGCACAAAAGCCCTTTTACAACGTCCTATCAACGATATCAAAGCGTTTACCAATGTCATATGAATGCTATCGGTGAAACCAATATCCTATCAATGGTAACAATTAATGCCCTTTACCAGTGTCATATGTGGTGAAAACCAATGCCTGTTTACAAAAGTCTTTTGAATGATATCAATGACATCAATGTCTTTTTACCACTGTCATATCAGTAGTTTCACTGGTGCCTATGCCTTTGTATCTACATTAAGATTGTTTATACATATAGTTACGGCCGACCCTCTGATTCATCCCTAGGTGAACTTGCCAAGTCTCCTGACAGGCGCAGGTTGAAGTGACAGATGCAGATATAAGGGAATCCGGGTACCAGACCCTAGCTCTTTTACGAATAGATCCCTTGGTTCTTTTATGTGCCCAGTGTATAGCACCAATGCACGTGAGACAACCTCTGGGTTTCTAAACAGTTCATCTCTAGATTGTATAAATGCAATTTTACTTAACGTTCTTTCAATGATATCAGTGGTACCAATGCCTTTGATCCAACTTCCAACCAATGATATCAATCATGCCAATGCCTTTTTAGTTTTTACTGATGTCCTTTCAATAATAACAGTACTATCTTTGCCTTTTGCGAATGTTCTGTTAATTATACAAATGCTTTTTACAGCGTCATATTGTCAAAAAATTGTTAATTTTGTGTGACGAAAATTTCGTGATTTGTGAACACAGACTTATTCGCGAATTTTAAATTCGCAAAAAGATAATTCTCTAAATGTTAATCTATCTTGCATTGTTTATCATACACTGTCGCCATATGTCATATAATGTTATATGTACCACTTGGGTCTATGACCTTCTGGTTCTGCTTGAAAATAAACTCTAAAATAGACTCTATGTGAAAGTAATCTATCACAATATTTTTAAATTAGCGAACTTGGAAATACGCGAAAATAGCGAAAATTAAATCCCTGCGAATATGACCCGATTTACAGTATCATTGATAACTGTGGTGAAAGGTATAGAATCCTGCCAGGACCGGATGGTTGTGGGTTCATACGTGTTAGTAGAATCTGATCTCTACTTCTGAAATCGCCTGTGCTGCTGGTTATGTGGCCATGAAGCAGTTAGTGTGGTTGATAGATGTTCAAGATCTGTAGTCTACAATGGATGTAAAATTAATTGGATTGTATAAATTAATTTTGTATTATGTTTTAATCAGACAAATGTAATGTTTTAATTTTGATATGTATATATAGATGTAAATGTGAAGCTGTCGTACATATTGAATGGATAACTTATTGATGTTGCAGAACTGAGCTGTATAATATAGCTGTACACTTTTAGCATGTTTGTATATAATACAGGCAAAAGTTCAAAATGCCATTGGCTCAGTGATTGAAATGGTATAAATGTATTTGTAGTGAACTTTTCATCACTTGTCACTAGGACCATGATATGAAACTGCAAGAGTAATGTTTCTGTAGGTTTTACAACAATTTCTGTATTCTCAAATCAAATGACTTTGAATGGCTTTTAAATTTTTTGCATGGTTTAACACATACTACTTTTATAATGTACCTGTGGTCTAGTGGGTCACTTGTAAACCAATGTTTTGTGGCAAGCTCAAGATATGTTGGAGCCCCTCTAATGATATAACCTTTTATAGAAGAACAGAGCAGTTCTGCAGAGGAAGGGTTAACAGTTCTGCTTCACACAAGGAACAAAGGGTAGATACATGTACATATATTAATTTAGCCCCATGTTCTAGAAACCAGTGGAAACAAACTTGGGCAAAAATCTTTCTTGTCTCCTTCGGAGAAAGTGTGAGCATTTTGTGTTCTAGCATGGACATAATTTTCATTTGTACAAAACTACATCTTGTCAGGTAATGTTCAGAAATAACTTCATGTCATTAGTTCATTTGATTGCACCTACAGTGCTCATGGAGAGCTATTGTGATCCTTTGATGACCAACCAAATACCTTTAAATGAATTCAGTTCATCAAAAAACAAAGCCACAGGACAGTATGGTTCATTTCTATATGTTTCTGTTAAAAAATAAAATAAAACCTACTGGCATATTATAATAATATTAGTCAGGTTTGAAATGACCTCACAGATACTTGTCCATTGGGACATATTAAAACATTTCTTGAACGTTTTAGTTTTTAATAAACATTGCCACAAAATGCAATGTTAATTTTCCCTTTATAGCAAAAGAGGAAGGTTTTGAAAAAAATCACATTCAATATTCATGAAACTGAAGTAATCTCACGTAAATGTTGATTTTGGTTGAGGCTTCACCACATTCCATCAAATGATTTGGTTTATCAGAAAGCATGGCTGTTGAAGATTCGGTTATTTCTTTAACCCTTATGCTTGAGGCAAATAATTCTCATAAACATTGGAAACAGAGGCAAATAATTTCACACATGTTCTTTTTTTTAATGACCATGAACTTAGATGTTAAGCTTACTTGGGAGATACAGGATCATGATGTCTCTCATGTAGATGTGTGTTTGTCTTGGGCTAATGTCAGTATTGTTACATAATCTTTGATTTGCATATCCATTTTGAATGTCAAAGTCATTCAGATGTAGAAATTAATCATTTGCTCAGAAATTAAACTTACATGATGTGATGAACTTTCTACATTAATTCATTATGTCAGCACTCATGACAAGAGTTAGATTTTCAAGAAGTTTAAGAGGTAATTCAGATTTGTTTGAGAGGTTATGCCTTGATGATTTGTTTCTTTGTCTATTCAGGTAGGATTTTTCATATTCATGTGCCACACTCATTCATTGTCTCATAATTTCACATCTAAGATGGTCTCTATAAATAAATGCAACGCTAAAAGTAATTAAGTTTTGTTGTTTCTTTCGTATGTATGCAGATAATCTGTCAGTACCAAATGCTCTGGATTAGCTAGTGTGATTACAGCAGACTATATACAAGCGCACATTTACTTAAGATCACATTTGTGACAAGAAATGATTTTTGAGGTGTGTTAATGTGATCGCCTGTTGTCTGTCTACATTTAACCTTTTTGTATGCAATAGAGACTGCATTTTTTCACTGGATCTTCATGAAACTTGGTCAGAATGATTACCTTGATAAAATCTAGGTCGAGTTTGAATATGGTCACGAGTTTGAATATCGTCACATAATGTCATACGATCTCAGGTGAGCGATATATGGCCATCTTGGCTCTTGTTTTGAATTCCTGTGCACATAACCTGCATCACATTTCCTCATGATTGTTCTGGACTGGGTCTGGTCTTCCTGGCACCATCATCTAGCAAATGATATATAAAGTTATCTGCACAACATGAAATGAAACCTTTGAATGACACCTTGTGAAACAGCTTAATAAATGACCACTGTATTAAAAGGCATGATCAGAAAGGATACTAGGTGCCAGGTATTAGCAGATTGCCTATATTGCTACGAAACTTTAGTACTACCCCCATTTGTATCACAGAAAGATATCTCATGAATCCAAGATGGCTGTGCCCATAACGTTGCTATCGGGGATGAAGGTGTTACACCGGTCATTTTTTCCCTTCTATAGTAAATACATGACTTTTGTATATTTCTTGCGACTTTCTCAACAAAATTCAGGCAATCAGCTGTCCATATTTCTCATCATCATTATCACAATGTACACGAGAAAAGTTTCATGGTCAACAATGAATTTTTTGGCTATCACTCCATCTCCAAAGCCAATTTCAAATATTTAGTAAACAAACACTCAAGCCTGCTGGGGCGGGTTAATCTTAGAACCCTACCATCACAAAATGTGTAGTCCTAAAAGAAAACAGAAAAACAAACTATTTCAACAATCAGAAAAGCCAAAAAGTAAATACAGTTGATAGTGATCCAGTTCTGCTGGGGACAGCATTATAATGAAGACCTCAAAATTTCATTGAACTATTGAACAACGACCCGGAAGTACTTGTTGACCAGTGTGACACCTAAACTCAAAGTCGGTGACATCAGTTTTTACATGACGATAATGCGTTCATCAACAAAACTGCAACGTTTATATGAGTTTTTTTTTCGGGCTGCTCTGATTACTGAGTAACAGAAAGGGCTAGCATTCCAGCATTTAACAATTTTATGAACTAATGCAAGTAACACACCTTTTTAGCTCACCTGAGCACGAAGTGAGATATTGTGATCGCCTGGTGTCTGTCGTCTGTCCACACTTAACCTTGTGAATGCAATAGAAGCTGAATTTTTCACTGGATTTTCATGAAACTTGGTCAGAATGACTACCTTGATGAAATCTAGGTCGAGTTTGAACATAAGTCATCTAGGGTCAAAAACTAGGTCACAGGGTCAAATCATAGAAAACCTTGTGTATGCTATAGAGGTTGTATTTTTCATTGGATCTTTATGAAACTTGGTCAGTATGATTGCCTTAATGAAATCAAGGTCGAGTTTGAATATGGGTTATCTAGAGAAAAAAACTAGGTCACAGGGTCAAATCATAGAAAAAATGTGTGTATGTAATAGAGTTTGCAATTTTCATGAGTTCTTTATGAAACTTGGTCAGTATGATTGCCTTGATGAAATCTATGTCGACTTCGAATATGGGTCATCTAGGGTCAAAAACTAGGTCATGGGGTCAAATCATAAAGAACTGTGTATGCAAAAGCGGTTGCATTTTCATTCTTTCTTCATGAAACTTGGTCAGTATAATTGCCTTGATGAAATCTAGGTATATATAGGGTCATCAAGGATAAAAAAACTAGGTCACCCGGTCTAATCATAGAAAAACCTTGTGTATGCAATAGAGGTTGCATTTTTCATTCATTCTTTCTTCATGAAACTTGGTCAGCATGATTGCTTTGATAAAATCTAGGTCGAGTTCGAACATGGGTCATTTAGGGTCAAAATCTAGGTCACCCGGTTAAAAACCTTATGTATGCCAGACATTTACAACCCAATCATCATGAAAATTGGTCAAAAGGTTAGCAATGTCAAGATCAAACAGAATGTTTGTTATTATGATATATGGTTTAGGGTTGAAGTTTGGTCATATATTGTCATAAGTCGGAGGTGAGCGATATAGGACCATCTTGGCCCTCTTGTTATTTGTTATATATTTAATGAATTTTACCATTGGCCGTGTTATTTTGATGCATAAACTTTAGGATTAATACTCAGCAGCAAAAATAATATTTTTTTAATCAAAGGACGGCGGATAACTATACAGCAACTGACGGGTTTCCTATTCGGAACTTGAATAAACAATAAAATAGCTATATACGGATGAAAAAGTTTCCAATCGATTTGCAACTTCCACTTTCACTTGCCCCCTATTTCTAGAATACTCTGGTTGTCTGACCAATCCCTCCCCGACCCCTTCGTCAATGCATACGTACAGCAAAGAAAATGTGTATTCAAATTCTGTTTACGTAATAGCCGATGTCACATGCTTTCAAACCACGGATGGAAGCCAATTATAGAAGGAATGGAATGTCTCTCGCCCCGAGTTCACGTTACAAACCTAATAGATACAGTAAAAAAAACAAAAATAATATCAAACAGGGAATGCCACGTACCAAAAACGCAGCCTCCCCAAAACGAACCCCACAGCACCCAGAAGTGCACACCACCAACACACACACACACACACACACACACACACACACACACACACACACACACACGACACACACACACACACAATCATGTACACACACACATATACACTACCAACACACACTAGCATACAAAGCAAACACACGAGGACAAAACGAACAATTAAAGGAACACAGTGGGGCACCGCCTTGGAACGGTCAGTGGCAAAAACACCACTGGGGAGCTTAAACCGGTTTATGGTGCGCACCCAACCTCACTCTTACCCCCACCATGTTCCAAAGTCACAGGACAGTGTAAATAAAAGTAATCCCTGCTAGGTGAATCTCTAACACACGCAATGGAAACAAAAGGCATGGTATGTAAAACACAAAAATGCTCGTGTATAAATATATAAAAAGCAAACCTTGAGAACCAAAAAACGTATGTACTCAATGCCTTTGCAGAAGGCAGAGCACCAAGAGAAACACCCTTAAGGGCCCGACGAAACAGGCCAGAGGACAGAAATCAAAACAGTTTCGTCAAGAAGACTTGACGCTTGTTTCTCACACCGCTTTAGACTTAACACTGACCACCTGAAATTCAAAAAATGAATCTTGAAAGTTAGCATGTACATTTCGAAAATAGCTCTTGTACTTTAGTATCTTCATTCAATGCAGGGAGTTACACGTATTTCAGATTTGCTATTCTTTGCTAAAATATTTGTTTCCATTTCAATAGAACAGATTAATCAACACCAAATACACTTAAACGCAGCATCTTACAACGAAACCCACGCATAGAAGATAAATTCCAGTCTCTATGCAGAGGTGTTATTCCTTTCCGAACTACCCACATTAGGGCGCAGATTGGAAAGATTTCTCCAACTTTCATATCCATGATAACTGAAATGAGAAACAGTCAGTTTTTTACTTTTAAACATCTTAGATTATTCAGTTTGATAATTTTCTGTGACAAATTCCGCGTCGGTAGCATGGCCGAAACTAGGTATTTTTTTAGAGGGGGGGGGGGGGAATGCGAAATTTAGTCGAGTGATTTCTAATTATTTATTTCTTCTCGATTGCAAACAGGTCCTAAGAACTTAGATCCAGATGTAATCAATCTCGGAGAGAGAGACAGTATGAAATTATTTTGTTTTGCCTAAGGACACTACCGCTATGTCACTGGTGGGGATAGAATTCCGGACTCTCTTATCCTGACGCGAACGGGGCTAGCACTGCGTTACGGAAGTTTCAGTTGCAGCGTGGGGGAGGGTCTGTAAGGCGAAGCCTCCTATAAGAAGACTGTACTTTCTCATTGAAAATACCAAATTGTGTAAGACAAACAAACGAAGCTGACCACATAGTTGTATTTATTTATTTACAGTATTCGACTTAGACAGTTTACAGAAAACTACCCCACTCCATTCATCCAGGGAGAAGCCTATAGAAATTTTCAATGAAACTGTAATGTATATGGCTAAGCGCAATCGATGATAAGCGTCGCCATGCATAGTTGTTAGCGTCTACGTAGTACAAAATTTAACGTTAATGTCAAAAATTTCAAAATATATCTAACGACTTTCATGATGTCATGTTGATCTATTCTGTACATTGTATATAGACGACTTCCAATGACATTTATCTTGGATTTTAAGGTAGCTTTCCACCTTGTTCCTATTCCCCGTCCAGTATTTTCATTGTTGATGTCACGATACTATCCAGAAAAGAGATTGCTGCTTAGAACAGTTTAGGACATCAAATTGTTTAGGTATAATTTATATATACTTTATCGACAGGATGTCAGTGAAAATGGATAAGACACAAGAAATAAACGCTTGTAGCACATTTAAAGTAGAAAGTGATACAAATGATCGACAATGTTCATGAAAAATATTGCCGAGTTGAATATCTACACTCTAATCTGGTATCAGCAGACACATGTCCGTATGACTTCTTCCCTTTTCAATACCTTAGTCAAGATAAAGAATAATAAACGATGTATTTTGTATACTCTATCGAAATTTCATTTCAACGGTTTTTAAGCAGTAGCGCTTTTTCCAGTGCCACCAGCTGATTCCTGCATCCGAAGTTTTCCCAACCTCGTTATAGTATTTGCCGTTTAAATGTGAATGATGACAGCTGTTATACCACCAACTACCGGTATACTTTTGTGCACAGTTACCAGTGGTCATTGTCAATATCGGATGTTGTAAATGGCATCCCATTATGATAGGCGAGAGAGTCGCCAGCGTTTCCGCTGTAACCATCTACTTCAAGTGTGTACATGTCGTCCTCTGTACCTATATTGAACTTACTGTACCGGGCATACGCCTTGTTACCTTCAAAATCTTCCATATCTATTCTCAATTCATGGTCACCATCAGCAGTTAGCATACTTAAAAGTTCGTTCCCTAACCAGAATTCCCCGTTGAGATCACCAAACCCTGTTTTATATTCGCCCCACTTGCGGTAGAAGTCAACTGCACCATTAAGCCTTCTCTGAAACACAATCCAACCTCCGCCATCCGTCGTTTGGTCACAGTAAACGTTTCCAACATAAAGTTCGTAGATACCATTTCGATTATTTCGTCGTTTCTTTAAGTCGAGACAAGAGACGCGGATCGACTGAATGCTGTGCAAGTGTTGAAGTTTACTTGATAAATCCGTTACCAACGATGATACATTTTCAACCTTTTCGAATACTTCCATCATTTTCACTTCTTGATTTGCTGACAATTTCTGAACGGTTTCCTGTATCGATGCATATGCCTTTTCTGTCTTTGTTGCCATTTCCGATTCAAAAAGCTCTGCTGATTCTGCCACTTTGACAGATAAATCCGTTACCAACGATGTGATATTTTCCACTTTGACAGATAATTCCTGAACGGATTCTTGAATCGAGATATTTGCCGTTTCTATCTGTGTTGCTAGTTCCGACTTGACCCATTCCGCAGATTCTTCCACTTTTACACTAATATTTTCCACTTTGTCCATATTTCTTACACAATATTTTTGTAAATCAGTCTTAACTGATGTTAAATTGTTTTCTAATTTTGGGATTTGTCTGCGGATTCTTTGATTTTGATATTTTTCTTCGGTAAACGCTGTCCTGATTCAACTATATCCACTTTTCAGATTTTCCAGGATCTGAGAATATTCATTGTTTGTACTTTTCTCTCTGTATTCTTCGCTAGTTATTCTATTTTCTAATGTCTTGTTTATGTTTTTGTCTATTTCATCCAGCCTTTCTATAATGCCTAGAAAATCATCATCTCTGATTCGGTGTTGATCCTAATTTCTAAATATCTAAGTCTTTCAAGCACGTTTTTAGAGTTTGAAGAGTAAATTCCAGTGACTTCAAGAAAAATTAATAAAACTATTCTACACACGAAAAAACGTGTTTTTTTAGCCATTCTGTTGCATTTATCTTATTCACCAACTGGAACTAAACGAAATATCCTGTTTGTTATGTTCAGACGTATGTTTACATCATTAAAGTAAACTTGTCGGCTACTCCGTTTATCAGTTCCGGTAGATTTATCTTGAGGTCTCATTAACGCAAGTGTTTGTCCTTAACAAATGTTTTACTGTAAGCGTTTTCATCCATTTTCGTGCATTCTAATCATTCATACATTCAGTTGTTTTGTTGTTGTAGTTTTTTTTCAGTTTTTTTCTTCGCAGACTAAATCTCGTACATGCATGAACTTCAGAGTTGACACGTAGTTTTATATAAAATTGATAAACATTATTTCAATTGTATTTGTGTGAAATTGTGGTCTCTGTGTATAAAATATTTCCAGTCATATAAGCAATGAGCAGAAGTTTCCCTTAGATTTAACAATGAGACATGTAATTATAAATATCAGAAACTCGGGTGTTCGAGGTAAGCACGTATCTCTGTAGGTCAAGATGGGTTTCGGTCCCAAAACGATACCTTCTTCGGTGCAACAAGTCAATTTCTTTGTTTCTTTCTTTCATTACGAGGAGAGGCACTTTTCGTTTACTTTTATTTTACACATTGAATTTGCCTACTACGAGCCTAAACTCAAACATAGCACTGATGCAGTTATGGCAACAAGAAAGTGTGTGGTATGTCTGCATTTAAAGTATGGAAAATATTACACATACTTATTTTTAAGGACTGAACAATATGAGTTTTTAACGTAACGTCCGATTTGTCGGTTTCTTGCACTGGCACCAGAGTACTAAAATGCCCTGTAATTTTAACAAAAAATACCAAAAAATATACCCAAATAACACTATCATGAAAAATTACACAAATAATGGTAAAAGGTCATTTTCTGACAAACCCCCGTATACACAGTTCTATATTATTCATATAGAACAGTGTATACGGGGGTTTGTCAGAAAATGACTTTTTTACCAATTTTTGTGTATTTTTTTTTTCATGATAGGGTGTTATTTAGGTATACTTATGTTATTTTGTTAACATTACAGGGCAGTTCAGTACTCTGGTGCCAGTGGTTTCTTGCAATTTCTGGTGTATATAGCTTATTCATGCTGACTGTATATTAGGACATTTTAAGAAAACATGTGTGAATTAAGTTGTACAGTAAAATAAAGGAAACAAGTTGTTCTACATTTCTATAAAATAAGAAAACTTTAATGTCTTCAATATAAGTGAAGCGATATAACCTACGCTGAGAACGGCGTTAATTTCTGCATGTCACGTGTAACAAAATACTTGATCCGCATGATGATGTCTGCTTATGAAAGAAAACCACACAAAGATATCTCCTGAACTTTAAGAGATATCTCTTCTACTTACAGAGATATGTGTTAACATCATTTGAGAGATATCTCCCAAAGTTACAGAGATATAGATATCTCTCTATTATAAAAAAACATCTCTTCTTCAGAGATTAATGAATTTAAGAGATGAATAATTTCTGTCATGAGCACGAGGTTCAGATCGAAATATCCGTCACCGACTGCCAACTGTTTTGGCGGGAACGAGGCTCTGCCGAGTTCCCGAAATAAAGTTACCCGAGGTGACGGATATTTCCATCTGAGCCAAGTGTCTCATGATGGAAACTTTTTCTTGCATACCGTCTTGCTCTTTAAAGAAGATTTCTAAATGCAAACTTATCAAAATGATGAATGAATGAGAGTCGTCCGGCATAGGAGGGGTGCCAGACCGGTTTTTCCGGCATGGGCAAAATCACCGGAAATGCCGATTCGATATGCAAGAAATTTCCTATCTGTATGGAATCAGAGAGATATCTCCTTTTTGATTAAATATTAAATTGTCTTGCCTTATTAATTATTCCAGGAATACCGTATATTTCTTGCACTTTCCCTTCTCTGACAGCTGCTCCCTAGAACCGAGGATTTTTTAATTATCTATAATCAATTTGTAACTACACATGCAATATATTCTACAAAGGTGCTAGAAGACAATAAATAAGAAAGACGTTTACATTACACAAACTGATTCGAAATACGAAAACAACAAAAAAGATTTTATTTTAATTCACAATTTAAAATTAAATCCAAAAGTGTAAAAGAAGGGTTCAGAGTAATATGCAACAATGATTTTGGAAGAGCATTACATCCGGAAGAAAGCTACATGTGGTCCGTATTCGGATGGAAACTGCTATTTGGGTCAGTAATAAACTTCTACCAATCATTTAAAATACAATTTGTTAATTATGTTATATTTTACAAAATAATATATTCCTCAGTATAAACTAGGATTATTTTCAATTATCATTTCTATATTCTTTTTTATGCAATGTATTTTGTTTGATAGCTGTTTTAAATGTTCCAAAATATTCCACTGTAGGCTGAGAAATTTGGTCGCTACTGTAGTTGTAGAAAACAGAACCTGAGTACATTAACGTGGTTCCAGTTCGGGAAGGCGGTTTGCAAATATATGGGATAATCATAAAATAATGAAGTATACACTGAGCTAAATAAATGCAGTCAGCATTGTGAAGACGTCTAACGAATAAATGTACGACTTGTAGACAAGTAATCGGTATTCCCATGGGAACAAATTGTGCACCCCTTGTCGCAGATTTGTTTTTATATTGTTATGAAAGAGACTTTATGTTGAGTCTTTCTCCAGATACGCAGGCAGACATTATCACTGCTTTTAATAATACATCACGCTATCTGGATGATATTCTTAATATGGATAACCCGTTTTTTGGTCAATTGGTGGACACTATTTATCCCCGGGAACTCCAGTTAATTAAAACTAACAATTTGGATACTGGTGCTTCATTTTTAGATTTACATCTCTCTATTTATAACAATATTATACATACCAAAATTTATGACAAGAGGGATGATTTTAATTTTAATATTGTAAATTTCCCCCATTTGGATGGAGATGTACCTCGTGCTACATCTTATGGGGTATACATTTCTCAGTTAATTCGGTTTGCCAGAGCGTGTAGTCATGTTGAGGATTTCAATGAACGTAATCAATATATTACATATAAACTTCTTCAACAGGGCTACCGTTATTACAAATTGCGTAAATATTTTGCTAAATTTTACTATCGTAATTCTGATTTGGTTTTGAAATTCAATAGTAATCTAAAGACTCTTCTGCGAGAAGGTATTTCAAAACCCGATTTTTATGGGGATGTGGTTTACAAACTTCGTAAGATTTTGGGTCATGGCAATTTTCCAACTGTATTTGCTAAAATTATAAAACGTTTTGTTAAAAGAGGTTACGACCCTACTGTTTTGAGACACACCGCATGTTTGGTGTTCAACCCGTTTACAGTTGGACGCTATGCTTCCCTCTTTGATTGTGTCTGACGGAAGAGGGGGAGGACTCTGTGATGGGCAGTTTTTAAATCCCACTGGGACGAAGCTGTTTTGATTTCTGTCCTCTGGCCTGTTTCGTCGGGCCCTTAAGGGTGTTTCTCTTGGTGCTCTGCCTTCTGCAAATGCATTGAGTACATGCGTTTTTTGGTTCTCAAGGTTTGCTTTTTATATATTTATACACGAGCATTTTTGTGTTTTACATACCATGCCTTTTGTTTCCATTGCGTGTGTTAGAGATTCACCTAGCAGGGATTACTTTTATTTACACTGTCCTGTGACTTTGGAACATGGTGGGGGTAAGAGTGAGGTTGGGTGCGCACCATAAACCGGTTTAAGCTCCCCAGTGGTGTTTTTGCCACTGACCGTTCCAAGGCGGTGCCCCACTGTGTTCCGTTAATTGTTCGTTTTGTCCTCGTGTGTTTGCTTTGTATGCTTGTGTGTGTTGGTAGTGTATGTTTGTGTGTGTACATGATTGTGTGTGTACATGATTGTGTGTGTGTGTGTTGTGTGTGTGTGTGCGCGCGCGCGCGTGTGTGTGTGTGTGTGTTGGTGGTGTGCACTTCTGGGTGCTGTGGGGCTCGTTTTGGGGAGGCTGCGTTTTTGGTACGTGGCATTCCCTGTTTGATATTATTTTTGTTTTTTTGTAATCCGTATGTACATGGTCGTGCTGCCCTGTGTAATGTGACACCCGTTTTCTAGCCCCGTCTTGACACAAATGAAATTGTTTAAGCTTGAATATTCTCTTCCTTGCTCGAAACTCCTCGCTTTTCAGTTTAAAACTCGCATTACACCACTCAATCTTACTTATTCTACGTTTGATGTATGCAAGACATTATTTCAAGTTGTGAGAAAAGTCACTGATACTTTGGCCAGTTATTTTCCAACGTTTGCACAGAAGTATTGAAAGCTTACAAAAACGAGTGTCCTTAATATTAGACCTAACCCACTACAAAATCGCATTGGTCTGTAATCCGTAATTCGTAAATAATTGAGGGACTGTCTCAATGACATTTGTACATATATCTTTATGGTAGTTACGCACTCGGAACACTTTGGCCTATGTAAAATAGTACCCGTTATGTCAATATTTACACGTGCTTTTCTCGTAAAACGAGTGGTCATCACCTTCTTTGTATGCAATATTTCAAAATACACTAGAATGTAACATTTGCGTAGGCATGTCCTGCCGTAAATGTGGCAACACTGCATGCTTTTTTAGTGGTTGTACAGTTCCGTCTGTAAAACACGTGCTTACAAATATGGTAACTCGTCACTTTCACAATTTTATGCATAAATTACAAGCTCTTTTGGTATGTAAGCTGCTTGTTCACAATAACGGTGAAAACATAAAATGTAAAAGAAAATATAGAATAAACAACACAAGTAAAATCAGCATAGTAATTAAAGAAATAGCTGTTGGAAATGTTGGTGAGTTTGGTTTGACGGCACCGCTTACATTTGGATGTGAAATGCGTTTGCAACGTGCTATAAATTTGGTAGCGTATAAATTCAAATATACAGCAATAATTAACAAGAATTTATACTTAAATTTTATTTACAACCTGTAATTTGGGAATCGATCTGTTCCTTTTTATCTGTTTACTATTCCTTTTTACAGCAGACTGCACGTCTGAAGTCTCATGGTCTCTGATATGGTAAAATAAATTTACTGACAGGATAATGATGGAACCATGTTCTATTTACTCTAAAACAATTTTGACATATGCCTTTCGTTCGTATTCAAGTCGTTTCGTCATTGGTAATAGTTGTCAGAAAGCCTTTCTTATTTCTTGCAATATCATTGAAAAAATACTGCGCTATAGTTCTAACATGTACTGTTTGATTCAAAAAGCAAAGTTATGAATGTTTTTGGTACAAATAAAGGTCATTTCTGCCGGTAAGACATCTTTCTAAGTAAAATTAGAGCTACTTGTTATTGTGGTCCTGGGACTTTAAAGTGAATAAACGAAACCTCCTGTTCACCGCTGTACCCGTTCGTGTCATGTAAGGGCACATAACCTTACCTAAATTATCTGCATAGTAACGTGGTTTCGTATGAAACACCTTGACTTATAGTATTTATGTCATGTTTCAAAACAAATGTCAGTGTTGTATCATTGGCGTTCTCAAAGACAGCAATAATTTGTGTCAAGGAAACTGGAGTGTGGCCACTAAGTTTCTTAGTTAGATCGTTCCCCAACAGTTAGGAGTTGGACGACCACGTCTACCATTCCTCGATGTATATTGTTGTTTTTTGCCATTAAAAATACATGTTACCCGAATCAGTAATCATTGGAAACTACATGTAAAGCTCCTCAATAGATTTAATACTGCAAGGCTCAGACGAGAGTATAGAAAATTGAACAGAACTGTTACAAGAAAAGGGTTTTAGTGGAACATACGAATACGAAATGTTATCGTGCTGTAAGTTCCGTTTGGAGATATCGTAGGCAATATCTTTCAATGTAGTTCAAATATGTTCTTTAATGGTAATGAAAGGTGCTAGGAGTTGTTTATTTAGTCTAAACACATCTATGTATTGAGACACGATCAAAAAACTGTTCAATAACTTTTTTTTTAATTTTGCTACATAATCATTTTGAGAATGCCCCTTTCAAACAGACCAAATACTTATTAGTGGGTTTGGTCTCCTATAAAACGTCTATATTGGCCATACAATGTCTTTCTCTGTTTATTCCATGCTGTGATTTTCTTCTCTTTTTTGTGCGACGCCGATAAACACGAGCCAGGCACGTGTCTGTTTACCCAGTTCCCGGGACCTTGTATTCTCCAGAAACTTCTCCACTAATCTCAGAAGTCACCCAATATGGTTATTTTTCGAATTGGAGACATGTGTACATGTATACTACACTTTCCTAAGAATGCACCATAACATCAATAGGAGAAAACTAGACAGGAAAGTGTATTGGGAAAATGTAAAGCCTACAGTTATTTTTTTTAACTTTTATATAAAGTATCTCTTTGAAACGTTTGTATGATAAACATCTGACCTACTTGGATGTATGTTATACTGATTCTTTCTCGACCATGCTAACATCAGTTCCTGCTTTCTTTCACTTCAATGTTTTATGTCCACTGATGTCGGTATGTCTTTAATCTCTAGCTCTTCATCTGTTTTATTTTCACTGGAAACTAATGGAACATTTACACATGCTAAACAATCTTCATTACTTGAATTTGTATGTTTATTTCTTTCATAAATATAGTCGTTTTTATGTTTCAGCAACTTCATATAATTTTGTAATTCAAATTTGGGAGTTTTGAATTTTTCGCGGGTCACAAATTCAGAGTATTAATGTGCCATTTCCGCTTCTTCCCTTTCTCGTCTGATATATTTTATCATAAGAATGACCATACTGAGTGAATAAAACGTTAATACTGTTACTATATATAGTAAAGCGTCAGGTGACGTCTGTGTGTGTTTCGATACAGTTTCTGTTGCATTAATACATGCCACTGATACGGAATCTTGATCTGGCCCAGTGGTTCCGTTGTTGCCAAAGCCATCTGCCGCTGATGTTGTTACATTATCTAAGTAGACCACAGAAAAGTTAAGGGCTGTCGAAGAGTTGTGAACAATCATGCTTCCGGATTTAATAAGTCTTCATCCTTTTGTCTGTTCCTGCAAAACAGAAGCAGAAAAAAATCTTAATACTTCCTGACAATAGCCCATATTATATTTTCGGAATAAAGTAAAAATAGTTTTCACAATTCAATTTTGTAACTTTTATTAGCTCACCTGAGCCAGTCTTCTCCTCAAAAACCGGAAGGCGCAGAGCTTATATATTTGGTTTGTAGCATTGTCTAATAGACCTCTACGAAGAGTGTTCTAATCATGACCCCCGGGTCAAAACTGACCCCTCCCTGGAGGTCACTTGATTTTACAGATATTTCTATAGGAAAACACTTTAAAATCTTCTCAAAAACCGCAAAGCATAGAGCTATGATATATGGTGGGTAACATTGTCTAGTAGTTTTTACCAAGATTGTTCAAACCATGCATGCGGGCTCATTGTTTTATAAAGACTTGTATTGGGGAAAACTAATAAAACTATCTTCTCCCAAAACCACAAGGTCTAGATCTTAGAACTTTTGTATGTAGCATTTTCTAATGGACCTCTACAAAAAACTTCAAATCATGCCCCCGGGTTTAAAATGACGCTGCCTGGGGTCACTAGCTTGACATAAAGTTCTATAGGAAAAACTTTTAAAATCTTCTTATCAAAAACCACAAGGCATAAACCTTAGATACTTAGTTAGTAACATTGTCTAGTTGACCTCTACCAAGTTGGTTCAAAACACGACCCGTTGGGCCAAATTTGACAACGCCCTGGGGGTCGTCTGTCTGTATATAGAGTAATAGGAAATATTCTTGTTTGAAACTGCGTGACCTAAAGCATATAGTATTGTCTGGTGGTTTTACGAGGCATGTTCACAGTGTGTCCCGGAGGTCAAAATTGGTCACGTCAATTAATCAGGGGTGTAACTTGCTGAAGTTATTTTGAAAATAACTCTGTTAAGTTATATTTGAAACAGTTTGTTAATAAAATTACTTCCATTTGCTGAAACATTTAACGCCCTTGCAAGTTGAGGTGACCAAAATAATGACAATTTCTGAAAATAACTTCATCAGGTTATTCTTAAAAAATCAGTTTTTTTTAATTTAACCATTAGTAGCAGACTGCCTCTGCAAATACCTTTAGATAAGAGGAACAAATGCAGGTTCTGTCTTTGTAGCTGACAGTAATGATTTTTCAATTAGACATAATGGAATTATTGCCAAAATTCTCTTGGAGATGATTTCAAGAAAGTCCAACTTCAACGGCCTCGCGTAATAAGGTTTTGTTGTGGCGTAACAGATTTTATTTCATAATGATCATGATGTTCAATGATCAAAGCATAGAAGAAAAATATATGAACACCCAAGAAAATTCGTTTTCTTGTGGAAAAACAATTTTAAATCTTTGTTGTATTCGGACAAAAATAACTTGAATGAGTTATCATGACTGAAAAGTAACTTACAGAAGTTATCAAGTGAGTGATTAATAAAAGATAAATATGACTTTTAGAAGTTACAATCATGGTGATAAATCCGTTGAAAAGTAACTTATATGAGTTACACCCCTGACTGTCCATGGATTACAAGGCTAAATTTAATATGTTTGCATGCAGATGTCAAGTTTTACCTTGGTTGACCTTGACCTACTTTCTGTTTTTGAAGCTACATCAATGAAATTTGGATAAGGCATACTTTTCAACTTCGACATTGGCTGACATTGACCTACTGTCTTGTTTTTGAAGCAAGCTACAGCAATGAAATTTGAACTATTTGACTAGTTTTGCATGCAGGTTTCAATTTTGACATTGGCTGACCTTGACCTACTGCCCTACTGAAGTTACATCAATGACATTTGGACCATGTATAATGTTTTACATTTAGATTTCAACTTCGACACTGGCCACTGCTTCGACCTACTGACCAGTACTTCTTGTTTTTGAAGCAACAGCAATGAAATTTGAAATGAAATGAAATTGGATTAGGTTTTGAATGCAGATTTCAACTTTGACATTGGCTGACCTTGGCACTGTCTTACTAGATTTCAACTTTGACATTGGCTGACATTGACCTTTTCTAACTGACCTACTTCCTGTTTTTGAAGATACATCAATGATATTTGGACCATGTACAGTATATACTTTATACTTTAGGCTGATCTTTACCTACTGACATACTTTATTGTTTTTAAAGCTACAAATATGTCATTTGCACCATATGTACAGTTTTGTGTACAGTTTTGAATGCAATTTTTAACTTATTGCAAACTAATTTCCACATTGCCTGTGACTGATCTTGATTATGACAGTTTGACCAGCTTTCTTGTTTTCAAGTGTGAGCGATATGTCGCCAACATGACCCTCTTATGTATATTATATGCAATACTAGTAACAAAATAAACTTATTTTATTCAGGCATATACTGCGTTTTAAGCATCTTACTAGACCATACAACAATGTGGCGGTTTTGAAGAGTAATTTAACTTAAATTTAGCCTTATTAAAATATTCAAACACAGTTTATCAGAGGATGCTGTCCTCACATCATTTCCGATTTTAAGCTATTCAAATACAACCCTTGGGAAATTTCCTTTCAATGCGTTACAGTTTAATGTCATTTGTATGAAACAACGCCATTGAATTCGTATTTGCTAAATCGATATTTCATATGAACAACTAAAAGAGAAAATGGAATTCTTCTGCTGCATCATACTGCATCAACCATTGTAGACTAAATCGATAGGCAAATTCTCTAAGAATAACTTATATCGAAGGACATATTTGGTCAATTTGAGGAATATGAGGTATGTTGTTCTTCAAAACAAGTTAATACTAAAACGACAATGACAAACAAACCTGTTCTGTCTATTCAAAACCTATGTCCTATTAAAGGTATCAATGGTGAACGTCGTTTAAACGATGTCAGCAGTGACTTTTAGCCAGATTCTATAAATGTAACTCTGGTGAAAGGGTCTTTAGTCAACGTCTTATCAATGGTATCAGTGGTCCAATGCATTTTCAAGAATGTCATATCATTTTATCGATGATATCAATGGACCAATGAGTTTTACTAATGCCCTATCATTGGTGTAAATAGTACCAATTCATTTTTACAAACGTCTTGACAATTGTATTATTTGGATTCATTTCACAAATGTCCTTTATATGCTATCAATGATACTGATGCCTTTTTGCAAATGATATAGGTGCGTTTAACCAATGACCTTTCAGGGGTCCCAATGATACCTATGCCTTTCTTCCAGCATCCCATCAATGGCACTTAAGACTTTACAAGCGTCCTATCAATGGTTTCAATGGCTCCTATACCTTTCGCCCAATGTCCTATTAATAGTAGCAATGATAATAATGACCTTTACCAACGATGATTTCAATAGTTACAATGCATGTTATCTATTTCCTATCTATTGTGTCAATGGTACACCGGCCTTTAACGAATGTTCTATCAATGGCACAAAAGCCCTTTTACAACGTCCTATCAATGATTACAAAGCATTTAACAATTAATGCCCTTTAACAGCGTCATATGTGGTGATAACAAATGCCTGTTTACAAAAGTCATTTGAATGATATCAATGGCATCAATGTCTTTTTACCATGTCATATCAGTAGTTTCACTGGTACCTATGCCTTTGTATCTACATAAAGATTGTTTATACATATAGTTACGGCCGACCCTGTGATTCATTCCTAGGTGAACTTGCCAAGTCTCCTGACAGGTGCAAGTTGCAGTGACAGATGCAGATGTAAGTGAATCCGGGTACCAGACCCTAGCTCTTTTACGAATAGATCCCTTGGTTCTTTTATGTGCCCAATGTATAGCACCAATGCACGTGAGACAACCTTTGGGTTTCTAAACAGTTCATCTCTAGATTGTATAAATTCATTTTACTTTACGTTATTTCAATGATATTAGTGGTACCAATGCCTTTGATCCAACTTCCAACCAATGATATAAAAACAAAAATAATATTAAACAGGGAATGCCACGTACCAAAAACGCAGCCTCCCCAAAACGAGCCCCACAGCACCCAGAAGTGCAAAGTCATGCTTATGCCTTTTTAGTTTTTACTGATGTCCTTTCAATAATAACAGTACTATCTTTGCCTTTTGCGAATGTTCTATTATTATACAAATGCTTTAAACAGCGTCATATTGTAAATTGTTAATTTCGAAAATTTTGTGATTTGTGAACAGACAGACTTATTCGCGAATTTTAAATTCGCGAATTTTAAATTAGCAAAAAGAGAATTCTCTAAATATTAATCTATCTTGCATTATTTATCATACACTGTCGCCATATATGTCATATAATGTTATATGTACCACTTGGGTCTATGAGCGTCTGGTTCTGTTTGAAAATAAAATCTAAAATAAACTTTATGTGAAATTTATCTATTACGATATTTTTAAATTAGCGAACTTGGAAATTCGCGAAAATAGCGAAAATTAAATCATCGCGAATATGACCCGATTTACAGTATCATTGATAACTGTGGTGAAAGGTATAGAATCCTGCCAGGACCGGATGGTTGTGGGTTCATACGTGTTAGTAGAATCTGATCTCTACTTCTGAAATCGCCTGTGCTGCTGGTTATGTGACCAGGAAGCAATTAGTGTGGTTGATAGAAGTTCAAGATCTGTAGTCTACAATGGATGTAAAATGAATCGGATTGTATAAATTAATTTTGTATTATGTTTTAATCGGACAAATGTAATGTTTTAGTTTTGATATGTATATAGATGTAAATGTGAAGCTGTCGTACGTATTGAATGGATAACTTATGGATGTTGCAGAACTGAGCTGTATAATATAGCTGTACATTTTTAGCATGTTTGTATATAATACAGGCAAAAGATCAAAATGCCATTGGCTCAGTGATTGAAATGGTGTAAATGTATTTGTAGTGAGTCAGAAATTAAACTTACAAGATGTGATGAACTTCCTACATTAATTCATTGTGTCAGTACTCATGGCAAGAGGTTAGATTTTCATAAAGTTTAAAAAGTAAATCAGATTTGTTTGAGAGGTTATGCCATGATGATCTGTTTCTTTGTCTATTCAGGTAGGATTTTCATATTGATGTGCCACACTCGTTCATTGTCTCATAATTTCACATCTAAGATGGTCTCTATAAATAAATGCAACGCTAAAAGTAATTAAGTTGTGTTGTTTCTTTCGTAAGTAGGTATGCAGATAATCTGTCAGTACCAAATGCTCTGGATTAGCAAGTGTGATTACAGCAGTATATATACAAGCGCACATTTATTTAAGATCACATCTGTGACAAGAAATGATTTTTGAATTTTTAACTCACCTGAGCATGAAGTGCTCATGATGAGTTATTGTGATCGCCTGGTGTCTGTCGCCTGTCTGACCACACTTAACCTTGTGTATGCAATAGAGACAGCATTTTTTCACTGGATCTTCACGAAACTTTGTCAGAATGACTACCTTGATAAAATCAAGTTCGAGCTTGAATATGGTCACGAGTTCAAATATCGTCACATAATGTCATACGGTCTAAGGTGAGCGATATATGGCCATCTTGGCTCTTGTTTTGTATTTCTTTGCACATTACCTGCATCAAGTTTCCTCATGAATGTTCTGGACAGGGTCTGGTCTTCCTGGCACCATCATCTAGCAAATGATATATGAAGTTCTTCTCTGCACAACATGAAATGAAACCTTTGAATGACACCTTGTGAAACAGCTTAATAAATGACCACTGTATTACAAGGCATGATCAGAAAGGATAGTCATACTTTAGGTGCCAGGTATAAGCAGATTGCCTATATTGCTACGAAACTTTAGTACTAGCCCCATTTGTATCACAGAAAGATATTTCTTGAATCCAAGATGGCTGTGCCCATAACGTTGCTATCGGGGATGAAGGTGTTAGACCAGTCATTTTTTCCCTTCTATAGTAAATACGTGACTTTCTCAACAAAATTCAGGCAATCAGCTGTCCATATTTCTCATCATCACTATCAGTCAATGTACACGAGAAAAGTTTCATGGTCAACAATGAATTGTTTCACTATCACTCCATCTCCAAAGCCACTATACAAATATTTAGTAAACAAGGTCATGCCTGCTGAGGCGGGGTAATCTTTGAACCCTACCATCACAAAATGTGCAGTCCTAAAAGAAAAAAGAAAAAGAAAACTATTTCAACAATCCGAAATGCCAAAATGTAAATACAGTTGATAGTGATCCAATTCAGCTGGGGACAGCATTATAATGAACACAACAAAATTTCATAGAACTTTTAACAACGACTCGGAAGTACTTGTTGACAGGTGTGACACCTAAACTCAAAGTCGGCGACATCAGTTTTTACATGACAATAATGCATTCATCAATAAAATTAAACGTTTATATGAGTTTTTTTCGGGCTGCTCAAATTGGAGTGTTGATTACTGAGTAACAGAAAGGGCTAACATTGCAGCATTTAACAATTTTATAAACTAATGCAAGTAAGTCACCTATTTAGCTCACCAGAGCACGAAGTGCTAAGGTGAGATATTGTCATTGCCTGGTGTCTGGCATCTGTCCACATTTAACCTTGTGTATGCAATAGAGGCTGCATTTTTCACTGGATTTTCATAAAACTTTGTTAGAATGATAACCTTGATGTAATCTAGGTCGAATTCGGTCTTAAGTTATCTAGGGTCAAAACAAGGTCACAGGGTCAAATCATAGAAAAACCTTGTGTATGCAATAAAGGTTGCAATATTCATTGAATCTTCATGAAACTTGGTCAGTATGAGTGTCTTGATAAAATCTAGGTCGAGTTTGATCATGGGTCATCTAGTGTCAAAAACTAGGTCACAGGGTCAAATCGTAGAAAACCCTTGTTTGAAATAGAGGTTTGAGGTTTAATTTTTCATTAGTTCTTCATGTAACTTGGTCAGTATGAGTGCCTTGATAAAATCTAGGTCGAGTTTGAACATGGGTCATCTTGGGTTAAAAACTAGGTCAGGGGGTCAAATCATAGAAAAACCTTGTGTATGCAATAGAGGTTGTATTTTTAAATCGACCTTCATGAAACCTGGTCAGTATAATTGCCTTAATGAAATCTAGGTCGAGTTGGAATATGGGTCATCTAGGGTTAAAAATTAGGTCACTGGGTCAAATCATAGAAAAAACTTGTGTATGAAATAGAGGTTGCATTATTCATTGGATATTCATGAAACTTAGTCAGTATGAGTGCCTTGATAAAATCTAGATCGAGTTTGAACATGGGTCATCTAGTGTCATAAGTAGGTCAAGAGGTCAAATCGTAGAAAAACCTTGCGTTTTCTTTAGTACTTCATGAAACTTGGTAAGTATGATTGCCTTGATGAAATATAGGTCAGCCGGTTTAAAACCTTGTGTATGCCATGCAGGTGACATTTACATCCTAATCATCATGTAAATTGGTCAAAAGGTTTGCCTTGTCAAGGTAAAATAGGATCTTTGTTATTATGATATATAATTTAGGGTTGAAGTTTAGTCACATATTGTCATAAGTCGCAGGTGAGCGATATACGGCCATCTTGGCCCTCTTGTTATTTTATATATATAATGAATTTTACCATTGGCCATGTAATTTTGACGCAGAAACTTTAGGATTAATACTTAGCGGCAAAAATAATGTTAATATTTTATCAAAGGTCGGTGGATAACTATACAGCAACTGACCGGTTTCCTATTCGGAACTTGAATAAACATTTAAATAGCTTTATACGGATGAAAAAGTTTCCAATCGATTTGCAACTTCCATTTTCACTCGCCTCCACATTCTAGAATGGTCTTGTTGTCTGACCAATCCAACCCCTTCGTCAATGCATATGTACAGGTAAGTAAATATGTACTCAAATTCTGCTTATGCGATAGCCAAGAGAGAGGGAGAGAATGTGAAATTATTTTGTTTTGCCTAAGGACACTACCGCTGGAAGGCGAAGCCTCACATAAGAAGACTGTACTTTCTCATTGAAACAACCAAATCGTGTTAGACAAACAAACGAAGCTGACCACATTGTTGCATTTATTTATTTACAGTATTCGATTTAGACAGTTTACAGAAAACTACCCCATTTCATTCTTCCGGGGAGGCGCCTATACAAGTGTTCAATGAAACTGTAATGCATATGGTTAAGGGCAAACGATGATAAGCGTCGACATGCATAGTTGTTAGCTTCTGCGTAGTGAACTGACGGAACTTTCAGTGCTAATTACTGAAAATATACTACTCTTGATACTTATTTCATTCTTACTCATCACGTTCAACAAAAGAAAAATGTAACGTTAATGTAAAAATATATCTAACGACTTTAATGATGTCATGTTGATTTATTATGTACATTGTATATAGACGACTTCCAATGACAACATCTATCTTGGATTTTAAGGTAGCGTTCCATCTTGTTCCTATTCCCCGTCTTTTCATTGTTGATGTCACGTTACTATCCAGAAAAGAGAATACTGCTTAGAACAGTCGAAGAAATTAAATAAGTAAGGTTTAATTTACAGATGATAAACTTCATCGACATGGCGCCGTTGAAAATAGACAAGCCACAAGAAACAAACGCTTGTGGCATATTTTAAGTAAAAAATGACAGAAATGATTGACATGTTCATGAAATTTTTGCCGAGCTAAATATTTACACTCTCATCTGGTGTTAGCTGACACAAGTTATGTCCTAATGACTTTCTTCCTCTTTAATGAACACCTCAGTCAAGATAAAGAATAATAAACAAAATGTTTTGTATAATCTATCGAAATTTCATTTCAACGGTTTTTAAGCAGTAGTCCTGATTTTTCCAGAAGTACCAGCTGATTCCTTTTGCGGAGATTTTCCCAGCCTCGTTATAGTATTTGCCGTTTAAATTTGAATAAGAACAGCTACTATACCACCAACTACCGGTCCTCAATTGTGCACAGTTACCACCACTGTTTCTGTCATTATCAATATCGGATGTTGTAAATGGCACCCCATCGCTATTATTGGCGAGAGAGTCGCTAGCGTTTCCACTGTAACCATCTACTTCAAGTGTGTACATGTCGTCCTCTGTACCTATCTTGAACTTACTGTACTTGGCATACGCCTTGTTACCTTCAAAATCTTCCATATCTATTCTCAATTCATGGTCACCATCAGCAGTTAGCATACTTAAAAGCTCGTTCCCTAACCAGAATTCCCCGTTGATATCACCAAACCCTGTTTTATATTCGTTCCACTTGCGGTAGAAGTCAACTGCACCATTTAGCCTTCTCTGAAACACAGTCCAACCTCCGCCATCCGTCGTTTGGTCACAGAAAATTTCGTTTCTATAACGAAATTTGTAGACACCATTTTGAAAGTTTCCTCGAATCTTGAATTCGAGACAAGAGACGGGGAACGACTGAATGCTGATCAATTGTTGCAGTTTATTTGATAAATCTGTTACCAAAGATGTGATATTTTCAACCTTTTCTGATACTTCCATCATTTTCACATCTTGATTTGCTGACAATTTCTGAACGGTTTCCTGTATCGCTGCATATGCCTTTTCTGTCTTTGTTGTCATTTCCGATTCGAAAAACACAGATAATTCCTGAACGGTTTCCTGTATCGAGATATTTGCCTTTTCTATCTTTGTTGCTAGTTCCGACTTGACCCATTCCGCAGATTCTTCCACTTTTACACTAATGTTTTCCACTTTGTCCATATTTCTTACACAATGTTTTTGTAAATCAGTCTTAACTGATGCTATATTGTTTTCTAATTTTGGGATTTGTCTGCGGATTCTTTGATTTTGATATTTTTCTTCGATAAACGCTGTCCTGATTCTACTATATCCACTTTTCAGACTTTCCAGGATCTGAGAATATTCATTGTTTGTACTTTTCTCTCTGTATTCTTCTCTATTTATTCTATTTTCTAATGTCTTGTTTAGGTTTCTGTCTATTTCATCCAGCCTTTGTATAATGCCTAAAAAATCATCATCTCTGAATTTTGATTCGGTGTTGATCCTAATTTCTAAATATCTAAGTCTTTCAAGCACGTCTTTAGAGTTTGAAGAGTAAATTCCAGTGACTTCAAGAAAAATTAATAAAACTATTCTACACGCGAAAAAACGTGTTCTTTTAGACATTCTGTTGCATTTATCTTATTCACCAACTGGAACTAAACGAACTATCTTATTTGTTATGCTCAAACGTAAGTTTACATCATTAAAGTAAACTTGTCACCTACTCAGTTTATCAGTTCCGGTAGATTTATCTCGAGGTCTCATTAACGCATGTGTTTCTCCTTAACAAATGTTTTATTGTAAGTGTTTCCATCCGTTTTCGTGCATTCTAATCATTCCTACATTCAAGTTGTTGTTGTTTTCATATTTTTTGTTCGCAGTCTAAATCTCGTACATTCATGCACTTCAGAGTTGACGCGCAGTTTTACATAAAACTGATAAACATTATTTCAATTGTATTTGTGTGAAATTGTGGTCTCTGAAGGTAAAATATTTGCAGCCATATACACCGTTTCAATTATTCGGTAATTTGAATTATCTGCCCTTTGATGACGTCATGCGGGGATGCACCTTTAAAACGAGATAATGGCGCCAGCGTGATTGTTGACAACTGCATAGATTATTTCATCGAAGGAACGCTAGATCTAGGTATTGTTGTAGCTTTTACAGCTTGAAACTGTAGACATATACCGTATAAAGATAACTTAAATGAAATAATAGTGGAATGATGAAGACAAGTGAATCACATGTTTGCGCGATTTAACCGGAAGCTTTTTTATACTTCAAGTTTTTAGCGACTGGTGATATGCAGTTGTAGATATGTAGCAAAACCAGTTGGTACTCCAATTGACTCACCTAAAAGTGTTTACTTTATTCATTAAGAAATCTAAAATAAAGAAAAAATAAAGGAACTGCTACAGAAAAGTTTGTCTTTGCTAACATCACTTTTCATAAGTGATTAAATGACTGGCATGAAGAAATCATTTTCAGTTTTCACATCATCAGCAGTGATGCGCAACAGGGCACAGTCTTGAGTTTAACACTCGACCATCAATTTATATATTTTGCTACATACATGTACATTATTCAAACAATTATTTTACTATTCTAAGGCAAAGACATTTTTTCTCTCTTTCAGATCATTGCAGGTTCCCAGTTGTCAAACCAAATTTCCTACGTGTAGGTGGCAACTGTGCAGCCTCTTTAAATATTCTGTTTTTGTTTGATAATATTTAGAGTCCCAAACTGGGAACAGTCTTCCACGGCGTTGGGATCTCGGACACAAAATATTTAGTTAAGAAAACAAGTACTATGATTTTTATATTTATAATTAATTTGTTTAATATTTTCCATCTGGGAAGGGCCGTTTGCTAAGATGAAAGAACTTGCGGCCCGACAAATTGCATTTTGTTTCGTTGTGTATATATGTCATTGTATTAACATATGTGTTTGTTGAAAAATAAAAGATGATTAAACTAAACTAATAATCTGTTACTCTTGACAGATCTAGTAATATCAAGGCGTGACAGTAGCGCTTCTTAGATTTCATATTAGATTTCATCTCAGTTAACACTAGTTTCACACTCAACCATAAATTCACATGAATGCTACATATCAATAACTGGTCACCAAATTTTGTCACTAATTGGTTAGCTGTTTATGCGATCACAGGACCTTTCATAGGGGTTTTATGGCACTCTGTGTATTGTACATGATTATGCCCAAGGGCATTTCGTGGCCACCTGATGTTTTATGACATGTACACTGCAGTAGGGCACCAATTAATTGTAACACACATCTTATTAAAATTGACAATGTTATTATCACTAATAGTTCACATTTTAACACGAAAACAGTTTGCTGTATGATGCAACTTTCACGTTAAAAGTATTTATGTTGCACATTTATGTGGAACCTTTAGTTTTCATTTCATAACCTTACATTGTTGAAATGATATATTAATAAATTGCATGGAAATGAAAAAAGATGGTGTTTATAAAAATTAATAGTTCTAATTATGTCATTGATTGTTATTTCAATAGGCCTTAGTAACATAATTAGTCCAGACATATGGCAACTTTTTACGGTAAACGGACATTATCCCCTTAGCAGGAACCGTCTATAGAGTATTCCTGCCTCATAGCTAATACTTTTTTTAAATGTTTCTTGACAAGAATTCTTACTAAACCATGCATTTATTACTTTAATTAATGTAAATCACGTTATTCATTTTTGATTATTTCAAAGCAGAACAATTACAGCATCCGTAAACTTTATTCGAAAATACCACTGGCACCAGAGTACTAGACTGCCCTGTAATTTTAACAAAAAAAATACCCAAAAATATACCTAAATAACACCTTATCATAAAAAAAACCCACAAATAATGGTAAAAAGTCATTTTCTGACAATCCCCCGTATACACTGTTCTATATTATTCACATGGTGTTGAACGTTTTCACAGGGGTCCGGTCCCCCTCTTTTTGTATTTTCAAGAAGAATTGAAGATCAACAGCGGTCGCGTTTACAGCTATTTTTCTACCAAACTGGTAGTAACACTTTTAAAGCACCGTTTCTATAAATTCTTCTAGATTTGTGCTATTTCGCTCACTCCGTTTTCCTTGTGTTTTTCTGTCACGCCGACTTCCGGTTCCCTTTCAATTTTGTAACAATTCGTTTTCATTGGTTGAAAATATTCCGCGTTATATTTCGCGCACTGTGTCAATTATTGTATTTCGTATGTAAACATGCTAAATGCCGCTGTAAGCGGCCGTAACTGTTAACTTGTGGACAAGTAGGTACAGGAAATTTATTTACTGTAAAAACAATTTGCAAAACGTTACGTAAGCAGCGCAAAGTATCCTTCTGTGCTAACCGTATGACGTGTTTGAAAGGTCTTTGAGTTGAACCGGAAGTCAGAGGACAGAAAATATAAGAAAATGGAGAGGCGAAATAGCTCAATATTCTAGAAGTTTTTAGAAACGGTAGCTTTTTAAAAGTGTTCTTCCAGTTTGGTAGATAAATATATTGTCTGTAAAACCGACCGCTGTTGATCTTCAAGTGCTTGCTTGAATAGCAAAAGAGGGGGACCCCTGTCACTCACCCAGAATATAGAACAGTGTAAATGGGGATTTGTCAGAAAATGACTTTTTACCATTTTTTTTTTTCATGATAGGGTGTTATTTAGGTATATTTTTGGGTATTTTTTGTTAAAATTACAGGGCAGTCTAGTACTCTGGTGCCAGTGGAAAATACGCCAGTTTTTTTTTCTAAAACATTTCTAAATAATCGCCGAGTTTTTCACAGTCAACATATCTATATATATTATGATTATGATAATTACATAGAAATGATGTATAAAATGACAAAATCATTACCGATTACGCCGTAAAAACTTGTTTAACCTTATTGATGTTTAAGAACTATTACGAAGTAAGTATCAGCGATAGTTTCATGTGTGCAATTTATCATCGTATGACGTCACAGCTGGTAAGGGACGCAACTCTTGGTCGGTAGATTATCGATTAATTGAAAGGGTGTATAAGCAATGAGCAGTAGTTTCCCTTAGGTGTAACACTGAGACATGTAATTATAAAGATCAGAAACTCGGATGTTCGAGGTAAGCATGTATCTATGTAGGAGAATTAAACCATATGTCTATCCGTTGAAACAAAATAATATTTTATACATAATGAGGCTTGTGTAGAGCAAATGATCCCGACGTCATTTATTAAGATGCGGCATTGCACAGCCCCCGAATTAATTGTAAAAAGAAGAAACAGAAACGTTATTTTTTTTTCGAATTTTTGTTTATATCAATTATGAGTTTATTAATGCATGTCTTTTTGAACGTTGTAACACTAGTAGTAAATGGAGTGTGCCCCCCCCCCCCGCCCGAAATTTTGCACATATAGAAATGTTTGCGATGTAGGGGAAGTAACTGCTACAAAAACTGGTTTCACTGGTTTCTATCATCGCGAGGGAAGGTCCATAGAAGTCTAAAATAACATTTTCTCGTTTGGCACCAAGATCCTGAAAGTCACCTAGGGTGTCAAAGACTGTCGCGGACTTCTGTATCTGACTCAAGAAGGTTCATAGAAGTCTAAAATAACATGATCTCGTTTGGCACCAGTATCCTGAAAGTCTGTGAGGGTGCCAAAAACCGTCGCAGATTGTTGTATTTGACTCGGGAAGGTGCATAGAGATTGAAACTGACCGTAACTCGTTTGGCACCAAGATCCTGGAAGTCTGCTAGAGTGCCAAATATAGTCGCAGACCATTGTATTTAACTAGGAATGGTTCCTAGGGGTCTGAACTGATCTTAACTCATTTGGCACTGAGATCCTGAAAGTCTGCGAGGGTGTAAAAGACAATCTCAGATCATTGTATTTGACAAGGGAAGGTGCATAGAGATTGAAAATGACCTTAACTCGTTTGGCATCAAGATCCTGGAAGTCTGCTAGAGTGCCAAATACAGTTGCAGACCATTGTATTTGACAAGGAATGGTTCCTAGAGGTCTAAACTGGTCTTAACTCATTTGGCACTGAGATCCTGAAAGTCTGCGAGGGTGTAAAAGACAGTCTCAGACCATTGTATTTGACTAGGGAGGGACCATAGAGCTCAAAAATGACCTTTACTTGATTGGCACCAAGATCCTGGAAGTCTGCGAGAGTGCCAGAGATAGTCGCAGACCGTTGTATCTGACAGAGGTTTGCATTGATCTTTGTAATGAGACGCTAGGCAAATGAATGGGTTAAAAACGTGTTAAGAAGCAAACATTGTCAACTTTTTGACTGGTTCTATGAACATAAGACGATGTGTATATCGCCTTTGTCAAAATCGAAATAAGGAAACTGAGCTAGAGGAGTTAAATGAAAGGACGAGGAGTTGAAATGAGGGAGAGGAGTGAACATGAGGTAGTGGAATGAGGTAGATATTTGTATGATTTGACCAATATGGCCGATACACCTGCAACAAAGATTTGAGTTTGATGTCTTGAAACTTTCTTAAGCAAATGTTTAGATGTCTGACTTTTTTATTCTAGCTCCGTCATTGCAAAGATGACAAGAGCAGCTTGATATACATCCTTCCTCAGCGTCAAACCTACATGTGATGGCATGATATTTGTTTATGGTATTTATATACTATTGCAAAACTGGTTCTGGCCGGTTCGGAGACCATATCATCACTTTTGCGTCCACCATTCAATTCGCACTTCATGTCCGGTGTGTAAATCTTACATGCATGAGTCGGTTTTCTATAGGATGTGTAGCAGAGCAAAGGTCACAGGATATATCTCTACAGGGGTATAGTAGGAATTCGCTATGAGCACCCCAATGACCAATAAATGGAACCTACCCACTGTAAAATTCCAAATGAAACACTTATTAAAAGGTAGGACGGTTTATTCAAGCGTATAATGCAATGAAAATAAAACAAACTTTTGCGTATATTTCTCAACATACATGTAGATTAATCAAATATTTAAAAAGGTTGATAACTAATATAATATTTCGAAAGGACATCAACTGCATACTTGTAATAAAAACCACAAACGGGTATTAAATAACAAGCCAGAGTGCCATGGTGACACGATTAAATTACATTGTTTGAAAGAATACCAAACACACTGCGACCTGTAAACCGCAAGCCTGTACTTTGAATAGCGTCAATTTTAGTGGAGTGAGCGCTGTAGGAAATTATTTTAATCTTGCGTATATTTTAAATGAATAGTTTTAAATAAAAGCTTATTATTTGATTTAAACTCTTGCTTGTTGCTAAACGTTTTTATATACTCTTAGTTAAATGGTAAACACCACCTATTGGAAAAATGACCGAGAAAGAGAGGTCACAAAGCAACACCTTTGTTTATTAGCTACATTTATTTTTTTCTTCTAAATCATCTACATTTCTTTAATATAAAATGATGAGTTTTAATAAAACAGACACAAGTTTTGCTCTTTCCGGATGGAACAAATGAATAAAGTCTGTCAATTTGTTGATAGAAATGTCTAAGATCATAACGTTTTTTTATACAAAAGACACGCAGCTCACTTTAGCTTCGACAATATATTTTAACTATTAGCCGAACAAGTTCGGCAGTCCTGTTATACATGTATCACTCTCACTCAGTATCTTCAATTTGTTCCGTATCTTCTTCCTCTTCCAACTGTGGAGTGACGTAATTGTCCAGCACTTTATCAAACAGAAATCTCCGTTTAAGAATGGCGTACTTTAAGGCTTCCTCCCCTTCGTAGTGTTCTGTTGCAATTATTGATTGACTGTCTTATTTATCGCTTTATAGATGGGATCCTTCTTCATAGCATCGAACCACACCAGTTTTCTACCGAAAATGTTCATCATGGCTTTCCTGTAAGTGCTTTTCATGTCCTCAAAGACATTTTCTCTGGCTTCACTTTCACTGATCTCGGTATCTTCTTTCATATGCTCATTCACTTCGGTTTCATACTGCGACTGGCACTTATGAAACGCTTCCTCTACAATGTATTCCCAAGGGTCAATATCCAAACTCTTCTCAGAGGTTACAGACATATCGTCGTCGCTGTTATCAGAATTGTTTTCATCAACAGGTCCAAAGATGTCCTCTTGTACAGAAATGTCTGACATCGCGTCTTCCTCTGAATCTTCGTCCGGATGTGCAGACCTTTTATGCCGTAACATGTTATCCCTTCTTCTAAAACCTTTGAAACAGATATCACATTCAAACATCGCACTTGAAGGCTAAACTGCAAATGAGGAGGAGTCATGTAAGTGTTCAGTTTAATACCTGTCCAATAGTAGTGACGTTTTCATCTTCTTTTGAGGTCTGCTTCGGCTTTCTGCTCGCAGATGGTGCCCTCTGTCTAGGTTTCTTGGTACTATTGTTATTAATACCATCTAACTTCACTCTGAAACCTTTACGCTTCCGTGTTTCACTGACTTCTTTCATTCGTTGCAATTCCAGATCGATTAATGTCACTTTAGGTTTGGACTGACGTTCAAGCATACTCTTAGCTATAGCTGTCGTCTGCTCCGCTGGGAGGACCATCCGTATATATATATTTCAGAATGAGGCACATAGCTTTTACGAAAAGCGCTCCTTTTAAACTTCCTCTTTACTCTCTTTACTTTTGTATCGAATATATCCATTTTTCTCGAGTGTACGTCTACACTTCTTGACATCCAAGCAATCACTGAACACAAAAATGTCATTCTATTTATTTATCGTTCAAGACTCAAGACTTAAGACCGCCGTTGCGTAAATCGAATTCACGCGTAAATGGTATCCTACTTACTACCAGCTTATCCATCAGTTCGACCTTATTATTTACTTTTTTACCCTCCTCTCTCCTCCTCCTTCCTCCCTTTTCCCTCCTCCTTCCCTCCTCTTTCCCTCACCTTTCCTCCTCTTACCTCATTTTCTATCTTTTGTCTTATTTTCCCCTTCTTTCCTCGCCACTATTTTCATTTTGAGAGAGGTGTATACAATCGACTGATGAAAACGGGACCAGTCTTCAAGTTGACAATGTTTGCTACAGTATCTCGCGACTTTGCCTTTCCGCAGTATTCGAGCGGTACTTCAATATTGTCACATGCCCAGCATGCTGTGTTGGATGGTAACTGAAGTGGCGCCGTCAAAAAGCAATTTCCGTTAATCTTACAGTTTTCTTCCTAGCATATGTTTCAGATGCCTCCAAAATTCTTTTGGTCCTGAAACGCTTTTTTCGCAGCACACGCTATGTAAGAATAATACTCACTTGTATGCCACCTCTTAAATGGTGTAAAATTTCTCCAAAACAAGAAATGTAACCGCATTTGGAGCATTGAATATAAGATTTTCGACACCTTTTTGATCCATTGCTGTCGACTTAAAACTTACAACTTCAGGTGGTAGGCGTGTGGGGTGTTGAAACTTTAGATCCAACAGCACCAACACCCCAACACGCTGCGAGCTCCGTACGAGGCTTTTAGTCAAAATCAAAATTGGTGAGCTAAAAAGAAGAAACACGCTATATTGTACTCATCTCAAAACCAGAGTTCGAATATGGGTCATCTGGAGTAAAAATCTAGGTCACAGGGTCAAATCATAGAAAACCCTTGTGTATGCAACCTTCTGTATACTATAGAGGTTGCATTTTTCATTGGACCTTCATTTTATTGTAATTTTTTATTTAAAGTACAGGTGTACTTAAAAATCACCCAAACAGACTTCTTTAAATTCACATATTTGTGAGTCAAGATATTTAACTTTTCAAAACCGTTTGCACAGCGAATGTATCATTTATAGTGTTTTCAAAGTTTACAAAAAGGTTAAAGTCTCCTTTATTCTATATGAATGCTTAGACGTAAATGCGCTGCGGCGATGGTTCTAATTCTGCCATATGGATCCTGAGGCGAAGGGGGCTAGAGATGCGTTACGGAAGTTTCAGTTGCCGGGGGGTCTGGAAAGCGAAGCCTCCCATAAGTAGACTGTACTTTCTCATTGAATTTCAGGAAAAGGAATACCAAACCGTGTAAGACAAATAAACGAAGCTGACCACATTGTTGAATTTATTTATTTACAGTATTCGTCTTAATTAGACGGTTTACAGAAAACTACCCCATTCCATTCGTCCAGGGAGAAGCCTATACATGTAGAAGTTTTCAATGAAACTGTAATGTTTATTAGGGCAAGCGATGATAGGCGTCGTCATGCATAGTTGTTAGCGTTTACGTATTGCACTGACGGAACTTTCAGTGCTAATAACTGAAAATATGCTACACTGTACTCTTTAGACTTATTTCATTCTTACTCATCAAGTTCAACAAAACAAAAATGTAACTTTAATGTCAAAATATATCTTACGACTTTTATGATGTCATGTTGATTTATTCTGTACATTGTATATAGACGACTTCCAATGACAACATCTATCTTAGATTTTAAGGTAGCTTTCTACCTTGTTCCTATTCCCCGTCCAGTCTTTTCATTGTCGATGTCACGTTATTATCCAGAAAAGAGGTTACTGCTGAAAACAGTCGAGGACATTAAATTAGTTAGGTTTAATTTACAGCTGATATACTTCATTGACATAATGTCGTTGAAAATAGACAAGACACAAGAAACAAACGCTTGTGGCACATTTTAAGTAAAAAAATTACACAAAT
>JAFMSR010000005.1:47081308-47102467 GCA_022818135.1 Saxidomus purpurata
CAATGCCTTGTACCAACGATGAATCCAATAGTTACAATGCATTTTACCTATTTCCTATCTATCGTGTCAATGTTACGATGTTCTATCAATGGCACAAATGCCCCTTTACAACGTCCTATCAATGATATCAAAGCCTTTACCAATGGCATAACAATGCTATCGGTAAAAACCAATGTCCTATCAATGGTGCCAATTGATGCCCTTTACCAGTGTCATATCTGGTGATAACCAATGCCTATTTACAAAAGTCATTTGAATCATACCAATGGCATCAATGTCTTTTTACCATTGTCATGTCAGTAGTTTCACTGGTACCTATGCCTTTGTATTTATATACATTAAGATTGTTTATACATGTAGTTACGGCCGACCCTGGAAAAAATCATCCCTCGGTGAACTTGCCAAGTCTCCTGACAGGCGCAGGTTGAAATGACAGATGCAGAACAAGGGAATCCGGGTTTACGAATAGACCCCTTGGATTTTTTTATGTGCGCAGTGTATAGCACCAATGCACGTGAGACTACCTCTGGTTTTCTAAACATGGAATAAATGCATTTTACTTAACGTTCTTTAAATGATATCAGTGGTGCCAATGCCTTTGTTCCAACTGCCAATCAATGATATCGATCATGCCAATGCCTTTTTAGTTTTTACTGATGTCCTTTCAATATATCAGTGCTATCTTTGCCTTTTACGAATGGTCTATTAATTATAGAAATACTTTTTACAGCGTAATATTGTAAATTGTTAATTTCGCGTGACGTAAATTTCGCGATTTGTAAACAGACAGACTTATTCGCGAATTCTAAATTCGCAAAAAAAAAAAAGAATTCTCTAAAGGTAAAGTAGCCTAAATACATTGCCATAGACTTAGATTATAAGGTTTTTTGCCGGTGCGACTACCCAAAATCGCACCGACTGCTGAAATGCACTTTATTTTGTAAAATCATCCTAGTCCCACATGAAAATAACAAACTTTATACATGTGATCCAATACTGTATGCCAGTAATTTGGAGCTGAATGACACCACCCCCATTTTCGTCGCAGTTCTAGTGGTCATCGACCAAATACAAATGTATGTCAGTATTTTCAAATACCAAATATTTTAATTGTAATTTATACCCAATTTTTCTCTTCATATTTCATTTGTGATCTATCATCCAGCGATTATTTTAAAAAATTTTCCCCTATGCATCCACTTAGTTCCAGCCAATCAGCAATCAAACACATAGCGTAGGTCAGGATGTTCCCTAGACAAAATAGCCTGCTTCTGATTTTCACAGATTTAGGCTTCTCATACCTAAATGTTAATCTCTGTGAAATAAATGTTTCGCGATATTTTTAAATGCTAATCTCTGTGAAATTAGTCTTTCGCGATATTTTTAAATTAGCGAAATTGGAAATTGGCGAAAATAGCGGAAATTAAACCATCGCGAATATGACCCGATTTACAGTATCAATGATACAAATGTGTTGTAGCAATGATATACATGAAAGATTTCTTTTTACCAGTATCGTAAAACAAAATTTTACGACGGTATATTTGCGTTTACCAGCCTCCTATCTATAATTCAATCATGCCTGATGTTATAGACATATATACATAGATTTATTTTGGTAACAATGTACATATACATATAAAACACGGCAATAAAACACGTACATGATATGACATTTGACGTTGATGTACATGACGGATTTCTGAATGTAGACGTACTTTTTGGATACATTTAAGTATTTGTTTTTACCGACAGCTCTGTTACATGTTTTAGTTCTCTATACCATGAGAATAGACAGTGGCCGCCAACAAAACTATTGTTAGAATAAGTATCCGTATTGTTTGTTTGTTTTTAATGTTTATAGTCCCGGCTGACCGTGGAATTTCTCCCCTTGTGAAATCTCCAAGACCCCAGTATGACTCCCATGCATACTGGTATCGAACAAAATTTGAAAATCTAGGTAGTTTTGTTTTACCTGACTGCAATACCCAGTCAGTTTTGCGCAAAGATGATGATTATTTAGCCAAATTGTGTAAAAATGTCAGTATATATATATATATATATATATATATATATATATATATATATATATATATCCAAACGAGAGTGCATGCTAGCTTGCAGACCAGACAGGCGTTCCCAGCGTATATTGGTACTTGAACCACTTTGCCTCGTGGTTTCTTATTTGGTGTTATATCGCAGTAGAAGAGAGTTGTTTGTAGAAAAATCCCGCAGTCAGAAAGAGGAGAAAAAGACGGCCAAGTAATCAATATATATTATAATATACTAGTTGACTTATTGAAAGGCTTACTTAACAAAACGTGATATATAGAGAGTTTTAAAAACGAGTGTAAAATTTACTTATTGTCCTCACCAATAGCTGCCATTATGTCTATACTTAAGAATTTTAAGAATATGTCTCTACCAAATCTTGATTCTAATTATCTTATAATCTTTGAGGGCTGTACATACTCTTCTATGAAAAGTCAAGTGTTCGGCCTATGTAGTAATAATTATCTTGCACATGTTTGCAGTCAACAGATTTTTTTTACTATGAACAGAAACATAACTCTCAATTGCTGATGTA
Organism: Saxidomus purpurata; assembly: GCA_022818135.1. NCBI lineage: Eukaryota > Metazoa > Mollusca > Bivalvia > Venerida > Veneridae > Saxidomus > Saxidomus purpurata. Next base: position 47,083,896 of record JAFMSR010000005.1, read on the forward strand.
ATAACATTAGCTTTTAAGGAAAACGATAATATTTATAAATAATCTTTATATTTTAAAATATCTAATCATGAGCTATCGTATACTGAATATTACGAATACTTCACGGAAAGAGCTCAGACACATAAGGTTATATCACTAGAGGCACAACCCGAAGTAATGCATTCTACGCATTTGAACTTTGTCCCGATTAATTAATCCATTATCTTAATTCTCACAGGACAAAATGAAACGACCAGACCAGACTCCTTTCCTTTGCGTTCTTTCTTGCGTCCCCTCAAGACGAATGACGACAAAACGCACGTGGTAATGTATTGAGTATTTAATAACGTCTTAACAGACAAAGATAACAGTTATTATAAAAATAGGAATAACATGCACAGTGTATGTCAAAGAGATGAAAAGCTTTTATGCAATTACAGAATAATATCTAAAAAGCGTCTAAGTAACGCAGTATTGTGTCGGAAAAAAACATTTTTAAGCACAACATTATTAATTTCATAATCGGATACCAAAACTCACAGTGGTTCCTTTGGAAGCACGCCATATCATTAGAGTTTTATACGTATGTTTTACGTATCAATAAAAACATTTTAATTATGCCACTGCGCTGTGATTGCAGGTTCCTATGTGTAAATGGTTTAAACACCTGAGTTTACACTTCTGACGTGGCCAAGACGAAGTCAAGTTAACCACATAAAAAGATAGTTTTCCTGCCTATAACAATTTCAGCTATAAAGTAATTTAAACCATTATTGCTCGGCAGTCTAATACTGTTCAGTAGCATGCTGCAATAGTATAAAAATCAAAGCGCTGTGAGCGCTGAAGGCCTGGGGGCTATAGATTAACTCCCCTAAAAACAACTTTTCGTGATTTACGCTGAACCTTACCTAAAGCGCGGGTCGAAATGTGCATAGGGCGAAATTTAGTATATGACACAGAATGAATGATTCACAAATATATGGGTGGCAGGGAAGTTTGTTTTATTATAAAACGTACGTTAAATGAAAAATAATCACATGGTCAACAATATCAATTGTTTGAGAGAACAATAAAAATAATTCAATCTGCGCTTTGTTCAACTTCAAGCGATATCTGATGATGTGGATCGAAAATTATTGTGTGCCAAGCACACGACCTTGAAACAGAAATAAACAAAGCAATACCAACAATGAAATATAAATACAGTACTGTCGATGTGTTTAACAGGGAAAACCAAAAATGATTCTTGGTTACCTTGTAGTTGTAATCGGTGAAACCGTTCACTGGGCCTTGACATGCAGCGTCCTCGATAAATGGCGGGTGATTTTGATCACGTGAGTTCTCGGGAATGTACGTAAATTGTATCTTTTTTTTTAAAGAAATTTATTTTTAGGTAAATTTATATGCAGTCGTTCGTAAATAAGAAAATTGTCAATGAAATGACATCAGAAATTTGAAAATCAAACTACAAACTCTTATATCGAATTCCGTACGCTTCCGTAAGTTTCCGTAAATATCCGTATATTTCCGTGATATGCATATGATTATCTTCCGTAATCAGCTAACAGCGCAGTAATTTCTAAAACAGAAAAAAATTGTGTAATGCAGCCCGTAAGCTATAGACCTTTCTGCAATCGTTTGAAGTTGTATGTACTGTTTTTATTTGTAATATGTTCTTATCGTATGCGACATTCAAACAAAAAATTGATATGGTCTGTCTTGCGTGTTTGAAATGTGGTATGCTAACTTAGGCCTAGGGGACTTTCAGTCCCTAGGCCAACAAGAGAGTTGTAATGCATCGCCAATGGTTTTAGCTATGTTTAGACTTTAGAGACAGAGTTCATATAAATACACAATTTTTAATCACATTTGTTAATCATTGTATGCACAACCAGACTTCATATAATGATGATTTCTGGCAAGTGTTATTAAAATCCAGCAAGGTGTTTACAAGATACAGTAAAGTATAGAGAAAATTCAACAATTATTTCATAAGGCGGGACCTACGTAGTCCCATTACGGAGCGGTCATTCTGTGACTTAATTGAGCTTCTCTATTCATTCGCGTCAATCTTAGCCACACAAAGAAAAAGGTAGCCTTTGTCGGGGAATTGAACCCCGTACTCCCGCATAACAGGCGTGGAAACATACCACTGTTCTAACGAGGATTGTTGATTATTAATAGCAAACGTAATGCATCACAAATATGTTACTTATATAATAAAGAATTGAATTGAATAAACTTAGAAATATGATCGTTATTCACTGGACGATAAAGTATAATTACTCTACACTCATAATTAACATCAGTAGGGGGGTAACAAAAAATATTATGAGCTATTAACGTAATAAAATTATAAAAACGTACATGAAAGACTTAAAACGCGACAGTATTTTATTGACCTTTTTCATTCGGTATTATCCAATTAAAATTTGCCTTCCAGAGTAAATGTTTCAATCAATTTTTTTATACATTCTACTTGTCATTTTATTGGCGGTTGAAAGGTTACCAACTTCCGGACAAAGACGAGCTTAATACGCGTAAAAAAAACAATATTCTATATATGCCACATAGAAATACCTCTGAGAAAATAGTGTTCATGTAGTCGTCCTTAAATGTTATACAATTAATTGACTTAGTGACTGTGATAGAAACAATATGTTGGCCTTCGTAAAAAGGCTTTTTCTTCTTCGTTTTGCCTTATCGAAGAACACATTAAGTTTAGCTGTGATACTTTTAACCTAGTTTGTTTATACATTTCCTTATATATATGAATCTGAATATGGTTTGTACGAAACTATGATATCTATAAATGGAAGTCAGTGATATTGCACTTAATTATATTTGAAATCTGACTTTGCGCAGCTGTTGATGAATATCCTTCAGACATTCAGTGATTGACTATATCTTCACATCGTGTATTTAATTTATATTAAATAATTTACTCTCTTAAATCGTATACTGTATGGTTAACATAGCATTCCGTTATTTTACTCATTCACGGTATGTTCGATGATTCCACTGAGTACTAGTATTAGATGACAAAATAAAGTACATACCATACAGGGGACTTCCGACAGCTGTTGATCTATCCGTAAGTATGCACCTATCCTCCTTTCTGTGTGACAATTGTTTGTTAGCAATACTATCTGTACACTAACTTATTACACATGTGTACCTGAGAGCGAGGCCACTGCAGTTTATTGATTTGAAATTGAGTGATTCAATATAAAATGTTGCATTATACATGAAGCAGCTAGTAGTATACGGTAACCTATATGATCACTAATTCTAATAATTTTAATGAAGGTAATACTTCTACTGTTTCGTTTTTACGCTTGTATACATTGCTTATTTGCAGTGGTTCTAAGAGAAAGAGTTGTTAAGATATACTTCCATATATGAACTTTATTTTTACATGTGTTATTCAACACACGCGAAACGTTCTTCAACGCGTAAATAAAAAGCTTCTTTATATCGAAATTCTCCTGTATATACTTTTACGTTTATTTTTGCATGTTCACTGTTTCCCATACAAGCAGAGCAGAACAGAGGAAATGCTCTCTTTCATATAAAACTTTTTCCATATTAAAATAAAAACAAAAACTAACACAAAGAGCGCCGAGGGTTGAGACAATCTTGGAATGCGTTCTTCTGTAGTGATACAGTTCTGTAACGCAGTTATTACTTTGATTTGTTTGAAAAATGTACACGATATTCCGATAAATAGACACTGCTAATAGTGTAAACACGAAATCAATGGTTTCTATAGAAACAATATGTTTGTTTTGATCTGAAACTACGGAGAAGAGAATTTATAAAGATATTGACACTTGAGCTTCGTTATTGACGGCGATATAGTAAGCAGTGGCAATTTATGTCGGTTTGCTCAAACAAATGGACATTGTAGAAGTAATAACACCACGAACAACCAACAGATGTTTTATTGGTGATTGCTTGAAGTTATGTGAACAGGAAACTGGTTAATTTTCCTATAGCTATAGTAAACATACCTTTTTTACGTACAAACTGCATTCAGATGCAACACATGCAGCACACGTGCACGTGCAATACTACTATATACTGCAGTACTGTTAGCTAAACACCATCATGCATTTAAAATACTCAATGTGGTTGATACTGTCAGTCCAGTTAACTTTTGAACCTCTTAAAATATTCAGTAAATATTCTTATTAATTCATGTCATACATAAAATGAGACAATAAAAGTGTTTTTCGAATGTTATACATTTGATTCACATTTTAAGAAATAATTATGTTGCGATATTGTCAATAGTTACACCACTTATCTGACTTAACATTTGCATGTATATTTTAAGCACTTAAATACTAGTATACAGCTTAGAAGCATCAAGATACAAGATACAATCAATTTTGACTATTTCACCAGGTCAGAGAGAATTGTCGCTAACATTTTACAGAATTCATAATATACAAATGTATGTATTCAGTTAGATACAGTATAATTTGAAGTATTGTAAATTGCTGTTGTTTCATAGTATCCATAATTATTAAATATAGTAAGTAGAATCTATTTTAAAAGATGTACAATATTTCCAGTATTACAAAAATAGCGGAATAATATTAGTGCATTTTGTATACAGTATGTTATACAAGGGTACTTTCTGCTGGAAATCACTCTTTGGTAAGCCTCCTTGGGCCATGTAATCAATGACCCCGTGAAATTGATAGCAATATATTCTGCTTATACTGACGATGTGGTTTCCCCAACCTCATGTCCTGATAATGAAGAATTTATCAATTGTAGAAAGAACAAAGAAAAATGTAATAGTTTGGAAGTATTATTTATTATATACCTTTAAATATTCTGTCATAAATACAGCCTTTATTCAACCATCAAATACGGACTGACAGAAACAAATTCCGTATTGTATGTACGTGCAATACACACAGTGCCATCGTTTCTTGTAAGAGTGCATTAAATTGGCCCTAAAACGCATATGACGTTAATAACGTCGCTTTTGAGTGGGTCGTTACTACTTGTTAATACGATGACGTCAATAAAATAACGTCGCACACAACGCATATTTCGCGCTAAAAATAACTACTTTTGGTGTTCACGAGTGAAATTAACGTGATATTACACCGATACCAACAATGTTTCTGTTTATTTTATGGTAAAAACTCTACTTTTATTGAGTTTGTTTCTATCAAATATCGAAAAAATCGCGGGAAACGTCATCAGAAAACATAGCGCAGATGACGTCATATTAACGACGTCATCGTCGCATGGTTTCCAGCATTAATTACGCTCGGTATACTTTTTTTACGTAAATCCGGGTTAAAGATTGCAAAAACAGTGAAAAATAAAAATGGTAATCCACTGTTTCAAAACTGTGGATTATCACTTTTATTTCACTGAGAAAACTCTATAATTCACTGGAAAACATAAAATAAATCATTTTAATTTAGTTTATTCGCGCAGTAAAGTGTCAAAAGGTATATAATAAAAGGGTTATTAGTATAGTAATGTGAACCATAAGCCGGATTGGCTCTCGTCGGGGTCGGATCATACTCGTGCTACGCACTCGTAAGATCCGACACACGACTCGAGCAAATCCGGCATCCTGGATAACGTTACTATACTAATAACCCTATTGTATTCAATTTTGTATTATGTATTCAATTTTGTATTTTCGAATGCGTGGCTATATCAGAATTTGTTGTGTAAAGTAACATGTATTCAGACAATCCGCCAACAAACGTACATTATACATTGTATTCCCTTAGATAATTGGTATTCTTTGTATATTCCAGGGCTGTAAATTTTACATGTACAGTAGGCATCTTTAGCGAAAATATTGACTTACCATGAGGCAACTTTGCAAGCTCACGCATATTCAAAATTTCACTCCCTTTCTTTTTAGAAAAGAATAAAACTACGGAAGCGTCCTGGTGCCAATTCATAATGTTCTATAAAAAAGAATAACTCCTACGTAGGACTTTATAACTCCTACGTAGGACTTTATAACTCCTACGTAGGAGATAAAAATCCTAATTAGGAGTTTATAACACCTACGTAGGGCTTTATAACTTCTACGTAGGAGAAAAAAAGCCTAATTAAGACTTCGTTATAAACTCCTAATTAGGCTTTTTTTATCTCCTACGTAGGAGTTATACAGTCCTACGTAGGAGTTATAAAGTCCTACGTAGGAGTTATAAACTCGTAATTAGGCTTTTTTATCTCCTACGTAGGAGTTACAAAGTCCTAATTAGGCTTTTTTATCTGCTACGTAGGAATAATAAAGTCCTACGTAGGAGTAATAAACTCCTAATTAGGCTTTTTTATCCCCTACGTAGGAGTTATAAAGTCCTACGTATGAGTTATAAAGTCCTACGTAGGAGTTATAAACTCCTAATTAGGCTTTTTTATCTCCTACGTAGGAGTTATAATGTCCTACGTAGGAGTTATAAAGTCCTACGTAGGAGTTATAAACTCCTAATTAGGCTTTTTATCTCCTACGTAGGAGTTACAAAGTCCTAATTAGGCTTTTTTTATCTCCTACGTAGGAGTTATAAAGTCCTACGTAGGAGTTATAAACTCCTAATCAGGCCTTTTTATCTCCTACGTAGGAGTTATAAAGTCCTACGTAGGAGTTATAAAGTCCTACGTAGGAGTTATAAACTCCTAATTAGGCTTTTTTATCCCCTACGTAGGAGTTACTCTTTTTTATAGAACATTATGAATTGGCACCAGGACGCTTCTATATAAAACTGTATCAATTTGGAAGTCTTATGACAAAATATTATATCTCATAGTTCTTGGCAATGTTAAAGCATATTAATATATCATAGCTGGCATCTCAGTACCAGTGCTTCAATAACATGAATACATTAGCATGATACCTTTTTTTCATTAACTCGGAGATATTAAAATGAACTTGTTATGCTAAATCATTTATCTTAAAGTCCGAGGATCACAATTACAAGTAGCTCTTATTTTACCAAGAAAGATGTCTTACCGGCGGAAATGACCTTTATTTGTACCAGAAACATTCCTAACTTTGCGTTTTAAACCGATGTTCGTGAAAGTGTACAGACAGCTTGTAGTTCGTATTCATGGATGTAGGTAGTTTAATTCGTGAATTGACATCAAGCTCAGCCTGTAGAAAGTAATGCAGCTTGTAGTTCAGAATTCAGCTTGTACTGTGCAATTCAGATGTTTATTCACGGATTAATTTATTCACGAGTTAACATCTGAATATTTACTCTTACAATATAAGTCAAGTCAAAGTCAAATACCTTTATTCTCTCATTTCATGATTACATGAAAAGTTTGTAACATTGTTTACAGAGGCTAAATCAAAAAAGGTATAAATTATGAAATAGTACATATTTAAACAAACGAGATTTTGCTTAACGTTGCTTGCAGCATATACTTATTTAACAAAACAACAAGAAATATAAGTACAAAAATAGATCTCCCCATTTAGATTTTCGTGAAGTTGGCAGACTGGCAGCGTAGCAGCGTGAACTTGGCAGACTAGCAGACTGGCAGCGTAGCAGCGTGAACTTGGCAGACTAGCAGACTGGCAGCGTAGCAGCGTGAACTTGGCAGACTGGCAGCGTAGCAGCGTGAACTTGGCAGACTGGCAGACTGACAGCGTAGCAGCGTGAACTTGGCAGACTGGCAGCGTAGCAGCGTGAACTTGGCAGACTGGCAGCTTAGCAGCCTTGCAGCGAGAACTTGGCAGACTGGCAGCTTAGCAGCCTAGCAGCATGAACTTAGCTATATTGAATGAAATGTATGTTTTAAATACGACAGAAGCACGAATTATGCGTAGATACAATTAATATACATTTCATTTTGATATTTTATATCTTATACCGGTTTTCATTACTTTCCGTTACTTGAAGAGTTTTCGCTACAAGCAGACTTTTCGCTGACAGCAGCCCAACAACTCAGCAGCTCAGCAGACCAGCAGCTCAGCAGACCAGCAGACCAGCTGTTCAGCAGCCGAAACTTCAAAGTTTAATATTGTGCTATATTGAATAAAATGTTGTATTTTTTCAAAAATACGACAGAAGCACGAATTATGCGAAGAAACAATAAATACACGGCGTTTCATTTTGATATTTTATATTCATAAGTTTACGTTACTTGAAGAGTTTTCGTTGCAAGCAGACTTTTTGCTGCCAGCAGCCCAGCAACTCAGCACACCAGCCGCTCAGCAAACCAGCAGCTCAGTAGACCAGCTGCTCAGCAGACTAGCAGCTCAGCAGACCAGCAGCTTAGCAGTTCAGCAGCCGAACTTCAAAGTTTAATATTGTGCTATATTGAATGAAATGGTTTTTTTCCAAAAATACGACAGAAGCACGAATTATGCGTAGAAACAATAAATACACGCCCTTTCATTTTGATATTTTATGTCTTATATTCATAAGTTTACGTTACTTGAAGAGTTTTCGTTGTAAGCAGACTTTTCGCTGCCAGCAGTCCAGCAACTCAGCAGACCAGCCGCTCAGCAGACTAGCAGCTCAGCAGACTAGTAGCCCAGCAGCTCAGCAGCTCAGCAGACTAGCAGCTCAGCAGACCAGCAGCTCAGCAGCTCAGCAGCTCAGCAGATCAGCAGCCGAAACTTCAAAGTTTAAGATTGTGCTTTATTGAATGAAATGGATGTTTAAAATACGACAGAAGCACAAATTATGCGTATATACAATTAATATACATTTTGATATTTTCTATCTTATACCGGTATTCATTTGTTTCCGTTACTTGAAGAGTTTTTGATGCAAACAGACTATTCGCTGCCAGCAGCCCAGCAACTCAGCAGACCAGCCGCTCAGCAGACCAGCAGCTCAGCAGCTCAGCAGCTCAGCAGACTAGCAGCTCAGCAGCTCAGCAGACTAGCAGCTCAGCAGACCAGCAGCTCAGCAGATCAACAGCCGAAACTTCAAAGTTTAAGATTGTGCTATATTGAATGAAATGGGTGTTTAAAATACGACAGAAGCACAAATTATGCGTAGATACAATTAATATACATTTTGGTATTTTATATCTTATACCGGTATTCATTTGTTTCCGTTACTTGAAGAGTTTTTGATACAAGCAGACTTTTCGCTGCCAGCATCCCAGCAACTCAGCAGACCAGCCGCCCAGCAGCTCAGCAGACTAGCAGCTCAGCAGACTAGCAGCTCAGCAGACCAGCAGACCAGCAGCTCAGCAGACTAGCAGCTCAGCAGACTAGCAGCTCAGCAGACCAGCAGCTCAGCAGATCAGCAGCCGAAACTTCAAAGTTTAAGATTGTGCTATATTGAATGAAATGGATGTTTAAAATACAACAGAAGCACAAAAAATGCGTAGATACAATTAATACACATTTTGGTATTTTATATCTTATACCGGTATTCATTTGTTTAAGTTACTTGAAGAGTTTTTGATGCAAGCAGACTTTTCGCTGCCAGCAACTCAGCAAACCAGCAACTCAGCAGCTCAGCAGACCAGCAGACTAGCAGACTAGCAGACCAGCAGTTAAGCAGCCGAAACTTCAAAGTTTAAGATTGTGCTATATTGAATGAAATGGTTTTTTTTTTGTTTTTTAAATACGACAGAATCACGAATCATGCGTAGAAACAATAAATACGCGCCCTTTCATTTTGATATTTTATATTTTATATTCATATGTTTACGTTACTTTCGCTGCAACAGACTTTTCGCTGCCTGCAGCCCAGCAACTCAGCAACTCAGCAGCTCAGCAGACCAGCAGCTCAGCAGACCAGCAGCTCAGCAGACCAGCAGACTAGCAGCTCAGCAGCTCAGCAGCTCAGCAGACCAGCAGCTCATTAGATCAGCAGCCGAAACTTGAAAGTTTAAGATTGTGCTATATTGAATGAAATGGATGTTTAAAATACGACAGAAGCACAAATTATGCGTAAATACAATTACAGTAAACTCCGTATATAACGAACTCCCTGGACCATTTAAATATGTTCCTTATATCCGCAGTTTGTTATATCTGTATAATATTTTTATATAAATCAACAAAGAAAAAAAAATCCGGCCTAGAAAAATTTGTTTCTTATAATCGGAATTTTGCTATATCCGGAGTCGTTATATACGGAGTTTACTGTAACATACATTTTGGTATTTTATATCTTATACTGGTATTCATTTGTTTCCATTACTTGAAGAGTTTTCGATGCAAGCAGACTTTTCGCTGCCAACAGCCCAGCAACTCAGCAGCTCAGCAGACCAGCAGCTCAGCAGACTAGCAGTTCAGCAGCCGAAACTTCAAAGTTTTGCTATATTGAATGAATTAGGTTTTTTTTTCTCAAAAATTCGACAGAAGCACGTAGCACACTATACGTAGACACAATAAATAAACACGCTCTTTCATTTTGATATTTTATATCTTATATTCATTAGTTTCCGTTAGTTAAGAGCTTTCGCTGCAAGCAGCCCAGCAATTCAGCAGACCAGCAGCTCAGCAGCTCAGCAGATCAGCAGCTAAGCAGACCAGCAGACCAGCAGTTCAGCAGTCGAAACTTTAAAGTTTAAGATTGTGCTATATTGAATGAAATGGATGTTTTAAATACTTCAGAAGCACGAATTATGCGTAGATACAAATAATATACACGCCCTTTCATTTTTATATTTTATATTTTATATTCATAAGTTTACGTTATTTGAAGAGTTTTCGTTGCAAGCAGACTTTTCGCTGCCAGCAGCCCAGCAGACCAGCAGCTCAGCAGACCAGCAGATCAGCAGATCAGCAGCCAAAACCTCAAAGTTATATTGACTGAAATTGACATTTAAAATACGACAGAAGCACGAATTATGCGTAGTTACAATTAATATACATTTTGATATTTTATATCTTATACCGGTATTCATTAGTTTCCGTTACTTGAAGAGTTTTCGTTGCTAGCAGACTTTTCGCTGCAAGCAGCCCAGCAACTCAGCAGACCAGCAGCTCAGCAGAACAGCAGCTCAGCAGACCAGCAGCTCAGCAGACCAGCAGATCAGCAGTCGAAACTTAAGTTTAAGATTGTTCTATATTGAACAGCAGACCAGCAGACCAGCAGCTCAGCAGACCAGCAGTTCATTAGCAGCCGACACTTAAAAGTTTAAGATTTTGCTGTATTGAATGAAATGCTTTTTTTAAAATACGACAGAAACACGTATGTTGCGTAGAAACAATAAATACACGCCCTTTCATTTTAATATTTTATATCTTATTGCGCCCGCTATATTTAATACGTGGTGAGTAAAAGGTGTATGGAGACTTAAGCACTAGATCGAAAATATGCGTCTCTCTTCATTGAAAAATTCAGGAACTTCTGAGATGAATACTGTAGACACGGTCTATTTATTTCTTATATTCATTTGTAAACGTTACTTGAAGAGTTTTCGCTGCAAGCATACTTTTCGCTGCCAGCAGCCCAGCAACTCAGCAGCTCAGCCGCTCAGAAGCTTAACAGACCAGCAGCTCAGCAGATCAGCAGCCGAAACTTTAAAGTTTAAGATTGTGCGATATTGAATGAAATGGATGTTTAAAATACGACAGAAGCCCCAATTATGCGTAGATACAATTAATATACATGTACACGCCTTTTCATTTTGATATTTTATATCTTATATTCATTAGTTTCCGTTAATAGAAGAGTTTTCGCTGCAAGCAGACTTTTCATGCCAGCAGCCCAGCAACTCAGCAGCTCAGCAGACCAGCAGCTCAACAGCTCAGCAGACAAGCAGCTCAGCAGACCAGCAGACCAGCAGACCAGCAGCCCAGCAGACCAGCAGTCGAAACTTTAAAGTTTAAGATTGTTCTATATTGAATGAAATGGATGTTCAACAGAAGCACCAATAATGCGTAGATACAATTAATATACACGCCCTTTCATTTTGATATTCATTTCTTTCCGTTACTAGATGAGTTTTCACTGCAAGCAGACTTTTCGCTGCTAGCAACGTAGCAACTCAGTAGACCAGCAGCTCAGTAGACCAGCCGCTAGGCAGCTCAGCAGTTCAGCAGCCGAAAGTTTTTGATTGTGCTATATTGCATGAAATGGATGTTTAAAAATGACAGAATCACGACTTATGCGTAGATATAATTAATTTACACGCCCTTTCATTTTGATACTTTATATCTTATTTCTGTTAGTTTCCGCTAATAGCAGAATTTTCGCTGCAAGCACACTTAAAATTTTCGCTGCCAGCAGTCCAGCAGACCAGCAGCTCAGCGGACCTACAATTTAGCAGACAAGCAGCTCAGCAGACCAGCAGCCCAGCAGCCAAAATAATCAAGCTGCAACAGAAGCACATATATGCGATATACAATTATTTTACACGCCCTTTCATTTTGATACTTTATATATTATTTTGGTTAGTTTCCGCTACTACAAGAATTTTCGCTGCAAGCACACTTTTCGCTGCGAGCAGTCCAGCAGCTCAGCAGACCAGCAGCTCAGCAGTCAAAACACATTTAGCAGCGGAAACTTCAAACTTAAATATTCTGCTCAATTTTATAGAATGTGGTTTTTAAACCCAGCAGAAGCACGATATATGCGTAGATACAATTATTTTATACGTCCCCTTATTTTGATACTTTAAGAGTTTTCGCTGCTAGCAGAATTTTAACTGCCAACAGCCCAGCAGCTCAGCAGATCAGTAGACTACCCGACCAGTAGCCCAGCAGCCAGCAACAGGAGCGCGATATATGCGTATTCAATTATTTTAAACGCCTTTTTTATACTTTATATCATAAATTATTTTCATTAGTTTTCGCCGCTAGCAGGTATGAGAACGGTGAAAACTGGAAGCAGGTTATTTTGTGTAGGGAACTTGCGGACCTACACTATGTGTTTGATTGCTGATTGGCTGAAACTAAGTGGATGCATGCAAAAAAATATTTTGAATTAATCGCTGGATGATAGATCACAAATGAAATATGAAGAGAAAAATCTGGATATGAATTATATTCAAAATATTTGGTATTTGAAAATACTGACATATTTGGTCGGTGACCACTAAAACTGCAACAAAAATGGGGTGGTGTCATTCAGCTCCAAATTACTGGCATAAAGTATTGGATCACATGTATAAATTTTGTTATTTTTATGTGGGACTAGGATGATTCTACAAAGTAAAGTTCATTTCACAGTCGGTGAGATTTTGGGTAGTCGCACCGGAAGAAAACCTTATGATGTAAGTCTGTGGAAATGTATTTAGGCGTCTCATACCTAGCAGACTTTTCGCTGCCAGCAGCTCAGCAGACCAGCAACTCAGCAGCAGCTCATCAGCCAAAAGCTATTCAGCAGCGGTAACTTCAAACTTAAAGATTGTGTTGAATTGTATGAACTGGATGTTTTAAATGCGACTGAAGAAACATTTATGCATAGATACAATTATTGCACATGCTCATATTTTGACACAGTAACTTTATAATTATGCGATTTTCACTAGTTTTCGCTGCTAGAAGAACTTATATATCGTGCTAAATTATCAACGCATTCGAGAAAGTTCATTTTGTTTTATTGTTTCTTCCCATTCTTACTAGGTCCGTGGATAAATGAAGCAGAATATGTATATATTGTAATAGAAATCAAATTAAATAAAACCAGAAGACTTTAAAAAGAAATGCTGCCTATCAAAAACAACTTGTTTGATAAAGATTATCATATCGCTAGTACTTATTGATTATTCACTATTGACACATTTCTTCAATTATCTAAAAATAAAAGTATACAATATCCTCTGAAAAAGAAATGTTTTCTTTCTGCATAAACTGTTTTCGGTCATTTTTCTTTCTGTTATTCGGTCGTTTTCGCTAGTTCTATGCTCCCTGTCTTATTAACTTAGATGGAATTTGTGAACTTGTATAGGACTCGGGGACTCAGTTGAAATTTCTTACCGAAGTATCGAATACTCGTCAAGCTGGTATAAATTTTCAAAGTTGGGAGCAGCTCACAATGGCCACACCCGAGCTCCGCAACAGCCCCGGTGGAGTTCGTACAGGCATCGCATGATGTCCGTGCAGATTTGGAACACCGCGAGGCCCGTAAGAGCTACGACTATCGCAAGAAGTCTTCCGTTCGTACGATAGAGTTGCTGGGCTGCAGGCAGCGAAAAGTCTGTTGCAGCGAAAGTAACGTAAACATATGAATATAAAATATAAAATATCAAAATGAAAGGACGCGTATCTATTGTTTCTACGCATGATTCGTGATTCTGTCGTATTTTTTTAAAAAAACAAACAACATTTCATTCAATATAGCACGATCTTAAACTTTGAAGTTTCGGCTGCTGAACTGCTGGTCTGCTAGTCTGCTGGTCTGCTGAGCTGCTGAGTTGCTGGGCTGCTGGCAGCGAAACGCCTGCTTGCATCATCAAAAACTCTTCAAGTAACGGAAACAAATGAATACCGGTATAAGATATACTAAAATGTATATTTATTGTATCTACGCATAATTTGTGCTTCTGTCGTATTTTAAACATCCATTTCATTCAATATAGCACAATCTTAAACTTTGAAGTTTCGGCTGCTGATCTGCTGAGCTGCTGATCTGCTGAGCTGCTAGTCTGCTGAGCTGCTGAGCTGCTAGTCTGCTGATCTGCTGAGCGGCTGTTCTGCTGAGTTGCTGGGCTGCTGGCAGCGAAAAGTCTGCTTGCATCAAAAACTCTTCAAGTAACGGAAACAAATGAATACCGGTATAAGATATAAAATACCAAAATGTATATTAATTGTATCTACGCATTATTTGTGCTTCTGTTGTATTTTTAACATCCATTTCATTCAATATAGCACAATCTTAAACTTTGAAGTTTCGGCTGCTGATCTGCTGAGCTGCTGGTCTGCTAGTCTGCTGAGCTGCTGGTCTGCTGAGCTGCTGAGCTGCTGGTCTGCTGGTCTGCTGGTCTGCTGAGCTGCTAGTCTGCTGAGCTGCTTATCTGCTGAGCTGTATTAATTGCACAATAGCACAATCTTAAACTTTGAAGTTTCGGCTGTTGATCTGCTGAGCTGCTGGTCTGCTGAGCGGCTGGTCTGCTGAGTTGCTGGGCTGCTGGCAGCGAAAAGTCTGCTGGTCTGCTGAGCTGCTGAGCTGCTGGTCTGCTGGTCTGCTGGTCTGCTGGTCTGCTGAGCTGCTAGTCTGCTGAGCTGTATTAATTGCACAATAGCACAATCTTAAACTTTGAAGTTTCGGCTGTTGATCTGCTGAGCTGCTAGTCTGCTGAGCTGCTGGTCTGCTGAGCGGCTGGTCTGCTGAGTTGCTGGGCTGCTGGCAGCGAAAAGTCTGTTTGCATCAAAAACTTTTCAAGTAACGGAAACAAATATATACCGGTATAAGATAAAAAATATCAAAATGTATATTAATTGTATATACGCATAATTTGTGCTTCTGTCGTATTTTAAACATCCATTTCATTCAATAAACCACAATCTTAAACTTTGAAGTTTCGGCTGCTGATCTGCTGAGCTGCTGGTCTGCTGAGCTGCTGAGCTGCTAGTCTGCTGAGCTGCTGAGCGGCTGGTCTGCTAGTCTGCTGAGCTGCTAGTCTGCTGAGTTGCTGGACTGCTGGCAGCGGAAAGTCTGCTTGCAATGAAAACTCTTCAAGTAACGTAAACTTATGAATATAAGATATAAAATATCAAAATGAAAGGGCGTGTATTTATTGTTTCTACGCATAATTCGTGGTTCTGTCGTATTTTTGGAAAAAAACCATTTCATTCAATATAGCACAATATTAAACTTTGAAGTTCGGCTGCTGAACTGCTAAGCTGCTGGTCTGCTGAGCTGCTAGTCTGCTGAGCTGCTGGTCTGCTGAGCTGCTGGTCTGCTGGTTTGCTGAGCGGCTGGTCTGCTGAGTTGCTGGGCTGCTGGCAGCAAAAAGTCTGCTTGCAACGAAAACTCTTCAAGTAACGTAAACTTATGAATATAAAATATCAAAATGAAACGCCGTGTATTTATTGTTTCTTCGCATAATTCGTGCTTCTGTCGTATTTTTGAAAAAATACATTTTATTCAATATAGCACAATATTAAACTTTGAAGTTTCGGCTGCTGAACAGCTGGTCTGCTGGTCTGCTGAGCTGCTGGTCTGCTGAGATGCTGAGTTGTTGGGCTGCTGTCAGCGAAAAGTCTGCTTGCAGCGAAAACTCTTCAAGTAACGGAAACTAATAAAAACCGATATAAGATATAAAATATCAAAATGAAATGGCGTGTATATTAATTGTATCTACGCATAATTCGTGCTTCTGTCGTATTTTAAACATACATTTCATTCAATATAGCTAAGTTCACGCTGCTAGGCTGCTAAGCTGCCAGTCTGCCAAGTTTACGCTGCTACGCTGCTAGTCTGCCAAGTTCACGCTGCTACGCTGCTAGTCTGCCAAGTTCACGCTGCTACGCTGCCAGTCTGCCAAGTTCACGCTGCTACGCTGCCAGTCTGCCAAGTTCACGCTGCAAGGCTGCTAAGCTGCCAGTCTGCCAAGTTCACGCTGCTACGCTGCTAGTCTGCCAAGTTCACGCTGCTACGCTGCCAGTCTGCCAAGTTCACGCTGCTAGGCTGCTACGCTGCCTGTCTGCCAAGTTCACACTTCTACACTGCCAGTCTGCCAGTCTGCCAAGTTCACGCTGCTACGCTGTCAGTCTGCCAAGTTCACGCTGCCAGTCTGCTAGTCTGCCAAGTTCACGCTGCTAGGCTGCTACGCTGCCAGTCTGCCAAGTTCACGCTGCTACACTGCCAGTCTGCCAGTCTGCCAACTTCACGCTGCTACACTGCTACGCTGCCAGTCTGCCAACTTCACGAACATCCCATTTAGTTGTTGATAGAGCTGAGAGTCGTAATTCTTTAGATCAAATATGTTACTGTGGAAATAGCACTTTGTGTGAGAGGAAAAAAGTTATAATACACAACACTTACAATATACATGTCCATACGTAAGTCTATTAATTGATGGCATTTAAGTAGCCTAATTGATTCGGCTCTCCGGTTTGATACGGTTTTTTATCTGATATTTTTATAGTTGTCAAACCTCCGAAGAAATCGCCGGTCCAAAACTATCCCGCTGGCCGTAGAATTAGTTGAACTATAGGTCGGTTTGGATAAGTTGATAGTGACGTCATATTATGTTTTAAATTTTAGACACTGTTATTATTGAAAACAGGGGAAGCAACCATCTACGACAATGTTATATTGAAACTTTTACTGGTCAGCTTCACTCAGTTCAGATAATTGCGGTATCATGTAACTGTAATATACGGACCCTGTGTAACTGTAATATACGGACCCTGTGTAACTAATATACGGACCCTGTGTAACTGTAACATACGGACCCTGTGTAACTGTAATATACGGACCCTGTGTATACGGACCCTGTGTAACTTTAATATACAGACCCTGTGTAACTGTAATATACGGACCCTGTGTAACTGTAATATACGGACCCTGTACGTGTAACTGTAATATACGGACCCTGTACGTGTAACTGTAATATACGGACCCTGTACGTGTAACTGTAATATACGGACCCTGTGTAACTGTAATATACGGACCCTGTGTATACGGACCCTGTGTAACTTTAATATACGGACCCTGTGTAACTGTAATATACGGACCCTGTGTAACTGTAATATACGGACCCTGTACGTGTAACTGTAATATACGGACCCTGTACGTGTAACTGTAATATACGGACCCTGTACGTGTAACTGTAATATACGGACCCTGTGTAACTGTAACATACGGACCCTGTGTAACTGTAACATACGGACCCTGTGTAACTGTAACATACGGACCCTGTGTAACTGTAATATACGGACCCTGTGTAACTGTAACATACGGACCCTGTGTAACTGTAATATACGGACCCTGTGTAACTGTAATATACGGACCCTGTGTAACTGTAACATACGGACTCTGTGTATACGGACCCTGTGTAACTGTAATATACGGACCCTGTGTAACTTTAATAAACGGACCCTGTGTAACTGTAATATACGGACCCTGTGTAACTGTAATATACGGACCCTGTGTAACTGTAACATACGGACCCTGTGTAACTGTAATATACGGACATGTGTATACGGACCCTGTGTAACTGTAACATACGGACCCTGTGTAACTGTAATATACGGACCCTGTGTAACTGTAATATACGGACCCTGTGTAACTGTAATATACGGACCCTGTACGTGTAACTGTAATATACGGACCCTGTGTAACTGTAATATACGGACCCTGTGTAACTGTAACATACGGACCCTGTGTAACTGTAACATACGGACCCTGTGTAACTGTAATATACGGACCCTGTGTAACTGTAATATACGGACCCTGTGTAACTGTAATATACGGACCCTGTGTAACTTTAATATACGGACCCTGTGTAACTGTAATATACGGACCCTGTGTATACGGACCCTGTGTAACTGTAACATACGGACCCTGTGTAACTGTAATATACGGACCCTGTGTAACTGTAATATACGGACCCTGTGTAACTGTAATATACGGACCCTGTGTAACTGTAATATACGGACCCTGTGTAACTGTAATATACGGACCCTGTGTAACTGTAATATACGGACCCTGTGTAACTGTAATATACGG